>PVKU01000417.1:192725-494892 GCA_004027475.1 Anoura caudifer
GGGGGGGGGGGGCGGGCAGTTCCTAAATTATGACAATGTATTAATTTGTCATTCTGGGAAATTTTCAACAAGTTGGCCATAGTATTAAAGCCATTTTTCAAGCCAGAAAGGATATATATTTTTTTAATGATGTTATCCTCAGGGATTTTGGTTTATTGTTGTTCGTAAGGTGGTCTTTTAAAGCGTTTGTCTTTCGTGCTGAGAGGCTTATGGCTCCGGTGCAGCGATGTGAGGCTTGCTGCGTAATGGATTGATGGCCCCGTCTGGACGAATCTCCCTCCGCGCCCTTCACAGTGCCCTCTGGCTGCTGGTTCTCCTCTGGGAGCCTCGTGGTGGAAGAAAACTGCAGCGGCCCGCACAGCTCCCTTGGACTGATTAAACTGTGGGGAGTTCATTAGGGTGCTGCCCGAAGCCCTGAACTGAACAGGCTTCAGTTCCTTCAGTAGCAGCACTTCAGGATCACTAGTAGATGTTCAAGAAAGAAAAATCTGCCGAAAGCATGCTCTCGGTAGCTACATGGATTTTGATTCCTTCCCACTAGCCTAAAATATAGGACTTGCCCTTCGTTTATTTAGGGAAGAACATTATAGGAACTGAGTGTTGAGTGGGTATATCATACAGTTAAAATCAGTCAGCCCAGTGCTTCCTTCTGGTCCAGTGGATGACATGCTGCTTTGTTCTAAGTAACCAGTTTCTATGTTGTCAAGCTGGCATCTTTCCAAAAAACTAAGTTTACTTCCTTTGAAAAGAGGTCAGCCCTCACTTTTTAAATGTTGCATTTCTCCTGCTTATTGACTAGCCATTACTAACTAACAACTACCAAGTTTAATGCTATCACTAATTAATGGCATTGAATAAATATTGTATTAGGTATCAGGCTTATGAGTGGTTAAAAATTAATTTTAGGTCCTAGAAAATGAGAACTACACTCCAAACAACTCAGTGGTCTTTCAGATTTAATTACTTTTTTAAAAAAACAGTTTTGCGGGTTCTTTGCAAAGATGAAAATGCTCCCACAGTAACCTGCAGGTCATCTTTCTAACACAGCGTTTCCCTTTAAGAAAGCAGAGAACTGAAAGAAAAACCACCCACAAACCAACACCTAGAAATGAGCACTTTAGAAAAGGCTGCTGTGGATGGGGACGTGTACCGAATATGATTCCGTAGTTAATTTGAAAGCAGGCTCCTGTTGTAAAAATTGCTGTCTTCCCAGCGCTGCACTGCATTTTAATGACCGCACGGTAGGCGGGGAGCTCCCTGCGCGCACCTCTAACGGAGCCTCACCGCGCAGCAGTTGCAACCAAGGGGGCGGGGGGGGGGGGGGGGGTTCTGGGCCCAGGCCTGGGGGTCAGTGAGGCTGCTTACAGCAGGGCTGCTTACTCCGATGGCATAATTTCTGATCTCTCGTTACTAGTCTTCAGCCAGTATAAACAACCGGGCATCCTGGTGTGTGATGTGTGTAGTTCTGTAATTATTTCCTTTGGATAAACCACCGGAAGTACAACTGCTGAGTTAAAACACATTTTTAAGGCGTCTGGTACCTACCCGCACGTTCATACACCGTCTCTTAGGGAGGGTGACTTCTGCGTGAGTGAACCGCATTCATCTGATGTTGACTTGCAGTATTTTTAGGGATTTTGCTGCTTCCTGCCTTCTTCCCTCCTGTCTGAACATCTGGGTAGTATTGTCTAAACACGAGACGTGCTCACACAGGTTTTATTGTTACCCCCCAGCGAAGCCTGCCGTTCCTTCTCTGCTGTCTAAACCAGCTCAGCTGCGGAAGTGGCCCTTCTGCGTCTAGGCCTTTTGTCTATTGAGAAAAATCCCTTAAATTTTCCTGTCCAGCGACCTGGGGGCTCCGGTCGTCCGTGCGGCCTTAGTGACATCCTTCCCCTGCTGAGCAAGCACTGGCACCCCAGGGGGCGATTTAGGGGACGTGCTCAGCCCCTGAAATAGGCTAAGCTGTCATTGCATGAAGAGGTTAGTGGCCTGGATTATATACTTCCGGTCTCATTTTTACGGCACGATTTTTCCTTTTGTCATCAAATGTACTTATGTAGTCCTTAATATCTCTCTCAGGGGGAATGTGGTATGTCTTTAAGGTTTTAAATACATATAACCAAGATATTTTCAAAGTCCAGTTTCCCTCCGCCCCTATCGCGGACAGCTGTCACCTGGCGTACTCCTGTACTGCGTTTTCCTCTGCAGGTTTAATCTGTATTAGCTAGTGGTCACTTTTGAAGTGTTAGATGCGTGTTAGTATAGTTGCTAGGGCGCAATGTAGAAAAGATGCAAGATATTTCAAATGCTTGAAGAAATTTTGATAAAACAAATATAAGGTACATGTAATATTTTATATATGGCTTATGTTAGTATACCAAGACTATAAGTTGATTTCGTCCAGTGCGTCCAGTGTATTTCATATATATAACAGTCACTTTTAAAAGCCGTGTGGTGTTTGGATAAAAGAGTCCTGCTAGAATTTAAGCTTCGCGAGGATAGCAGCTCTGTCCGTTTCCTTCACTGGGACATCCCAACACAGTACCCCACCTGCTACAGAGGCTGAACTGATGCCTGCTCAGTGGTCACCTACGTGAACAAGAGGTGTTGTGCGCCGTGCCTGGAAGTGTAGATGGACGTGGCTTGTTGAACTGTCCCGAATTAAAAGCAGCAGTACCTCAGTTGCTTGTGAATTATGAATGTGGGTCTCTATTAAGATTTGCTGAAACTGTATTGGCATAGGGTAACATTATTTTGGATTTGTGTATTTGTGAAAGATACTGATTCTCTTCAGATCAGAAAGTATTACAGTGTTTTTAATTTATTCCCAGTGCTATTTAAAAATAAAAGACAAGAAATAGCATCTAAAGGATAATTAGTTGCATCAAAAGGTATGCATTTTTCTTTGACTGAGTGAATGCAGAATTTGCATAATCAAAATCTTCTAAACCTTATGCCAGAAAATTCTATGTAGAGAGGTACTGGCATTTTTGAAGGCGTGACTACAGAGCTAGCAGACGAAAGGGGAAATTAGGGAAAAGCTGCAGAGACTGGGGTCAGTGTCCCGCGGGACCCTGTGTCGGTGGCGATGTCGCAAGGAGCACACTGGCCTTGGCTGCTGTGCCTAAAATGAGCCAGTGTATTTGTCGGAAGCAGAGGTTCTTGTTGAAAACACCGAGTTAAAAATGGTACTTGTTACTTGAAACTCAGGGTTAAAAGGTAAAAATTTGTGTGCGTGATTTAAAATTTTCATAGCTCAGTTGGTTAGAGCGTCATCCCGGTACACTACGATTGTGGGTTTGATCCTCCGTCAGGGCACATGCAAGAGACAACCACTGAACGCATGAGTAAGTGGGGCAGCACGTCGTGCCCTCTGCCTGTCTCTCCCAAACCGATTTTTTAAAAAACCCACACTGGGTGGTGAACACACCATACGATATACAGATGGTGTATGATGGAAATGTACACCTGAAACCTATATAATTTATTAACCAATGCCAACCCCAGTAAATTCAGTTTTAAAAAATTATATAGGATAATCAATAAAATGCAGTTAAAAAAATAAAAATTGTAAAGGTAAAAAACCAAGATATGTTAAAAACAGAGAAAAAAGGAAATCTAGCTGAGAAACTCCAAAGTAAAACAAAAATGCTATATACATGCACATGTGTGTATACATGTGTGTATGTATGTGTGTGTATACACGTGTATGTGTATACACATATATATAGCTTTGTTCTGCTGTAAACTGGAGGAGAGGAGCCTAATCCACAGGGAAGAAACCGAGCCAGGCCTATGTGGGTAAAAAGATCAACGGTTAAATAAATAGGTAACAAACACAGGACTTCAGTTCTGATTTAAGGCAGAGAATGGGAGGAGGGATGTTTTATGGAAAAAGAAACAAGTAGTAAAAGAGGGAAAGGACACCAACAAGTTGAGGTCATAGATTTTTCAGAAAGTCGGGCAAGTGGGTATCAGGGAGGAGCCAGCTGCGGTGGCTGCCCCCACGGCCTTCCTGCCCGAGGTCAGACCCGGCCGGTGGCCGGTGCTGCTGAACGGAACCGCCAGGAGCACCTGCTCTGGACTTACTGGCCGTGACCGAGCATGTTACCTTGGGGTGAATTAAATGAACATCCAGGGCAGTCCTACAGAGCTGTTAAGGGAATGCTTTTTAGAGGATTATTGGTAAGAGTAAAACCCTTGAAGTCCTTTCCTAAAAAGCCTGGGTGCAAGGTTTTGGGGGCTGGACTCATTCAGGAGGCTTTCAGTTCTAAATAAGAAAAAATTTAGTTCCACCTTGCGGGATTCTTGGCAGGTGCACTGGAATTCTAGAGAAAGCCAGGCCTCAGTCAGGACTTACCTACATCGCTCAGCGGGGTCACTGTGGGAGCTGGAGGACTGCTCTGCCTCCTAGAAATACCTGCCTGATTCCCGAGTCGGTCCCTGCACGCACACAGCGTGGCTTACAGCAGCTCCTGCTGCTTCTCCTCCGTTGAACAGTCTGGAGCTTCACTCTGGTTGGACCAACCTGGACATGCACCCATCTCTAACCAGTCGGTGCTCCCAGCCACTCGTGCAGCTTGGGCTCAGCTGTGTGCCCAGTGCTGAGTCAGGGCTAGACCTAGAAATGGGTCCAGTCCCATCAAACTGTATGGCTTAAGAAATCTGGGGTCCTGTTAAGACAGGAAGAGGGGATGGATGCTGGGAAAACAGGCAGTAGCGGCCTCCACGTTGGTTACCCTGCCTTCAAATACATTGTCCGTCTCATTGCTCTAGAACAAGGTTTCTCAGCCTCTGCCGGATGAGTCTTTGCTCGGCATGGGGCAGGGCTGCCCTGTGAATTGTAGGGTGCTTAGCAGCCTCCTTACTACCCACTGGGTGCTATACCCCCTCCCTGGTGTCAACAGCCAGAAATGCCTCCAGACATTGCCAGATGGCCCAGGGAGGTGGTAGAATTTTCCGGGTTGAGAACCACTGGTCTGGAATAGCGGTCTTCAGACTCTGGTTACACAGCCCTGAGAGTAAAATGTTTGTGCCTGTCCCCATGTGTATTTATGTTACTCTGTTGATCTTACACACATTAGAAAATATGTACACAAAATAGAAATTAAATGGTAGAGGTTATAAAGACTAATGTAACGAGAATGTATTTCTTTCTGTGCTGTTTTCCTCCTGTATGCCTGTGGATCACTGTGCACACCTCTTAACTGTGTCCCCCACTTCAGACGTGAGCGATCTGAAACACTGGTATCTCATCAGAAGCAGTCTCTTTCCTGAGGCCAGCACTGTGTCACCGTGTCACTGGGTGTCGAATGCAACTTTTCCTGTTGGCTGAGCATTGGCTGCCAGCACGTGAGCTGAGCCCAGCGGAGCCTGCGCTAAGTCGTGGAAAGGGGGCAAAGTCCGGCTGCCACCAACCGTCCCACCCCAGACCGCGTACCCCGAGCAGGAAGGTTGCAGTTGCCAGCACTGACATGTGGAGTGTTGAGAGACTTTTCCTGTCACTCTCTCCTTTCCTGTCCCAGCCCCTAGTGGTGTGGGCTCCATGCACTGAGGGAGCTGGTAAGGCTGAGAGATGGGTCACCTGCTCAGTGGCCAGAGGCTCCCTGCAGGTAGGGGGCTCTTGCATTAGCCCATGCCAGCAGGATGAGAAGGACACGGGGGGGGGACTTCCTACCTGGTAGCAGTCTTGTCGCCCCACGGCGGACATGGAAGGACACTAGTGAGCCCCACCAGCCTGGTGTTGGGGACCATGAGGACCAGAGGAAGGAAAGGTGCCTAGCGATGTTCGCAGGGTTCCCAGACCAAGTAAAGCCGAAGGAAATTGGCAGAGGGACTGCTGGTGGGACCAGCCTGGGGGTTCCCAGTGTTGGGGCACCTGGTGAGGTCACACACCATTTTAGTGAAATCGTGACATGGGCTGCGGTCACCGACACAGTCACAGCTGGGGAGCTCCCACAGCCAGACCGAGACCATCGACAGACCACTCACTCCTCCTGTCCTCGTGCCGAGCACCCTCAAAGGCGGGGCAGAAGACGTGAACGAGTAGACCACGTCTCCTCGAGCCCCATGTCTCGCTGGCTGTAGTCTTGAGTCAGATTTGAGATGGAGTTTTAGATGGGACTGAACTTGAAAAGCTGAACGTTACCAGCTGAAAGTCACAGAACCCACCTGAGACTCATAGGTGGGAAGGGGTGCTCGGTGGAGCACCGCGGAGAAGCGGTGGCAGGGAGGGCCGGCCCACAGGGCTGAGGCCTCCGCCCTCCCGGACCTGAGATCCCGGAGCGGGCCTGGGTGTAACTGCTGCGGAGTCGCCGTAGATGGGGCTGGGCTTCCTCCGAGCCAGCTGACCAAGGCTGGGAGCCGGGCTGACACGGAAGGGTTTCTTCATACCAGATAATTAAGAGTTAACAGGAACTCTTCTACAAAGAATGTAATTTGTTGTATTCTTAAGTGCTCTCTGGACCCAACATGATGAATTGTTTTTAGAAAAATTTGGAAAGCCAGTCTTTTTTTTGTTTTTCTTTTTTTCCTAGTATGTTTATTGATTTTAGAGAGAGGGAAACATCAGTTGATGGGCGCCCACATGCGCCCCGACCGGGGGTCAGACCTGCAGCCTTTTGGTGTATGGGACGGTGCTCCAGCCAGCTGCGCCTCCTGGCCGGCTCTTATTTTGATTCATTTATCTTCCCAGACTGATGAGTATTTTGTATGTATTGGCTCATGAAGAAAGAAAAAGAAGTTGAGCAGGAAGATCCTTTTAAAGTTCTGCTATGAAATGTTTTAAGTTTCAGGAAGATAGTCTTCTGCTATGAACCTCAGTTTAATATCAGAACTTGTTTTCTTCTAACTAAGAGTATTGTAGTGAATGCAAATCCAACACCACTTAATAATTCAAAATACCCTTCGGACATTTTTTTCACCTAAGAGTCCTTCCCTAGCAGGTAAGGGAGCACCAACTTTGAGTAGTGGCATTGTTTATAGTGCCTTAGTGTGTCTGCCCCCCCCCCCCCGTGGGTGGTCTGGAAGGCTGGGCGGGGCCTGTCCACCACTGCCACCCACCTCCCCCCGGGCACAGTGTGCAGCAGATAACCAAGTGACTGTGAGGGTGAGTGTGGCTGGCCGCCCTCAAAGAGTCCGCCGACTCGCCGATAGTTGGGCGTTCGCCTCGGTAAGCAGACACATTATCCTGAAGGCCGTCCTTTGATCAGGGGTATGGATTTGGATGACAGTTGGCCAGATAAGGAGTGCAGCTGACCTGGGGACAAAGCAAAGGTGATCGACCTGTGTCATGTTCGAATTTGTTGACTTTCTGATAAAAGAATTTCCCCAGAAAATCTCAGAGGGCAGGATGGTTTAGTGCTATGGAATCTTGTTGTTGAACATAAATGTATTTCAGCTATTTCTTTGTCTTACTCTAGCATGTAAGTTTTCCAGTGTTTTAAAATGTACTTTTTTTTTTTTGTCCTGGCTGGTGTGGCTCAGTGGATTGAGCGTGGGCCTGTGAACCAAAGGATCACGGTTCGATTCCCAGTCAGGGCACATGCCTGGGTTGCAGGCCAGTTCCTGTCAGGGGACGCACGAGAGGCCACCACACATTGATATTTCTCTCCCTCTCTCCTTCCCTTCCCCTCTAAAGATAAATAAATAAATTTTTTTTTTAAAAATCTGTGTGTTTAAAAAAAAATAGTAATAAAATAAAATACACTTTTTAAGCACCTGGTTGTGGTAATGGATAAGAGTAGTTATTTCATGTGAAAAGACATGGTAGGAAGTTATTCTGTTACCTTGTCTTTAAATGCTCCCATCAGAGCCTGTTCTCCTCAGCGACATCTGGTGCTTAGAACCAGTTACATGGAACAGCATTCGGTTCAGCTCACAGTTTTTCTTGGTACAAAAGGATACGTTACAGTTTTAAAGTCCTGCTTATCTGATCAACCGTTTTCCATTCTGAGTATGAGTGAAAATAGTGTCAATCAGCCAGCAGCCCCATCTGCAATACCCGTCTTTCCGTGGCATTCCCGGCGGGGTTACCGGCGTGCAGTGGGACAGGCACAGACTTTGCAGCCGAGAGTCTGGATTTGGGTTTCAGTTCAGATACTTAGCCGCTTTGCAGCTTGGAGGAGGTGTGTAACCTCATTGAGACCTGAGTCCCCGTCTGCAAGGTAAAGGTAGTACCACCCCACAGTCCCTGGGCGGCTTGTGGGGAAGGCCAGCCGTGTCCCACACCAGGGCCTTCCCACCAGCCTTGCGCCCTTTCTGACGGACCCCCTGCCTTGCTTTTGTGGTCGATGGGCTTCGGCCCCCAGTAGAGCTTCTTTTTAGGGTGTATTTCCGTCCTGGTTCTAAAGCAGGTTTGCCTAAATAGCCCCAAATGCCTGTTTTCCTTCCCCACGCCTCCCAAAGCTGTGCACTGACTCTCTTTTTCTGACATTTAGATTCCTAAATCTAAATGGGGGGGGTGGTGGATTGAGGCTGAATACAGTTCCTGCTGTGTACGGTTGTCGGATCGGATGCTTGTCCTGAGACAGGCGGTCAGGCAGTGGTGGGAATGCTAGCGTTGCAGCCAGCAGCTTCGAGCGCTGAGTCATGGGGATTTGCCTGCTCTCTGGAACTGCAGGCCCCTGATTTGAAAGCACTGCACGGGGACTTCGCGTCTGGTGCGGGGAAGCCGACTTACTGTTCTGTGCGCTGGGGCTGTCCTTCCTGCCCTGCCATGACTCTCCCCAGTCAGAGATGCTGATGCTGCGTCATTTTTAGTGAGCCACCGGTTGTGCCCGGTACCCCTGTGCCGCAGCCAGGTGCCCCTGGGACAGTCACCTGGGATAGCAGGCAGGCAGTAGGTGCCATCTTCAAACATTCAGATCCCTTAAAAGACCCTGTCCTTGAAACCTCAATTGAGTGATTCCTTTGCTTAGCAAGTAGTTTGTGAACTCGAGTTCTGATGGCTGATGCCAGGGATACAGAGACGCAGGTCCTGGGCCGCCTCCGAGCTTCCCCAGAAGTGGAGCCCGCGTCGCTGCTGGGCGGGATGGCTTAGATGGTCCACGACACTGAGTTATCACCAGCCCGTCGAGCACCTGGTTTCGTGGGTACTACCGTATGAGAAAAGATGGAAAGAGAGTTGTCTCAAAGAAAATTACTTAAGTTTGTAAATAAGGTAATATTTTGATATGAAAAAGTTATAAAGGGGAACCCTGACTCAGAGAGACAGGGTGGCTAATGAAAACACAGAGGATAATGTTTTTGTCATTAAAAGCAAGCTTTGGTTTAATTTTCAATGGAGTCCAAATTAATTGGATTTTAATAAAAGTCCGCTGTAGTAAACATTGATTTTCAGGTGGCAGCATTATCCGAATAACTTTTGTTTGACTGAGAAACAGTGCATTTTCTAGAGTATTCGTTGCAACCTGGTGGTGAAATTGGAAATGGCATGGCTGACCGACGGTCAGAAATTGGTTAAAATATCTCACATCGACACGGGAGCAGTGGGCAGCCGGCACAAACGCCGTGAGTGTGCGCGCTGACGCTCACGGTGTCTAGATCGCGGGGGGAGTGCGGTTCAAAGGCCAGTCGTGAAAAGCCCTAAAGGACGTGCTAACACGTCCACAGCGGTTATTTCTTTAGCTGCCGGGGTTCCAACTGTGTGTTTTTTTATTTCCCCCGTATGTTCTGGTCAGTAGGCCCTCTTTTTCTTATGAAGAAAAGTTAGGTTTCGCGTTTCATTTGTGCGGAGGAGGGTGGGGCTCTTCTCATCCTGCTGTGCTCTCTCTCCCTGCAGGTGCGGGGGCACGGTCGGTGCTATTTTCACGTGTCCCCTGGAAGTCATTAAGACGAGGCTGCAGTCGTCGAGATTAGCCCTTCGCACCGTCTATTACCCTCAGGTCCATCTGGGGACCATCAGTGGGGCTGGAGTGGTGAGGCCAACGTCCCTGACTCCCGGACTCTTACAGGTTCTGAAGTAAGTCCGGTCCCCATTCTGGCCCCTGCCAGACCCACCGCCCCCACTATCGATCCGGAACGTTTATTAAGCCCATCGAACGGGATGTTCTGTTTGCACAGCGTTTGTCCAAACCGAAGAACTAGGTTTCTGTACCAGTACCTTTGAACTCTGACCTCACTCCCTTGGCAGCAGGTCACCCAGTGTGCACGTGGCCACCATGCAGGGACAGTCAAAGCAAACCTGGCAGAACAGATCCAAGATGCACATGCAAATCGTTTCACCAACGTGCTCTCGCCCAGAGCCTTTCTCGGCCTAGCGGGAGACTGTGGGGTGGTGGGAGGAGCTTAAAACTTTCAAGTTTCACAGGAGAAGGGCGTTGAGTATCTTAAGAGGGAAGTAAGCTGGAAACAAAATGTTTCAGTGTTTCAATTTTTATTTGGAAATAATTTTACATTTATAGAGAAGTTTCAGTATATATTTAGTATAAAATGGTTTTTAATGTTTTTGTTTCACACATAGGCTACCTGCCTAATTTACTATTTTTACTGCATTAATAATGTCTCATTCACTTACGAAGTAGCTAAATGTAAGTTGAACCTGACTTATCAGTATCTGTGCTTAAGGCAAACTCAGAAATTCAGAAGAGCTCATGGCGATGTCTGAATTTCACCGGGGCCCTCGGGCTTTAAAAGAGATGTTCGGTAAGCACTGGTTGGATTTAACTACCCCGACTGTCGGATCTCTAACGCGCCACGGGAAGAGGGTGTGTTCAGGGAAGGCGCTGCTGTTCCTCAGTGTCGTTGTTTAGCTGGGAAATGTTAGAAGAAGGTGCAGTGAAGCGGAAATGCTCTGTCCGGGGAACCACAGTACGTAGCACTTTGGACAGAGTTCAGCGGCCGGTTAGATAAGGAAGGATGAGTTGGAAAGC
This sequence comes from Anoura caudifer, assembly GCA_004027475.1. Lineage (NCBI taxonomy): Eukaryota > Metazoa > Chordata > Mammalia > Chiroptera > Phyllostomidae > Anoura > Anoura caudifer. Next base: position 203,597 of record PVKU01000417.1, read on the forward strand.
GCCGAATTTATTTTTCGGTACGTTTTGTTTGCGGAGCTTGCCTACAAGGCACCCATGCCAGACGTGTGGACAAGGGTGCATGCAAGCTTATCGAGCAAAACTGGGCACAGGAGCAGCTGCTGGGGGCAAGGCCCCGAGTGAGAGAATCAGAAGCCCCTGCCGGAGAAAGGCGGCTGGACCCTAGGAGAGTCCGCTCTTCAAGCTTAACCCTGTGGAGGGGAGCGGAGGCCCAGAGGCGGCCGATCCGGGGGTGGGCCCAGGAGACATTGGCAGGCCCGCTCCGATCTCAGGAAGGAGAGGGACAGCCCCGCATCCTCCGGAAGACACGGCTGTGAAAGTGTCCCCATCCCGGTTGGCCTTTTCGTACAGTCGGGCAGTGGCAGTGTCTCCAAGGACACCTTGCTTCAGAGGAATGTAAAGTGCTTGGGATGTAATGAAATGGACAGGTAATTTGCCAGCTTTGTTAATATCCCAGATGAACTTCCTCCTGCCGTGCTTCCCAAACAACTGCTGACTGGTGGGCTTATGGGTTTATGCTCACCGGGACGCTGCTGCCCGAAAGCCCGGAGGTAGCCCGGAGGTAGGTGGAGCACCTGAGCCCATTTCTGTGGGTCAGCTGACAGCAGTTGCATGCTCTCCACCCCTAGTGTGTGTGTCTCTCTCTCTAGCTCCAATAAATCTCTCTCCGTGTATTTTTTTCCCCAGTTAAGACCATTGTTTATTAAAAAAGAACCTCTCTGTTTAAAACCAGGAACAGGGCCCACAGCAGACACAGCCACACAGTAATGAGGTGCCGCTTCCCCGTGAGGGCTTGGTAAAGCCCTCGAGTCCGTGCTCACATCAGAACAGAAAGAATGGCGTTTTAAGTAAAAATCTTGTTGAAATGCTGGTTTGTTAGAAAAGTAGTTTATAAAATGGCACTTCTCGCCCAAGAGCTATTTTATTAAAGCTTTATTTCTGCAGCTTGATATATGTACATTATGAAGATTCTCAGCTGATATTTAATAGCTTCCAGTTTAAAAACGGCTGCTTTTATGTAGCATCACGTTGCTGATTTTTCCCACCCACCCTGTGAGATTAGCAGTCGGGCATGATGTTACCCCACTTCATAAAAGAGGAACTGCAAATTGGAATTAGGTGACTTAGTGAGGCCATTTTTTATGTGTATTTACCGCTTTCAAAGAAAAACTTGAAGGCAGTAAGCTCCCGAGTTGCTTCTGCTGGAGACAAGGGCTCCGGCTCAGTCTCCTGGGACCTCACTCGCCCGCTCGCTGTGGCTTCTCTTCCTTCGCTGCGGCCGCAGCCTGACAGCCAGGGCCCAGGGCCCGCCTCCCCTCGGAGCCACACAAAACGTCCCGCTTCCTGTGTGACATCTCCTCTCCGGTGTGTGGTGGGCGTCCAAGGCGTCACTCTCAGAGAACTGAGCTCCCCGGCCTCCCTGCTCCCAGCAGCTCCTGCTCGCTCCACAGATGCATGCGCTGCATGTGACCCCTTCTCCGCTGCTGTCCTGATGGAAGCCACCGGGTCCCCGCCTGGGTTACTGCCCGAGACCTGCTCCCCTCCCCTCCCTTGGGCTGCTACCAGCCAAGATCCTCGCCCAGATGCCCCAGGGACTACCCTGTCCTGTCCCTGTGGCCTGCCCTTCTCCACATGGCTGTCACCCTCCTGTCATTTCTCTGATGTAGCCCCTCCCGCACCCCTTCAGCTGTCCCTTTAAAAGGTCAGGAACATCGGCGCATCGCACCTCAGGGCCCTGAGACTGGACTTATCTGCATGACAGGCTCCCAGCTGTCACTTCTGCAGGGAGGCCTTGCAGTGACCGTGCTATTTAAAACAGCCTCCCCTCGTGCTCCATCCCTCCCTCCGGCCTTATTTTTATCCCCAGCGCTTAACTCCCGTCCAACATAGAGGAGAGCTTACTTGCTCGTGTTATTTATTTTCTCTCCCTGCCCCCACCAGAAAGGAGGTTTCTTGGAGTCAGGGACTTTGATTTATTTTGGTCACCAAGGTGTCCCCAACCACTGAGAATGCTTCCTGTCACCTAGCAAGCGTTCGGTACAGATTGAATGAATGAGTGGATTTGGGCACATCAGAGAGATTCTGCATACGAAGAGTTTATCGCACACCGGCCCATGTAAATAAGGCATATTTATTTACAAGTACGCCCTTGTACTTTTTAAATGTAAGATTTGTACCTGGTCTCTTGGTAACCGAGGCAGAAAGGGGAGGACTGCATCCCACCGTGCTCTTCCACAGAAAGCATGCTCGCTCCTCAGGGGACGTGCCTGTCTCCCTGCTGACGGGTCCCGAGGGTGGTCTGTCACTCAGACTCGCGTGCAGATGGGGTGGCGGCTCGTGCGGCGTTGTCCTTCAGGTCATGCAGGACCATCACGCTGGTCGGAGCCGCCTCTCGTACCCCCGGGGTTGCTCCTGGACTGCTTTCCGGTTCTCCCGGCAGCCATCCCTGAGCAGGCACACTGGTGGCGCCGAGGCTGCTCGCGTCCGCCTTCCTCTTCCAGGAAGTGCCTCTTTAGACAACTTCAGACAACGGAATTGGTTTACAGGAAGTTTACTTTGCAAAACGCAAACCAGCTTTTGCTTGTGTCTCAGCCTCTGTGTGTTTAATGCACTTACTTAAAAAGGCTCTCACTGTTAAATTTGCCAAATAGGAATAATGTGTTGATGCATTTCAGGTATCTCCTCTAAGAAGTCTCATGATTTTTCTTCTTTTTTTTTAAATCAGAGTTCTTCCTCCGATTTACATTTCTCAGGTAATTTTATGTCAGTGATCTCGTCACTCCCTTGTAAGAATGAAGCTGGTGGTTCAGCTGAGACCTTCGTCTTGGACTGTGACCCTTCGCCGGTTTCAACCAGCGAAGGGGAAACGCTCCAGAGAAGCCCCTAGTTTCTTTCTGCATTTCTTTCCTGAATGGAAGTTCCTAAGGCTGTGGGAAAACAGGCCTGGACCCTCAGATGCTCTTTTTTGAGGCTGAAGTGTACCATTTATAGCAGGAACTCGATTGTTCCAGAAAAGTTCTGTGCACGTGCAGCAAGGGTAGAAGTTTGAATTATGTCACAGAGCTGACTTTTGGCCTGCTATTAGTGTGTGTCGCCATGGAGACGGGCTTCCCGCAGTTCCGAGGAGGCCCGGGTCGCTCCGGGACGTTATAGATGAGAGGCCGCGGGCTTCCCGGAGCCGGAGAGCCCTTCGCTGTGGCTGGATGGTCCTGTGTGCTCACGGGAAGCGCAGGTGTGATCTAGACATGTTGAATATATTGACCCTTTGAAAATCTTTTACAAAGCGGACGGTGTAGGTCACTCCAGGGTGTCAGTTAAGAAAGTTTTTGTTCAGGGAGCTGGGCTTTCTGAGAGCGCAGTCCTATGGTGAGAAAGAGAAGGAGGCGCACAGGATCAAATGCTGAAAACCCTGAATGCTCGCGCCTCCGTGAAGGGCTGGCTACTTGGTTGGGCCAGTGGGGAACCCACTGAGACCCCAGGAACCGGGTGTGGCACGGCGGGCTCGCAGACGCCCCCGAGCGTCTTCACCCCAGGCCTTGTCCCCGGGACTGCTGGGCTGCCCTCATAGTCCAGTATTTTTACAACCCAGAGCGTGTAGCTCATTTTTTTAAAAGAACTTCTTATTCTGAAAAAACGTAAAACTTAGGGAAAACTGCCAGGAACAGCCCAGATAACTTGCTGGTACTCTTCACCTCCAGTCACCGATGTGTAACGCATGGCCACATCTGCTTTTTCGTTCTTCCTCTCTGCACGTCCCTGCTGCTTCTGAGCCGCTTTTTACGTAGATCGCACCTGTCACGCCCTTCGCGCTGCAGCGCTTCCTCCTGAAGAGCAGCATTCCCTTAAAACCACAGCAGTTTCCAAATTCAAGAAACTTCAGGTTGACGGACCACATTTCACTCGTCTGCAGTCCCCACTCCGGTTTTCTGTTGTAAATGACAGATTTTGCCCAAAAACCAGATTTTGTTTACACTCTGTTTCCGTTGATCTCTTCCACTCTCTCCACCTTTTTCAGTGAGCCTTTCTTTTTTTCTTCCCTGTGAGTGGTTTTTTCTTCTTCTTCCTTTTTTTTAGTTAAAGTACAGTTGTCTCCAGTTCCCCCCACCCCAGCCATCCCCATGTTTTTTTCTTTTTCTTTTTCTTTTTCTTTTTTTAACAGCTTATTAAGATAAAATTCAGCCCTGGTTAGTGTAGCTCAATGGATTGAGCTCGGGCCTACGAACCAGGGGGTCTCTAGTTCAATTCTAGGTCGGGGCACATGCCTGGGATGTGAGCCAAGTCGGGTCTCCAATGGGGGCACGTGAGAGGCAACCCCCCCCCCACTGGGGGTTTCTCGGAGAGGCACACGAGAAACACATTAAAGTTTCTTTCTGTCCCCCTCTTTCTCCTTCCCTTCCCCCCTCTTTAAAAATAAAAAAATCTTTAAATAAAAGATAAAATTCACATACCTCTTACCCGTTTAAAGCAGACAGTTAACTGTTTTCTTCTTCCCCATTCCCCCCAACCCCCAAGTCCCAGCCCTAGGCTGCCAACCTCTAATCCACTTTCTGTCGCTATGGTTTGTCTCCTGACTTCATACCCGAAGTCGTCACGTGTGCCTGTGGCCTCCTGCATGGGCTTCTCTCACTTAACCCGGTGCCCCCCCCCTCCCCTCTGTCTGAAAAGTCAGGGCACGTGTCCTCGGGGGCGTCAGTAGGAGTAGAAACACACTTGGCAGGGTTCACTTTACAGTCAGTTTTACAGGAATGTCTTTTCCATAAAGTGAACGATATCTTTTTATTTTACCTTCAGTGTCATCATGAAGGTAAAACGTTCCATAAGCTTTTTTGAAAACGGTGATTATTTCTGAACTTGTCCAACTAAGGATGCTGTCGGATTGGAAGTACCGATTACCAAGTGCGGAAAATCCTTAGTGAGAAAAGAAGACTGAATTAGGGAGAACCCTAGCTTAACAACGCCAGTTCTCTTGGCTACCATGAAAATTAGCCGTTGAAAAGAGTAGGTTGAACCAACCCGAAGAACTGTTATGTCGGAGTGGGAAAGTGCCTCCGAAGGATGTTCTCTTTTTGTAGTCACTTTTAATCAGAAACAATATTTAGCAGTTTTTAAAGCTTTTTTTGGTCTCTTTGAATCAGAAACTGCTGAACAGGTCTGTGTTTTGAAGCGTGTTGGCGGGGTGTGGAGAACGGGAACCTGTGTGGTGTTGGTAGGAAAGTGGAGTGATGCAGCCGCTGTGGTGGACGGTGTGGCGAATTCTCAGAAACTTAAACCTGGCGCTGCCGTGGACCCAGCAGTTCCTTCTGGGCAAGCGCCAAAGTTGTTTAGACTGGGGACTTGAGCAGACGCTCAGACGCTTGTGTTCACGGCGACACCAGTCATGGCAGCCGAAAGGCGGAAGGAAGCTGCCCCGCTGTCCATTGACAGGGAAATGGATGAGCAAACTGCGGTCCGTCCACACAGTGGGATGTTCGGTTTCGTTTATTTATTTTTAGAAAAGGGAAGGGAGAGAAAAAGAGGGAGAGAAACATCAATGTGTAGTTGCCTCTCGTGCACCCACTGGGAACCTGGCCCACAACCCAGCCATGTGCCCTGACTGGGAATCGAACTGGTGACCCTTTGATTTGTAGACCAGCACTCAACCACTGAGCCACAACAGCCAGGGCCACGATAGAATATTATTCAGCCTTAAAAAAAAAGAAGGACATTCTGACACATGCTGCAACGCAATGGACCTTGAGACATTGTGCTCAGTGAGGAGCGCCCATCACAAGAGGACGAGCGCTGTGTCTCCGTTCATGGGAGCTTCCCGGCGCAGTCAGGTCCATGGAGACAGAAAGACGGTGGATGCCCCAGGGGCAGGGGGGGGGGAGGGCGCGGGGAGAGGTGGCGTTTCCTGGGGATGGAATTTCGGTGTGAGAAGGTGGAAGAGTCTGGAGACGGGCGGTGGCCCTGGTTGCACGACAGTGAGTGTGCTGAACCGTGCACTTGAACATGGTTAGATGGTGAAGGTGTTCGTTGTGCACATGTTACCGCAATGGGGAAAATGAAAAAGAAGAAATAGGTACAGTGTTCTCTTTGAACTTGAGATACGAGGCTTTGGCTTTAAATGACATCCATCCAGCCCATGAAAGTTACTAGGTTTTTCTGTTGCTTGTATCCCTGTTTAGGGCTCTCCTACAACAGGTAAAAATCTAGAGATGGGACTATTATAAATAGGGGGCAAATCCAAAAGAAGCACCATCCAAAGAAGTCTCTGAGCCTGTTTGACAGTGAACCTTGTCACAGTGGGGACGCTGTCCCGAGTCAGACTTCGCCAGCGCGCGTGGTCCCGTACGCGTGCAGACCCTGGGCGTCTCGCCAGCAGCCAGGCTGACGCTTCCGGAGCCCACTTTCCCTGTGCTGACCAGCCCAGTTCTTCGGCCTCCTGCTCTGTCCTGCAACAGGCTCATATACGGCCTGGGGTCTTGTAAACAGTCTGTTCTTTCTGTACTCGAGGACCCAATGGGAGGGCCGTCAGCAGCGATGCGTAGGCCTGGCCTAAGGATTTTACAGGTGAATCTTTTTTTATTTCTCAGGTCAATCTTGGAGAAGGAGGGACCAAAGTCACTGTTTAGAGGCTTGGGTCCAAATTTGGTTGGAGTCGCACCGTCAAGGTAAGCATTCGACTTCCGGCTGGGTCCCCACACACGTCTGTCATGTAGCGAGTCCTTTCCTGCAGATGGGCCGGGCTGCCAGGTGGGCGGTCGCTTCTGTGAAGAAGAAGTGGTGCAGGTTTGCCTGCGTGGCCTGACAGATGGAAACAGTGGTGACTGCGGGTGTGTCTTCAGTGCGTGTGTGAGAAAGAGAGTCTAGTTACTAAGTTGGAAGCGAGTCTGCTCTCATCCCCGGACCTTCTCTAAGTGAGTGTGACACGGGGTCAGCAGCGTCACCCTCGCCCCACCACCCCGATTACGCCTAACTCACAGTGGTGCAAGGCAGGACGGGGGTGGTGTGCTCTAGAAACACTGCAGATTTAAAAAGTCACAGCGTGCGTCGGTGCTCAAAGGATTGGCCTCTATCCAGACTGAAGAATGTACCGGACTTGGTACGGTACCGAATTTGGTGGGCGGAGCTCTCTACCTGCACTCCGGGCCCACGCCCCAGGGCTCCGTCAGAGTCCTGGGTCCTCCAGGGCCCCCAGGGGATCTGCGTGCCCCCGGGTGCGCTGACCTGAGGGACTTTAAAGGAGGGAATTCTGGGCTTTACTTTATACAAAGCAACATTCTCATTTTTGTTACAAGGCCTAATTCTCTTTAAACTGCACTGTCCAGAGAGATACAATAGCCACTGGCCACGTGGGCTCTTAAATTAATTAAGATAAAAAATTCAGCTCCTCAGCCTCACTAGCACATTTCAAAGACCTAACATTGGCACATGGCTAGCGGCTCCTGCGCCAGGGATGGCAGATACATGGCATTCCCACCTGCGTGGGAGGGTCTGGGGCGGTGCTGTTGCGGAGGATGGACACACACGCAGAGAGCAGTGACAAGGCGCGCGCGCACGAGAGAGAGAGAGAGAGAGAGAGAGAGAGAGAGTCGTGTCACCACTGAAAAGTAGGCAGGGAACTACTTCTAGAAGTCGCCCCTGGGGAGGGAAGCTGGGTGGCAGGGATGGGTCACGCGTGTCGCTCCGTGTATTGCTTGATTAGACTTTAAGGAGAACTAACCTTTATAACAAAATGAGAATGCTGTTGCCTAAGGTGAAGATGAAAAGCTTCTAGAATTGTTGCAGATCAAGGCTCCAATTTATACACCGATCGCCAGAACAGTTTGTTTATATGCAAATCATTAATGCCAGTTCTTATTAAACCCTTTGGTTCCTTTGGAATTTCGTAGCACATGAGTACAACCTCTTTGAAAAAGTAGAAAGGACTAGCCCTGGCCAGGTGGCCCAGTTGGGTGGAGCGTCCCGTGCCTGGTCGGGGCACAGATGGGAGGCAGCCTGTCGATGTTTCTCTCTCCCTTCCGATCTTTAAAAATCAGGAAACAGACCTTTGGGTGAGGATTAGAAGTAATAATAAAATAAAAAGAAGAAAGCACTAGTCTATGAGGTTAGTGGTGGGTGGCAAATGTACATGACGTTTAAGTATTCGGTAAAGAAGGTTAAGCCCTGTCTGCCTGTGGGCGGCACTGACTTGGCAACCTCTGTAATCTGACGAGGATTCCCACCACGCACGCATTTAGAATGGGCCGGACGCAGAAAAAAGCAGACGGCTGCCCTGCAACACAATAATGATAAGGAGTCGGGGTCCTAAGTTGAAAAATATGTTCTACGATCTGTTGAGAAGCTGGGGAAAAAAGAAGCCTTTTCCCTGGCGTTGCTGGTGAAGGAGCAGGGAAAGTCCCAGCCAGGCCCCCACCCAGCCCACGAGAAAGAAGACAGAAGGCGGAGGAGAAGACAGGGAGGGGAGCCCTGGGGAAGGCTGGCCACCACCCACCCACCCGTGGTTGCCTTTGGGCCCGGGGCGTGTTCAGTGGGCGGAGCTCTTCATGTCCCTGGGCTGGCGGCTGCGCCTCTGTGATCCTCAGCCACCCAAAAGATTCCCAGGTTACCACAGGACGAGTGTGACATTTTAGAAATACTGCAAGTCTTCAAAGTTACAGTTTATGTTGGTGCTCAGAGGACTGGCATTTCTCCAAAGGAAGAACGTAAATGAACTTTGTTTATCATCGAAGTCTCATTTTCCTCAATTAATTAGGACACTCAGTCTCCCTGAACGCTGGAGGGATGGGCGGTGCCTTCCAAAGGCACCAGAGTGGGGCTGGGTCTCAGCACAGATGCCTGGGTCAGGCTTCGGGTTAGATGTTACCTTCTGGCCCGTTGTATTTTCCTAAACTTTTCAGAGGTCATGGAGGAATGGGTGTATTCACAGGGCCAGCCCGACGTCTTTACAGCGCTCTCTCTGTTCAAACAGGGCCGTGTACTTTGCGTGTTACTCCAAAGCCAAGGAGCAGTTCAATGGCATTCTCGTGCCCAACAGCAATGCCGTGCACATTCTCTCCGCCGGCTCTGCAGGTGCGTGCCCCACGGGCGGGGGGGGGGGCGCTCACCTCCTACCGTGCGCCGGGTGCCCGCAGCCTTTGCCAGGGATTAGGGATGAGCTCTGTGCATCCTCTGCATCCGAGGTCATTCTTCCAAAGCTTTGTGTTGGAATTGATTGAATTGAGTGTTTAAATCAGTTTGTAACTTGGTTCCTGTTTTTTTTATCACTAAAGCTTTTTATTTTTCCTCAAAATGTCCGTGTTCCATGCGTGCTAGTCAGTGTAATGCTGCTTTTCAAGTAATTTTAGTGTGTTTTTCATGTCCGTTTCATTGTTGTTTTCTAAAATTCAAGCTTTTTTTCCATGACTCCTGTGCACGGTTGGGACTTTTGTCCTTAACACTTGGATTCCGTGACCAAGGGGTGGAATTCCATGAGGGGTGGGGGGTGGGGGTCCCCTGTGGGCCGTGACAGATCATCGCACTTCTCTTTCGAAGGGGCCATCCCACTTACTATAGGAAATTTATAACATGGTTTTCCCCCAGAAAATACTTGGCAAAAAACACTGACTTCAAGATTGCTGAGAGGCTTTAAAGAACTAAAATTGACATTTTATGAAAAATTCCCGCCTTCTGCCAGCCTGTGAAGTGTATGCAGTTCTGTCTGCCTCTCTGATGTCAAGTGAAAGTACGAGTAACCCCTCTGAGTCGTTGCAGAGAGTAACTTCTGGACCCCGATGGAAAATGATGTTACTCAGAGCTGCTTCAGCACTGGAAGGGCGTAGCTGCTGAGTACACAGCTCTGAGGGGGAAGCGTGGTGTCTTGTCTTCTGAGGCTCGTAACCTAAATGCTGTTCATCGGTTTTGCTACTTTTGCGAAATTCTCTTAGAAGAACCCTTGGTACCTAAAGCGCACCTGGAGGGAGGTGTTTAATCCACTGTCCAGATTCCTGGTGTGTGACTGATCTGTTGGAGAGGGGTCGCGGTGCTGGGCTGTGTTTGCTTGGTCTGGACTGGTTGGCAGTGTTGGAGTGAGGGGGCTTGCTAAGAAAGAGGTTCTCCAGTAAGCAGATCGGTGTTGAAACTTCACTCTCCTGAAATGGTTAGTCAGGTATTAGTGTCTAAGTTTGGATTCAGGTAAATGGAGATTTAGTTCCTTCTAAGTTTGCTGTAAGGCAACTTTTCGGGTTAGGACAGCAACTTTTTAAAGCAAGTTATTTCTGGACCTGACGTTTGTGAATTGTGTTCCAAGCCTCTTCACATTCACCAGAGGAATCACTTTGGCAGGAATGCCAACAGCGCCACCTAGAGGCCGGGAACACTAGGTAGGGCTGGAGATTGGAGAGGGTTCTTTCAGGCCCAACATACCAATGGTTGTTACCGTTCAGGGGGTTGCAGTTTCTGTCTGCAGGACAGAGATCGAACTGCCTCCTGCTCTCTGTTTTTATTGCCCAGCCATCGAAAGCCGCCTTCAGCGTTTATTGGATGGAACAGACCGCCTTAGGCCGCATTGGCTGTGTTCGATGATGACATTTGCTGTTCTTTTTTTTTTTCTTCCAGCTTTTGTCACAAATTCCTTAATGAATCCTATATGGATGGTTAAAACCCGGATGCAGCTAGAGCGGAAGTAAGTTACTAATTGTTGCTTCCTTAATTTGAGAATTCTTGGGTGTGGCTTCCCCCCAGCCCCCGCCGTGGAGTGCAGCGCACAGGCCGTTGTCCTTTCTGACTGCGAGCGCATGTAGCAGCTCCTTGCGTTTGGGGGACAGAGACCAACAGAAGGGGTCGGGAGGTCGCTCCAGTGCGGCCGCTGGCCTGTAGTGCTGACCCCCTCCGACAGTCGGGGGTCCCTGCTCTGCACAGGCCCCACCCCAGTTGCCGCTGTGGGCTCCCCTCTAGGTGTGTCCCTTTCCCGTGGGAAGATGCCATCGAGGGCAGAGCAGCAAAAGCCTTCGGGCCTCTGAAGGGCCGTTGTCATCTACAAGGCCCTCCCTACGTCGGTGTCTGCCCTGGGACTCTTCCTCGGGCTGTGGACTCCTTTGATGGCCCAGGGACGCCTGCAGCCCCTTGTAGGACAGAAGCAGTGGAAACCAGTTGTTGGAGTGCAGTTATTCGTGGTTTTTAAATTACGGTGTAGTGATACACCTACTTAATGTACTAAGTCAAGCACAGCCCAGTAACTACGGTAATTTCAGATAGGTGAGGTTCTGTGATGGGATTCTGTCTGAGGACCCTGGGTAACCGTGTTGCCCGGAACCCTGTGGGGGCACTGGGAACCCCCAACCCAGTCTAACTTTGAGCTGCCCAGAAAGGGGCGGCAGCACAGAGCAAGAGTGCCCCGGAAGTGTGCGCGGGGGGCTGTGGCTCGTGTTTCCTGATGGCCACAGTGGCCTCTGCCTTGGCCTTGGGTTCCGTATTCCCCCCGCCCACTCTGCCGGAAAGAACCCTCCGAAAAGCATCGGGTCCAACCTTTTTGAACAGATCACTTGCCTAAAATCCTTTGAAGAATCTTGGTTATTCTCGGGGTTAAATCCTAACTCCTTGGCTTACTGTTCAGGGTCCTTTGCAATTCCTAGAAAACGCCACATGCTCTTACGTGGTTGTGCCTGGAGCCAGCCGGCCCTGACCAGGACTCCCGTCGTGGTTGTGCTGGCACAACTGTCCTTCCGCTTCGGACCGGCACCCCTTCCTGGTGACCTTGGGCCCGCCTCCCCATCCCAGGTGTGCTCAGTGTCCTAACACCTCTTCTGCTTGGCGATGGAGAGTGCTCACATCGGCTGAGAGCCGGCATGTGCAACCTCGTTCGCCGTGGGCCTATGAACATGTCCCTCAACTGGGAGTGTCTCTGGTGCGCTTCCTGTACCGCTAGTCACCGGGGAAGAGGCAGCACAGAGAAGGCGCAGACCCCGCCCCCCCGAAATGCAGCTTCACAGAAAGCAGAATCTGTGCTGGTGGGGCGAGGCCCCTGAACGCTGCGGGACCTGCAGGGTCCCTGACGCAGGCCAGGCGGGAAGGACAGAGAGGCAGCTGGCGGGCCCTCCTGCAGCAGCGACATCCACGTGGCCATCTGAGAAAGAGCCGGCAGTAAAGAGGGCTGCAGGCAGAGGGCCGTGTGCCCAGACACCCTGCAGGCAGGAGAGCACTGTGATTCCAGGAGCTGACAGAGGGACGGTGGTCAGAGTGCACCATGAGCGAAAGCGCTGGAGGAGGAGGGAATTATGGGAAGGAAGGCTGGAGAGGTGAGCGGGGCTCGTCCTTCCAGCCCTGGAAATGCATTTGGAGTTGGACTTGGGCTTTGCTTGGAGGGCCTTCGAGAGTCATCAGAGCGGTTGTGGGAGGCCCTGGGGGGACTTCGCCCCCCAGGGAACATTTGTCAGTGCCTGGAGACATTTTTAGTTGTCATGCTTAGGTGAGGAGCTGCTGGCATGGAGTGGGTAGAGGCCACAGAGAGTACGAACACCCCACGGTGCACAGGACAGCCCCCAGTGGAGAGTTCCCTGGCCCCAAACGTCAGTGGTCAGTGGTCAGTGGTCGCCAGGCCGAGAAAGTGCAGGAGAGGGGGTTAAGCAGGGAGCGGTTGGGTTTGCATTAGAAAGGTCGCCCAGCTGGGGTGCAGAGAACAGCCTGCCTGACCCTCGGAGCAGGAGGGGGCTCTGTGACGGTCCGGGGTTCAGTTTGTGTCCGGGTGGTCTCCAGCCACTTTCTGTCAGGGAGGAACAGCTGGCCTGGGGCTGCCGATCGGCTGTGCAGTCTCTTTGGCGTTCACGGTTTTGTGAGGTTGGAAGTAATGGAGTCAAAGTGCCCCGTTGGGAGACCAGCGGTGAGAAAGAGCACCTCCTGTCTCCCCGCCGTCGAAGCCTGGGGAGGTGTCCCTCAGCGCTTCCTGGAAGCGCGCACCCCTGCCGGAACTGTCACCAGGCTGCATTTTGTCCAGCCTTCCACTTCACGCGCTGCCCCGTGCCTTCCTGCCTTCGCAGCAGTTTTAATCTGGCACATGTGCCGCAGCTTAATTGTCTGGGTCTGTTTTTAGGTATTTGCATGGTTTTGATTAAGTTAGTTCTGTGTCCCCTGTGATGAGTGACTTCTTCCATGTAGCTCTCTCCGGATCGGGTCAGAGGCTACGAACATGTGTTTGGGACTCTTGCACAGACGCACACGCTGTTCATGGGCCGGCCAGTGGACCTGGGCTGGCCGCGGGCCCGGGCTGCCTGCCCCCCATGTGCCAGAGGACACGTGTTCCGTGCTGGTTTCCTTCATGTTCAGCGATCGGTGTTGGTGCCGCTCACGCATGTGTGCTGATGGCCTGTCCTTGGTCTGCTTCCGCAGGGTGCGCGGCTCCAAGCAGATGAACACGCTCCAGTGTGCACGCCACGTGTACCGGACGGAAGGCATTCGCGGCTTCTATCGCGGATTGACGGCCTCGTACGCAGGGATCTCAGAAACCGTCATCTGTTTCGCGATTTATGAAAGTTTGAAGAAGTGTCTGAAAGACGCCCCATTAGCACCCTCTCCAAAGGGGGCTGAGAAGAATTCCACAAACTTTTTTGGACTTATGGCAGCAGCTGCTGTCGCTAAGGGGTGTGCCTCCTGTATCGCCTATCCCCACGGTAGGTGCCGCCTTCCCCCGGCAGGGAGGCAGCTGCCGTTCCTCAGAGTCCCTGGAGCCCACTAGCCGCCTGCGGGTGGTGGCAGAGCCGACTCCAGGGGCCTCCGCCCTCTGCCCTCCGGCCTCTGCCCTGTGTACACGGCCGCAGGTCATGGGAGTGGCAGCGACTCCGTGTCACTCAGCCCCAGCTGATGTCCCCGGAACTTGCTGCACAGAATGTGGGCCTGTTGTTGCGGAACTTCTGATGATTTCAAAGAAGCAAAAATCTGGATTTTATTTTAAATCCTTCTATTAAAAAATGACATAGGAGTCAAACTTAAAATTTCTCAGCTTTCACTTTGAATGGAGTGCTGAGAAAAGCTACTTCGGGGTTTATTTTTTTAAAGAATTATAGACCTGATGTCCTTCTGACCTACTATTTTAAAAATAGCTTTATTTATTGTGCTATGAAAAACGGGCTTTGTTTTCAAAGCCTCCTGTACCATCAGCTATGACAAATGTGCGTGGTGAGCTCAGTGACAGTTAATTGAGGCCCCGGTGGGTGCCAGGGCCCCACGTGGCCTCGGGGCTCATGAGGAAGAGGTTGAGAAGGCTCTTGGTAGAGTAGGGAAGGGGGAGGAGCCTGTGCAGAGGTCGGCTTGGTGGGCGGAGCCAGGCTGTGGCGCTGGGCCAGGGAGGGCCAGGTGGGGTCAGGTGGGCGGAGGCTTGGAGAAGGAGGGGACAGCATCTGAGCTGGACGGAGCAGCGAAGGGGAGCAGAGAAAGGTTCGTTGGAGGAGGAGAAGCGGGAGTGCCCGAAAAGAAAGTCCTGTGGAAGATACTGCCGTGCTCAGTGCAAACTCCAGCGTCAGCGAAATTACGGTGTTCGCTCAGTCAGGAGTAGAAAACCGGAAGCCATCTTAAAATTAAGTCCCATTCAAACTAAGATTTTAAAAATCCCTTCCAAGTACTTCGTACGTTCGCATTTGCCTCCCTAATTGGCCATTCCCCAGAGTTAGAAAGTGTTCTAAGCAGGTCTTCCTTTTCATTGTCTCTGGGGCTGCTCTGTCCAGGCAGAGCTGGGGCGGCAGACGGGCCGAGGTGGGCTTTGAGGTCGCGCCCCGTGTGGCCTGGGAATGCAGTTATCTGCCGATAAAGCGTGTGTGTCTCCCCGCAGAAGTCATCAGGACGCGGCTGCGGGAGGAGGGCACCAAGTACAAGGCCTTCGTGCAGACGGCGCGGCTGGTCTTCCGGGAAGAAGGCTACCTCGCCTTTTACAGAGGGCTCTCCGCGCAGCTCGTCCGGCAGATCCCGAACACCGCCATCGTGCTGTCCACCTACGAGCTCATCGTGTACCTGCTGGACGGCCGTCCTCAGTGACGGGCCGGAGGGCTGTGCTGCGGGGGGATGAAGCTGAGAAACGCGATAGAGCAATTTTTTTTCCCATTGATGTTTAGAATGTTCGAGACCGAAACAGGAAAGGCCACAGAAAACGTGGCTCACGTCACCTGCTGGACATTTCCTTTTGGATTCATGTTTTCTGGAAGGTTTAAATTCATTAACGTTAATAGTTAATTATAACTTTTTTTTTAACTTAAGAGGAGTCAGGATTCAGCAGCAACTAAATTAAATCATGCTATTTAATTTAAGTATAAACTTGGCTTGTGTCCTGTTTCATGCTCACTGTACTATAAACTGTGGGACTTGAGTGGGACGTAACCCTGGAAAGGCAGGCGGAACCTCCACAGTGAAAGTACAGCTGTTTTCTAACCTGCCGGGTGTTGCGCGGGACAGGTAGGGGGCGTCGCGTTTTGGTGGCACGGGGCAGACGGGACGGACTGCCCAGCCATTCTCGTTTGTGTGTTCCCAAGTCTCATACAGGCTGACAATCCAAGCTTTCAGGCTGCTGAGTGTTTAAAAAAAAACCGTACAACTTTCTGACATTAAATATTTTAAACTGCATGCACTTTCCTAGAGTTACCCTCTGTTCCCAGTTTGAACCAAAGGTGAGAGTTTTACAGAACTGTTTACCAGCAGCCTCGTCCCTGGGTGTTATTTCCAGGAGGCAAACCTAGTCAAGCCCAGGTGCTGTGTGGGGATGTCCGAGTGCAGCCGCCCAAGCGGCTGGCCGTGAACATGGGATGTTGTGAGTGATGCACCCCCTCTGATGGTGTGGACCCCGTTCTCGGGTACCTGCTGCTGAGAGGGAGGAGCGTGACTCAGGCTGATAGCCCCTCCTTGGAGAGCTCACTTTTAGCCTGACTGGAAGTGGTAGCGATGTTTAAATATCCCAGTTTAAAAAAAAAATGTTTTAATTCTAGAAATGAGAAATTACCAGAATTGCAAACCTACCCTGCCATTTTAAAGGGAAATTTAATACGGGACGGAAGCTAAGACAGAAGGCAGGTAAGATGCCCTGTCCTCCTTGAGCTTTCTCCCTGGACTTCACACACGTTGCTCGTGAGGTTCTTTTTCAGTCTGAGTATCTGGAAAGATACCACCAATAGCCACACATGGAGTCTCCACAGGTGCGGCGCTCTGGTAGGGATGAGAGGAGGACATTTTCTAACAGTACTTAAATTGGGTTTAATTCCGTTTGCCTCTCATCATAAAGGAGGTGGCTTGGTGGTGCTGAGCTCTCCTGGGATGGTTTGCTTCAACTGTCATCAGCTACGTAGAAGTCAAAATAAGTGTGTTCAGTCATGCTTCAGTGCTTCCAAAAATGTGACAGTAAAGAGACTTCTATTTAAGAACCTCATTTTTAAGAAGATTTTATTTGTTTATTTTTAGGGAGAGAGAAAAAGAGAGAGAAACATCGATGTGTGGATGCTACTCATACACCCCCTACTGGGGACCTGGCCCACAACCCAGGCATGTGCCCTGATTGGGAATCGAACCAGCGACCCTTTGGCTCACAGGGTGGTGCTCAGTTCACTGAGCCACAATGGCCAGGGCAAGATTTTATTTATTTTTGGACAGGGAGGAAGAGAGGAAGAAAGAGAGGCAGAGAAACATTAACGGTTGCCTCTCACGCCCCCACTACTGGGGACCTGGCTGCAACCCAGGCATGTGCCCCGACAGGGAATCGAATCAGCAACCTTTGCTTCAAAGGCTGGCACTCAATCTACTGAGCCACACCAGCCAGGGCCAGAACCTCATTTTAACGACTGTTTGATAGTGGCACTTAGCAACGTCTTTCTGTTTTAATATTCATATGAAAACCTGTTTTTTTTTTCCCTCAAGATTTTAATATGAAAATTAAAAATTGGGTTGCTTAATATTCACTATTTGGGTAAGAGAATAATTTCGAAAATAATTTTCACTTACACTTTCTTAAATTAGTAAATCCGATGTTCATCTAGTACAGATTAGTACTCTGCTTGCTTCTCCAAAACCAGGCCACTGAAATGCAAGCAACGTCGGCCCCAAAAGCTGGATGAGAACAGGCAGGAAAAGTGATACTTCATAAAGGGGCTTGTCAGGATTTTAATGGGAAATGCCACTGTTGGGGCTGTTCATGGAGAAATCCCTTGCTTTGTTTCTCTCTCCTCCACCAGCTTAGTCATTGGGGTTTTATTATGTTTAAATAATATAATACGTATACATAAAATACTTGAAAGACCCTCACTGTGCAAGGTGTATATTTTCTCGTTTAGTTATTCCCGACAACCTCGTGAGGCAGGTATTATCCTCCTCCACATTTTAAAACAAGAGGCTGAGAGGTGTGCACGAAGTGCTTGAGGTCTCGGAGGTGGTCAGCAGGAAGCCGACCGGCAGCAGGTCTGTGCTGCCTGTGGAGTAGATGGATGACAGGTCGCGGGGGCAGCCGAGCCTGCGCAATGATCTGAGTTGGGGGCCAAGTTCCAGCAAAACCATTCCACTCGGGTCCCTTCAGGATTGTGCGTCCCCGGCTGTGGCCCCCACGGAGCTGCACTGGAACCAGCCCTGCCCAGGACTGAGCCCTTCCCGTGCGTGAGCGGGATGCTATGTAGACGCTGAAGCTTCGTTGGAAAGGCAATGGTGCTAAAGCTCGGGGCCGCACGGCCTCACCGCCAACCCTTCATTCCTCCGCGTGCGCAAGGCTCAGGCCAGCGGCAAGATTGCAAAGCGAAGAAAGGCCTTTGTTCTGACAGTGATGAGGAGCTTCCCGTGCAGACTCCAGCGGCCCCCAGGTTCTGTGCGGGCTCCCTTCCCCCTCTGCAGGCAGCTCTTTACTAAAGCGCATGACTGGCTGTGGGCCAGATTAACCTGCCACAGGAAACCAGACAACCCATTGCTGTCCACAGCAGTGAGAACTCTTAATAGTGACCCCCAAAACACTGGGAAAGTTGTGAGAACACCGTAACATACTGTGTAAATTCAAATATTTCCTATCTTTTTAGTTGTAAAAGTAATTTAGCCAAAATCCATAATGTTAAAACACTTGCATAAGACGAATCTTCTCTGCTAATCCCATCCTCCTGGAGGTAACTGTAGTTCATTTAACCACCTTCTACTTAAGTGTCAAAGTTAATGTGCGTGTTGCTTTTTGAACATTGTATCATCCCTCCAGTCCAATCCCTATAGTTCTGACTTTCTAGTAGTGTCATTATGTTCAGACGTACAGGGGTCCTGTGATTTATTCAACCTTGTCCCTGTTTCTATAAACACAATCATGTTTCTATAAATTATTTTTGGCCATTGGCGTGGCTGCAGTGGAAGTGGGTTAAGGAGCAAACTGGCATTGCACACATCAGCCCCGTTTGGCTAGGCGTTGGGAAAACAGAACCAGCAGGAGCAATGGCTAGTTCCAAGCAGCCCCGTAGCCAGAGATGCTAAGGTTGGCGGACGAGCGCGGGAGCGGAATGAGCGGGGCCGGGCTCCGCGCCGCATCCCACCTCCGGCCGCAAGAGGGCGCGGCCGGGCCACCACTTCCCCCCGGCGCCCCGCCCACCGAGCTCGACCCACTCCCGGATTGGCTGCGCAGCGGGAGCGCGCCGAGTCAGGGGGCGGGTCCGCGCCGGCTACAAAGCGACGAAGGTCACGGCGGGAGGAGGTGCGCGCCGCCGCGCCCCGCGATTCGCCTGCGGCCCTCCCCCGCGCCGCCGCCTACTGCCCGCCGCCTGCTGCCCGTCTCCCGCCGACCGCGCGGGGAGCCATGGAGGGAATGAGCGCGCTGCTGGCCCGCTGCCCCACGGCCGGCCTGGCCGGCGGCCTGGGGGTCACAGCGTGTGCTGCGGCTGGCGTGCTGCTCTACCGGATCGTGCGGAGGTGAGTGCGCGTGGCCCCTGCGGCCTCGGCCCGTCGCCCCCAGCCGCCTGCCGGCCGCCCTCCGCCCGCCGCCCTCCCTCCTCGGCGAGTCTGGAGCCTCACGGCGCCTCCCTACCGGTGCCCGGGCTCCCTACCAATACCGAGGCCTCGGCATTGAGGTGGGGGCCGGGCCTGTGTACCCACGTGCTGATACTCGATCTGCACGTCCCCACCCCGCAAAAGAAGACAGGATTTGGAATCCTTATCCCGAGGTGGCTGTGGAGTGGGTTGGGGACCTCAAGAATGCGGGGTGGGCGACAGCACTTATCACGTGGATACAAACTTCCTCCCCCACGGAGACCTGTGCTGGCGGAGCCGCAGAATCTGCAGCCGCCCGCCCCCGCCCCACAAACTCCCTCCCGGGCTCCCCAGTCTCCGCGGGAGAACCCGGCGGCCTCGCACTGCGCGCTCTGACTGCTTTCCGCCTTCAGCCCCGCCCCTGGTCCTCGAGAGCACGTCGGGGTGGCAGGATACTAGGTGGCACCCGGGTCTGCTACACTGTCTGCGGCGTTGTTCTCATCTCACGTTAGCACATTTAAGAGTCACAACCCCTGCTCCCCCTAGAGAAGCTGACGGTCAGGAGAGCTTAGGTGAGCTGTTACTAATTGGAAGGGTCAGGGTGTCATCTGAGGGGGTCTGGCTCTGGAGCCTGCATGCCTAACCGCTGGGGGATATCCTGCTTCCAAGAGCAGGGAAAGCCTGGTCCACCTCAGAGGTGTTTTCAGCCGGCTGGGGCTGCTGCTGAGCTGGTCCAGGCCCGCCCCCAGCCCAGGCTCAGCTCAGAGATCATGCCCACCCTCATTCAGAGCCAGCCTGCCTCGTGGTCCTCCACCATCACGGCTAAAAGCTCTTGCTGCAACAGGGACTCCCGCAGCCCGACTGTCTCCCCACTTGACCCACCTTCCCAGGGGACAGGGGGAAAAGGTGGAGTTGTGAGGACATTCTGGGGACACAGTGGATGGGTTTGTTGCTTCAGCAAGGAACGTGTGAAGCTCAGAATTTGGGTGGAAGATGGAAGACACTGGCCCACAGTCGCTTGGCACAAGTGGTGGAGCTGGGATTTGAACCTGGGCAGTTTCGCTGTTCTTCCTTAACCACCCGCACGTACTGTTTCTCACCCAAGAGGAAAAGAAGTGAGGGTGCTTGGGGGAGAAAAGGGTAGGAGGGACATCAGCTGTTGTCTGCAGGAGGAGTCAGACCTGCAGGCTGAGGAGGAGAGGGCAGTTGGGGATTTCAGGACCCCCCAACTCAAGGGATCCCCGACATCCCACATCTCTAGTGTCCCAGTTGCATCCCGATTTCTGGAAGCTGGGAGGGCTTGTGGGACCAGCTGGTTCAAACCAGCCGTCGTATACATGAGGGGCCTGAGGTGCAGAGGTGCAGAGTACTTTGCTCAAGTTCCAGGGCATGTTGACACAGAGGTGCGGACCCAGATTTGTGTCCTGGACCTGCTGCCTCCCAGTTAACCCGGGATGGGGGTGTCGCCGCGGGGAGCAGAGCCTGGGCTGTCCCGAGCTGTGCCGCGTCTCCTTGGTGTGTAGCAGGGCTGGATTCAGACCGTGTCGCGTGCTCCCGTATCGTGTGCTTCAGCCGTTCCTAGGCAGCCAGCCACAGCATTCCCCCTCCAAGACCGGGCTCCGAGGCCTTCGTGCAGAGCTGGGCGAGCTGGGCAAGGGGAGCCAGGAGGGTCCTGCAAGGCCTTGCACGTCAGCAGTACCAGGGGTCTGTGGGTGGCCTTGGGACCTGTTGGGCTGAGAAGGACCAGCCCTTCCCAGGACGCTCTGCAGTGCTCAGAGAGCACGGGCTTTTGTCTGGGGGTCACAAATTGGCCACTGTCACGATTCGGAAGTGAGACCAGCCCCGCAGAGACTGAGCCCTTCTCCCTCCAGGGAGGAGGACCCTGGGACAGCGAGGACTGGTGGCTTTGGCTGCAGCAAGGGTTGTTTTTTGAATGGCCCTCTGGAGGACACGTGAGGGGAATTGTTTGTGGTGGGTGTTTGCGGGCTCAGCGCAGGTGGAGGGAAGACTGGCCAAGGGGCCGCAGGAAGAGGCCCTCTCCCTGAAGTGCTCCCAGAGCCTCAGGCAGGGCCCGCCTGGCTTCCACACCTGTGCGGTTCTCCTGACCTGGTTACCGTAAGTGATTCAGTGCCAATGATGATTCATCGGGGAAGCACATTCATGGTGCAACCTGGGGGGGCCAGTGCCACTGTCCTCCCCTTTCTGCAGCTGAGGAAACAAGGCTTACCGGGTTGGGCTTCCTGCCCCTCAGCACCCAGCTGTTCACGGCAGACCCTGCCCCCCCCCCCAGCCCTTCATCCCCTAATCAAACCTGGAGCTCTTGGTTGCCCTCTGTACCTGTGGGAGCCCGTGGCTGCCAGCACCGGCACAGGTGGAAGCCCAAATCACACTTTCGTGGGCCTGCTCACCCTGGGTCCGGGCGGTCCTCGTGGCTTCCGAGCCCACCCCACCCTGGACCCTGCTGCTCTGCACTGCGTCCAGGATCCAGCCTTGCCAGCACATCCCCACTCGGGACCTCAGGGGCCACCTACAGCACGCAGAGGTTTCTGCTGGCTTGTTACCGAGGGGGTGCAGCTTTTGGGTTGAGCAGCAGAGCCTTGTCTTGGCACCTAGAATCCCTGCTCCTGTTCCCCTCCCTCCATGCTCTCCTGGTGCCGCACTCTGGCCGAGGGGACCCTGCGCCCTGGACGCACGCTGGGTGGCCACCCATCTGCCCGGCAGCCCCGCCTGTTTGAGTGCCATCTGTTCCTTTTGCCCTGCTGGCCAGCAAATCCGTCCCTTAGGGTGACAGCAGATGCTCCACTTGTTGGCCTCTCTCCTGTGGCATCTGTCACCAGCTGCCCCTCGAGGTCGTCATTCTCGTCACCATGTGCAGGTCGGAAGTGCAGAGCCTGCTCCTTTCTGCTCCTCTGTAAGCCTGGCTCAGTCAGCATGAGGTGAGCAGGGGTCCGCCCGCTCCAGCCAGGTCTGCCCCCAGAGAGGTGGGCTTGGGGCTTTCTGTCTTGGGGTGGCGGGGCTGCCGTGGACTGAGGTGTGTGCCCAGAGGCCCACTGGGTCCCGGCTGGCAGTTTGGTTCTGCGGTCGCTGCAGAAGGCACTTTTCTTGGATTTTCGCTGTTAGGTGGGACGACATGTGTTGTCCACTTCAGGCTCAGAGGAGCAAGCCAGGAGCCCCCCACCTGTGAGACTGTCTTGGGTGTCATCGGGGGGCCTGCCGGAGGCTGGCCTCTTGGTCCCTGAGGGAACCTAGTCTGACTCATTGAGGCCACTCTCTAGACCCTGCTAGGCCCGCGCACGCGCCCAGGGTCTCCGGCTCTGTGCCAGGCCCCTTGCTGGGGAGGCTGGGCACCTCTCAGGGCCTGGTGGAAACTAGTTGACACGCTGGCCTCCCCTGGACTCTGAGCCCCAGCCCATGTCTGCTGTTTGTGGTCCAGCACCGGGCCCGCAGCGAGTGCCCAGCCTCTGGCAGGGTCCCGGGCCGAGGCCCTGGAGCTGCAGCCCTCCGTGGTGGTCTCACCCCTGGAACGCTCCCTCCCGCCACCTGCAGGGAATGGGGGGCATGAGAACATGAGCTTCGTCTTATTCACCGTCTGTGTCCGGGGCTGATGGGGTGACACTGTTACTAAGGGTGCGTGTTCATCTTTTCCTCCTCGGTGCGTATTCAGGCTTGGGGAGGGCTGGGTCCGGGGCAGGCCGTCCCCCTCCCCCTGTTCCTCCCCAGGAGCCCAAGAGTTCAGCACAGGGGTGGTATGGCGGGAGCTGGGCGAGCACCTGCTGGGACCGGCAGTGCCTCGTGAGGGGACACGCTGTTGTATCACATCAGACCTTCTCCACTGAGTGGTTGGTCCCAGAGCCTTGCGGGGGCAGAGGTTTTGGCTTGGGGAGAAGTGAGTTGAGGGGTTCACGAGGAGAGCGGAGGGGCGTTTTCCGAGCAAGAGCAGGGCCAGGGTTAAGCTGGCTCCGAACAGATGGGCCCACACACTCCCAGGGCAGGCAGGGTGGAGGTGGATGGGAGGCCCAGAGGCCACGACCCCAAGGCCAGCCTTGGAAACCGTTCAAGCTGTGGAATCGGCTGCCGGGTGTCGCCCCCCAGACACAATTCACACTCGCTCACATGCATAAAGCCAGGGAGGCCCTGTGCCGGGGCAGGGGCTGCGGTTCACATCCAGCTCCCCACCGCTTTGCTGGCCCCTCTGCCTCTCATGGCCCGCAGACCCCTGCAGGGCTTGACCCAGAGGGGCTGTGGGAGACGACTCCCTGGCTGAGAGAGAGGGCCCTTCCCCACACACACACCCTGGGCAAGAATTACCAGGGACCGATAGTGACAGGAGCTGGAGCCACTAGCCCCAGGGACCAGGGCTGCTGCTCCTCCCTTCCTGCCGCTGGCTTCCAGGCCAGGCTGATTTCCCTAGCAACGGAGCTGGAGATTCTGAGCGGAAATGGGGATTCTGGGGGCTGCGCACCTGCCGCTGCTCCCTGGGCCGGGGTCTCTCTCTGCGTTGGTGGGCTGCGCGGCTCTTCTGCTTGGCTTCAGTCCCGAGGCCAGGTGTGGTGTGGTGGGGCTCTGGGGTGAAAGGGCTGAAGGGCCCCAGGGGGCAGGTGATACAGGTCCCCGCCTGCATCGTCACCCACTGGGACATGCCCCACGCACGGGTACAGAGAGGCCTGTGACGCAGGTGCTGACTAACAAAGAGGTTGCGCAGGGTGCCCAGTGCCGGCATCTGAGCGAGTGGAGCGGCGCCCACGCCTCCAGCCCGTACTGGGCCGCCTCCTTTCACACCCTTTGCATGAAGCCCAGTGAAGCCATCACAGTGCCAAGCAGTGACCAGCTTCCTGGGCTCAGGCTTTTCCTAATCCTCCCATGTGAGCCTCTCTGTGGGGCAGGGATTCCTATTATCCCCAGGGGGCAGAATGACGTCCCCCAAAGGCTATTCCTGTGACCGGGGTGCTGCTCTTCCTGTTTACAAGTTGCGACCTGACAGCCCCTTGCCCACAGTGAGGGCGTGCGTGGCCTGAGGGGGGGCGGGGGTGATCCCCGCTGTCCCCTGTGGACCCTGGGCCCTGCCCTGTGGAGACTGGCTCCGTCTCCTCCGTCCGTCTCCAGCATGGGGGGGAATTGGTTTGAGGGGGCTTCCGGGGGCGCACGTCCCTGAGCCTCTTCCTCTCTCTGCCCTCCCCACGTAACTGCCTTTCATTGGGCCTTTTGGCCAGGCGCTGCTGCGCACCTCCCCTATGAACAGTCCCCGGCGAGGGGGTGTTCTTGTGCCCAGCACACAGGTGGTGAGACTGAGGCTTGGGGAACTTTTGCAGCCGCGGCCGGTGGGGGGGCTCAGCAGGAAGCAGCTACAGCAGCTGGAGTTGGAGCTCTGCTCTCAAGGGACAGGGCGGTGACAGCTGACCCTACGTGTCTCAAAGCACCTCTTTGTGTCTTATGTCATTGGATTCTTGTCACATGGATGCCCTGGGCGCTGTGATTTCACACTTCGCAAACGCAGCCCCAGGCAGGCAGGCAGGCAGGCAGAGGAGGGGCTCCCCAGGACCCACATCTGCAAGCAGGGGTGTCCCCCTCTCTGGGCAGCAGGGTCGTCTGTGCAGTGTGGCTGCCCACTGCAGCAGGGTCCAGGCGGCACCCCCAGAGCTGGAGGTGGCCTGGCCAGGACCCTGGGGCTCAGGCAGCTGCCTCCCATCCCCCGCAGCGGGTCGAGGTTCCTAGGACTGGAGGTGTTTGCTAGACAGTGGCTGTGCGCACCCATAGGCAGTGGGGGGCGGGGGCAGGAGGGGCCCAGGGCGTGGATCCCCTAGCGTCTGGGCTGGGATTACCCTGCAGACCCCACCTGTCACCACACGTGTGGCCTGCCTGCTCTGCGGACCAGGGAGGGCTGGCCCCAGGCCAAGCAGCTGTCTCCCGTCCCGGCCCCTCCGCCTCCTTGGCCCCCATTCCTAGGGACTTTTTTTCTGTGAAGCACAGGAGGCTGCTTCCATCAGGAGGCTCCCCGGGAGCACCGTTTCTGCAGCCTGGAAGCGGGCCTCACAGTCGGTCCTAGACCCTGATCTCTGTCGGCCCTGTGGCCTGAGCCACCGGTGCCCCCATGCCTGAGCACCGAGATACCCGGGGCAGGTGGCCCTGGGTCCCCTCAGGGGCGTGCTGGAACCCAGGGATCCGGTGAGTGTCAGGATGCCTAGGGTGCGGCGGCTTCTCCTGGAGGGCTGAGGCCGAAGCCTTGTGGCCGCCTCCTTGGTCCTTCTGGTGGACACAGAACGTCCAGTCAGGATTCTCACCCTGCCGGGTCCTGCCTCCCGCATCCCTGCCCTGGTTTCTGTGCTCCGGGCAGGGGGTGTGCGGATGCCTTCCTGCTGACTCAACTCTTCCCTTGCACACAGGTCACAGCCAACGCACACGACCGTCAACTGCTGGTTCTGCAACCACGACACGGTGGTGCCCTACGGCAACCGCAACTGCTGGGACTGCCCCCACTGTGAGCAGTACAATGGCTTCCAGGAGGTGCGCCCCGGCCCCAGGCCCTCTTCCCGCCCTGTCCCATCCAGGGCCAGGCAGGCTCGTGCCCTCACCACAGCCCTGGCCCTGCACCTGTCCTCTGAGGACGCGGAAATCGGCCCAGGGAACCGAGGTGACGTGTCCAGAGTCGCGCCTGAAGTTGGCAGACGGGGGTTCGGCCCCGGCTTCGTAACACGTGCGGGTTCGCTGCCTTGCACCTGACCGGGGGCCGGCGGGCTCTCTGCAGAGGGCCAGGGAGGACGTCAGACTTTGCAGGCCGCACAGTCTCTGTGCCCACAGCTCGGCTCTACCAAGCCACCGCACAAATGGGCGCGTGTGGCTGGGGTCCGAGAGAACTCGCCCACAGCAGCCGGCCCTCGTTTGCAGGTGCCTGCACCACGCCGAGGCTCCGGGCTGCGTTCCCACTGGGAGCTGCCGAGCTTCCTGTCAAAGTTTCTGTGGCAGAAGAGCTTCTGCTGTTTATTGTGTGGAAAGGGTGGGACATCCGAGACCTGCTGCCCCTCTGTGGGGCATCGCTGCCTGAGCCGCCGTGGAGCCTCACCCACCGGGTCAGAGCTCCCCGCCGACTCTGTCCCTCCTCCCCCAGAACGGCGACTACAACAAGCCGATCCCCGCCCAGTACCTGGAGCACCTGAACCATGTGGTGAGCAGCGTGCCCAGCCCCTGCGCCCCTCCGCAGCCCCAGCAGTGGGTGAGCAGCCAGGTGCTGCTGTGCAGGAGGTGCAGCCACCACCAGACCACCAAGATCAAGCAGCTGGCCGCCTTCACACCGCGCGATGAGGTGAGGCCAGGACGGGGTGGGCTGGGGGGACGAGGGGGGCCAGGGCTGTTTCCGAGCTGCAAGGGAAGCACGCGCAAGGCTCTCCTGACAGCGCCCGCGGGGCCCCTCCCCATGCCGGCGTATTCTGGGCGTGTCGTCTTCTGCCGGTTGGTTGGAGCTCGCTTCCTCTCCCCCTCTGCCTCGGGGTCCTTCCTCTCTTGGCTCCATGCCTGGGGACATTGTGGTGACCTGCTGCCTGCGGTCCAGAGGGATTTGTGCTGGGTAGCAGGTAGTTCTGGCTGGGAGCCTGTCAGATGCATCCTGTCTGCGTCCCTCTGAGTCAGGCTTGCCCGCTGGCTGGCCGGGCACTTCACTCTGGAGTTGGTGGAGGAAGCTCCTGACTTCGGGAGGGGTGGGGAGCCGGGCGCTGCCGAGAGGCTGGATGGTAGGAGTTCATGTGCCCCGGGCCTGCCATGGAGCCCGGCAGCTAACTTATAAACCTGGCTGGTCCTGCCTTCCCACCTGCAGACTGGTGCCTGTGACCTCAGGAGCTGAGACCCAGAGCCACTGGCCTTTCCAGGGCCCAGCCTGGGATTGGGGGCAGGGAGAGGGAAGCAAGGACCAGGCAGGGAAAGGTGGGGAATCTGCAGAAAGAAGGGGGCACATGTGGCTTGGCAACCAGGGCAGCTTTCCTGGTGAGTTTGGTCTCCGCAAGGTGAGATGGAACCGAGAAGCCTGCCGGCCGCCACAGACTGAGGTGGTCGGCTGCCCTGGAAACGGGCAGAGGGGCGTTGCCACATCCTTCGGAGGAGGAAAGGGGTTGGACTTGGTCTTCCAGACTATTCCTGAAACCCCCGGGACCCTGCAGCTCCCATCGAGACCAGCCAGGGCCCTCCAGTGCTTCCCAGACCCAGAGTGTACAGGAGGGGGGCCTGGCCGGGGAGTCCGTCTGCCCCCATGTGGGTGGCAGCAGCCCAGAGCTGCCGCCGCCTCAGCTCGCCGCCCTTCTGGAGCACCAGGCCAGGCACAGGGCCTGAAGCAGGGACCGCAGTGAGAGCCCCTGGCTTCCAGGGCATCCTCTGGAGCATAGAACTTGGATGCAGTGACTCCCATCACTGGGTCCCTGCTGCATCCTGGGCCTGGACCGGCCCTTACCCCTGGTAGCCGCCGCCACCAAACTCAGTATACCGTGTTCCACTGGGCAGTGGAAGAAGCAGGATCGGGGACAGCTTGCCCTTGGTGGGTCACCCCACTTGTAAGTGAGCCCAGGTTCAGTGCACTAGACAGGGCAGCCTCGGCCGAGCCAGAGACCCCGAGCCTCTGCCCCCAACCCCACAGGGCAGGTACGACGAGGAGATCGAAGTGTACCGGCACCACCTGGAGCAGATGTACAAGCTGTGCCGGCCGTGCCAGGCGGCCGTCGAGCACTACATCAAGCACCAGAACCGCCAGCTGCGCGCCCTGCTGCTCAGCCACCAGTTCAAGCGCCGGGAGGCGGACCAGAGCCACACGCAGGTCTGAGCGGAACGGGGTGCCCATGGGGCGTCCGGGGATGTCCCAGCCCTCAGGCTTGTGCAGGAAGCCCCTCGGAGTGTGGGTCCCCCCGGCCACAGGGCAGCTCTCCAGAGCCGAGACCCTCTTCTTGGGGAGGCACCATCCCATGGGACATGTCTCCCCCTGTCCCCAGGCCCCTTGGTGCCGGCAGCCCAAGCGGGTGTCCCGGGAAGCGTGGTTCGGTATTGGGACCCACCTGTCCTTTACGTGTTTGCCAGGGTCTGCGTTGCCCGGCTGTGTCCGGGCACTGCCCCCGCGCCTGGTGTTGGTTCCCACGGCACCCTGTAGCAGCCACACGCTTAGCTCTGCGACCGCCACTCGCAGCCACAGGCACCGCCCAGGGAGGTGTGGTGGCCGCAGAGGCCCCACGCCCTGTGTGCCAAGGTGCCGGGATTTGAGCCCAGGACAGTTTGGCTGAAATTTTTTATCGCAGTATTCAGTTAGTGGAATGTTCCAGTTTTTAAAATACAGTAGCAAGTAGATTTAGACATAAAAACCGCCCCCAAAAAAGAAATTCCTACCCACCCACTCGGCTCCCCAGATGTACCGTGTCCGCTTGGCCTGTGGTTTCTAGTCTGCAGCCAGGCCCCTGACCGCACGGCCACGCCACCAGCCACTTGCCCGCGTGTGCGTGGTGGGATGCTCAGACCTGCGGTTTCCTCCTCCCCACCACGTTCCTGGACCAAACCGCTCGTTGCTGCGTTTTAACTCTGGCCAGAGTGGTCTCTACGTTTATTGCAATCCCAGTTAATGTCACCGTAGGAGTTTTTGGTGAGAATTTGGCAAAATTGTTGAAAATTGTACTTGAAAGAATGAGGCTACCATACTGTGAAAAAGGCTTCTTTAGGAATGCGGCAGCCCCCCCTCCCCCACGGTCACGCTCGCAGTGGGGCGAGACCCAAAAATGGGCGGCCCTGGGGCTCGGCGCCCAGAGCAGAGCTGAGCTTGTCCGAGAGTCTGGTGGAGATGGCCTCGCTGCTTACCAGGCCCCGGGGGGGTTCTTTGGTGAGTGCCTTGGGGCCCTGGCCAGACCCCTGCGCACAGCATGGGCACCGGCCACGCTGTCGGTGGCTCTGGCCGTGTCGCTGACCAGTGTCTCCCTTTCGCAGAGCTTCTGCTCATCCGCAGCGAAGGCCCCAGCCCAGGTCATCGCGCTCCGGGCCCTCGCCTTCCTGGCCTGTGCCTTCCTGCTGGCCACCACGCTGTACAGCACCAGTGACCCCTTCACCCCGGGGGGCACCCTGCCCCCAGCTTTGCCCCCTGGTGGCAATGGCTCGGCCACTGCCAACAATGGCACTGCCCCTGGGGCTGAGGGCTGGCGCCAGCTGCTGGGCCTACTTCCAGAGCACGGGGCCGAGAAGCTGTGGGAGGCCTGGGCCTTCGGGCGGAGCCACCAGACCGGCGTTGTCGTGCTGGGCCTGCTGACCTGCCTGCTGGCCATGCTGCTGGCCGGCCGCATCAGGTGCGTGGGGGCCAGGCGGCTCTGCCGTTGGGTCATGGGGAGACCAGCCTCGGGCAGGGCTCAATGGGAGGATAGTGCTGGGGCACAGCCAGGAGGTTTGCTGGGTGTGCAGCCCTGGGATGAGCTCATGGGCGAAACACCACGCGTCCCTCCTCCCAGCAGCTGGGAGTCTGGTGGGCGAAACTAAACAAATGACTTGGCTTTGCAGGGCCGGGGGGTGGGGGGAGCGGCACGCAGAGCAGGCCCTCGCCTTCCCACCTGCTGTAGGCGCAGACCCTGGTCCGACGTCCCCGCCATCTCGGTGGCTCTGGGGGAGCCACCTGAGGGTTCTGAGCCCCGCCGTATGGCTGGTGCGCTGGGCTCGGGAGAAGCATCGACCTGCTCAGAGTCACGTGGGCGAAAGGGCTGGGGGCGGGTTGAGAGGCCCACGCTCCTCGTGGCTCTGGATCCTGTCCTCTGAGCAGGGTCGGGTGGAGGCAGGAGGCAGGGCGGGAGGGGTCTTGTCCTGCGGTGATGGGCCCTCACTCATGCCCCGCTCTCCCCGCAGGCTCCGGAGGATTGACGCCTTCTCCGCCTGCCTGTGGGCCCTGCTGCTGGGGCTGCACCTGGCCGGGCAGTACCTGCAGGCTGCCTCGCCCAGCTGGCTGGACACGCTCAAGTTCAGCACCATGTCCCTGTGCTGCCTGGTGGGCTTCACAGCAGCCGTGGCCACGAGGAAGGCGACAGGCCCACGGAGGTTCCGGCCCCGAAGGTCAGAGAAGCAGCAGTGACTGCGGGGGGAGGACAGACGGACGGACAGCCCCAGAGCTTGGCCCCCGGCCCCAGGCAGGGCACTTCTCCGCCTGGAGTCTTCCTTCCCTGCCTCACTCCCAGCCCTGCCCAGCCTGGAGCCCCCAGGCCTGGCCCAGCCCTTCCACCTCCCAGAGTAGGCGGGCCTGCCCCACTCCCTTTTCCTTTCTACACCAACAAGTCATCTCCAACCCGAGACCTTGCTCTGTAGCTATTCACCACTGCCACCATCTGTCTGGCCAAAGACCCCTCATTGCCCTGAGGCCAGAGCACAGGCGACACTCACAAGCCTGCCTGTGACCTTTAACTCCCCCCACCTGCCCCCTAGCAGCTGCAGGTGTCCCCATCCTGGCTGCAGCCCTGTCCTGGCCCCAACACTGTCGGGCCTGCTGTGTGCTCCTCCCTTCGCCAGCCCCTTCTCTGGGCTCCTGGCACGGGCTGGCTGCTGTGGCTGCAGGCTGGGCCCTTGCCGCATGGCCTGACCACTCGGGCAGCTTGACACGGGCAGGTGCTGAGCGGGCCCAAAGGAGAGCCCACACTTCGCCCCCATCACTTCCCTGGTCAGTCCCTTTGGTCCTGCCCAGTGCCCAGCCAGCCTGGCTGAGGCCGGTGGAACCAGAAGGAGTCTGGGCAGCCCCCTAGGTCTGCTGCCCCGTTCCAACCCCTAGGCCCCCCTGAGACCCCTGTTACCCCCAGCCTCTTCCCGCAGGGGTGGAGGGAGCAGTTCTGGGCCCAGACTGTCCTTGACTTGAGTTTGTAGGGCAAGGCTCTTCTCACGGTGAGCAGTGGGAAATTCTGCGTCTGCTGTGGTCAGCGGGTTTCTCAGCGCTGTGGGGGGAGTCTGCCCGGGCTGGGGAGCCTGCAGAGACCTTTATGTGTCTACTTCTTCGGCACCACTGGGCCAGGCAGACAGAACCGGGGCACGCATGCCCTGCCCGCCCTCCTCCTGGAGGCCCCTGGCTCTGCCTGGGAGAGTCAGGACCTCTGCCCTCACGGCTGGGCCTGAACGGCTTTCATGGGCCCTGCCACCACCCCGATGCCGGGGATGTCCCCAGTTCTCAGCTCACCCCTCCATGTGGTGCCCGGAAGACAGTCTAGTTGCTCGAGGTTAGCACAGGATGGGCGGCCCAAGGGATGTGCAGGTCCGCGAGGATACCAGGTCATTTGTCACCTTTTCGCTCTGGCCCGTCACTGGCGCTCTTCTGGAGGGCCCTTCACGCAGCCCCTCGAGAGGATGCTGAGGCTCCCACTTTCCACTTCCAGTGGGGCAGGCACAGAGCCCGCAGGGGCCTCAGCTTCACTGTCCCTGGGTCAGGCGGGGGCGGCCAGTGCCGTCCCTGAGCCCCGCGGGGGACTGCGTCCTCCCAGAACCAGGGCTCCAAGGGGTGCTGGCATGTGGCACAGACCTGCGCTCACCAGCTCTGCGGCCCCGCAGGTCCCCGCTGTCCCCAGGCTCAGTTTGCCATCTGGGAAAGTGCCGGCCTTGGCGGGGACACACTGGAGACTGGGGGCCTCCTGCCAGGGTCAGGGTAGGAAGGCGACCCCCAAGCAGGCCACACGGTCCCTCCAGGGTCCGTGTGCTGCCACTGGTCACTCTGAGCATAAGCCTCCCTCCACACCGCACATCAGAGCCTGGGGAAGGCAAGACCAGATCACACGGCATGAGGGCCACCCTCTGCACAGGGCCACCAACCACCTGGGCCTGCAGGGCAGGTGGGACAGAGCCCCGGCTGGATGCCACATGAGGTCCCACAGAGCGTCTGAGCCCACTGTCACTAACGCTCGTGTTCGCGGGGTCCTAGGAGGCCCATGCCCCTCCCAGCACCCAGGTGTGAAGGGCCCCAGTGGGTCGGGAGCTGCCCTCACTTGGCTGTGTGGCCTCAGACGAGGCCCTGCCTGCTGCTCTGCGTGGAGGTGAGGTGGAGACACGCTGATCGGACGGGGAGGTGTGGGCTGGCCGAGCTGGGACCTGACCCTGCTGGCCTGTCTGCCCGTCCCTTCACCCCAGCCGGCCTGCCTGAGGGCCGGTGGAGAGCCAGGGGTCCGTGGGCCGGGCTGTGCGTGCCCTCGCGTCTGGAGTCTGCCCGGGAAGCTGACGGCGTGATTCTGATTACTGCTTTTCTTGGCATTGAGTAGAAGCAGGACATCTGTGTGTATGTGTGTATTTAAGCTAAATTATTTATAATAACCACGACCAGCCCTCTAGCTGGCCAGGAGCTCCTGCTGAGCAGATGCCTGGCCTTCCTCTCTGGCGGGGGTGGGAAGACACCCTCAGGAGATGAGCCTCATCAGAGGAAGGCTTCCTGGCTGCCTTAGGGTTCCTCTTGGCTTTGCAATGACTTGTCTGCCCCTGAAATGGCCGTGACTTGGAGCACACTCCAGCACCTTCTGATGTCACTGGCACAGCCAGGAAGTGCAGGCACCACTGGGTTTGCGATGTGTTAACTGTGAATGTGTCGCCCCTGCCAGGGACCTCTGTCCCCGAGACTCGAGGGAGGTACCGTGGTGGTTTCCTCCCTCCGGGTGTGGGGTCCCCACCCCGGGCCCAGCGGGCACCTCCATAAGTCGCCCAGGAGCAAGCGGCCAGCCCGGGGAGGAGCCTGTCCCTGCTGTGACTGTGCTGAGCGCCTCGTCCCCTCTGGTCGGGCGGCGGAACTGCCGATGACTGTGTGGCGACCCTCTGATCGCTGTAACCACAACTCCGGCCCCAGCCCCGTGTGTGTTGTGCTGTATTTTAAATAAATGCCTCCGGGGCCCTGCTTTGACCGGTGGGCGTCAGGTACCGCGTCTTTTTTGTTTTTTGTTTCCCGTTCCTTCCGAGGTTCCTGTGCCGAGGGCGGGGACCTTGGGGCACAGGCGTTGCCCGCAGGAGTCAGGTTGGGGAGCTGTGACGTGGGCATCAAAAGGCACAGGGCCCAGCCGTCCTCGAGTGCCCTGCCGGGTGGGACTCCCCCCGTCTCAGTAACTGCTGAAAACACCCTTGCTCCTTCCGCTCCAGCCATGGACTGGGATCTGGTTGGAATGGACCAACATCCCTCGCAGTGTCGGGTGGGACACAGTACAAGCACCCGACCCTTCCTTTATCCTGGTGGGTGACAGACGTGGATTCTGGGCTGGGTTCCTGTTTGAGGTGGGGTTGGAGAGCCCGGGGCAGTCCGGAGGCCTCCCCAAAGGGAGCGTCAGCTCATGTGAAGCTTTCCGGGGGCTGGCAGCGATGGGGCTCCTTTAACAGGAGGCTCCTGGGGGACCGTTCCCTGCAAGAGCTTGCACTTGGCACCTTACAAAGACCCAGTAGTTGAGTGATGTCACCGGGTGTCACAGGGAGAGGGGTCAGACCGAAGAAGTGTCTCCCCGCAGTGCCAGCATCTTCGGTGGCATCAGAGATGGGACAGCACCTGTGCCACATGAACCCTGCAGCTGGCTCAGACCCTCTCCTCTCGCTGCTTGCTGGGGGTGGCCCTCAGGAGGACTGCCTGGTGGAGGAGGTGCAGGAAGGAAGCCACCTTTCCCCCACTGCCGTCTGCTGGGAGGGGCTGGACGCACCCTGTGCTGGTCAGGCTGCCGCTCCACAGGACACACCTGGTCCTCAGGGAGGCGTGGCCTCAGCAGGGGCAGCCCTATGTACAGTCAGAGCCAGCTGGCTGAAAGGCCCAGCGTGCCTGGACTGCCTGTGCGGGGCCTAAGGTTCCCCCTCCTGCTGAATGGTTTCAAATTCTATCAGGAAGTTTAAGGGTGGGGCCTTCCCCAGGTGTCCCGAGGGCAAGGAGGTGGCTGTCAGGCAGGCTCCTGGACAGGTCAGCAGGTGCAGCTCGGCTGGATGAGTTGCTGCCTTGACTTCTCCACGTCCCGGTGGCCTGCTGGCCCTTTGA
Source organism: Anoura caudifer (assembly GCA_004027475.1). Lineage (NCBI taxonomy): Eukaryota > Metazoa > Chordata > Mammalia > Chiroptera > Phyllostomidae > Anoura > Anoura caudifer. Next base: position 237,474 of record PVKU01000417.1, read on the forward strand.
AAGGCATTAGGAAGGTCACATGATCGCCCGGAGGGCAGCGCCAACCCTGCACTTTCCTCAAAGCTTGCATAAAGCGGGGGACGGGGGTGGAAAATGGCGAGGAACTCGGAACGCGGCTTGGCTGGCAGTGCCCTGGGGGTCAGTCTAGGTGGGCCCGGGTGGGTCCCTTAGCTACCCCGGCTCTGCTGCAGGGCCTGAGCCAGCGTGCCCGTCCGGCGGCACATTGTCCATGGGCTCATTTGCCCCTTGGGACCGAGGTAAGGCTGGACCTCCCGCAGCTCCGTCCAGACGGTGGGCGGACTAATGTATTAACTGTCTCTGCCCCTCCCTCCTCTGTAATCAGTTGCCTTAATCAGAAGCATGGTTGACATTCCGGCTTGGGGCCGCCGGGTCCTGTTGTGTGATCTGTACCATTCTCGAGTTAAAGAGACACTGTCACCTTCCGTCTTTTGGGCAGCCTCGTGGCCGCTTACGGGTCTTCTCTCAGTTCGAGTTCGGCTGGTGTGCTGCGTGTCTTTTGCTGGGGACCCTAAGCCTGGCCACCCCACCCCCCTGGCTCTACAAGGGGCTTTAGATTAGTGTCCAGCGTCTGAGGCCCAGAGAGCGCAGTTGGACTCCCAGGGAGCAGGGCCCCCTGAGCTTGGCCGCTGTCTGGGAGGCCCCAGGCGTGAGCAGGCGGGACAAGGAGGGGCCCGAGACCACTGGCCAATACGGAACCTGGCGTGGGGCTGAGCGCTGGTGCTTGGAGGCGGAGGGTCGGCGTGAGGTTGGCAAGGGCGACAGTGTCACTTTAATACCGAGACCCGTAGTGCAGCTAGTTTGCTGTGACGCTGAGAGGGATTGGAGGGGGCATGCGGGGAGGGGTGGGTCACGCTGGCACCCCCCAGCCACCCGATCCTAATGGTGTGAATGTGGTTGGACTGCTTTTCCGCTTCAACTAACGCACGCCTCCTCTGGGACCCCGACTCAGGCCCCACCTTGCACGGGGGCGGGGGGCAGACGCTGGGCGGAGGCTGCCTCCAGAGGCCCCCACGCTGACCCTTGTCCACTCGCCCCTGCCCATGGGCTCTTGCAGGTACCTCCCCGGAGACCCGGCCGGCCTTTTCCCCGCGTGCCCCAGCCTGGCCGTTCCCTGCCCAAGCGTCGCAGGCTCTTCTCCATCTCTGCTGCTCCCCGCCCCGCCCGGCTTCCTGCCCCTCGCCAACCAGCAGCTGTTCCGGTCTCCCCGACGGGCCTCGCCCTCCTCGCTGCCAGGCCGCCTCAGCCGGGCGCTCTCGCTGGGAACCCTACCCTCTCTGACCCGAGCAGGTAAGAGGCGCTCGGGCACCGGCGGGCCGAGCTGGACTGGGGGGTGGCTGGGCTCAGGGGCTCCGGCTGCGTACAAGCTGGGTGGTTGGGCTCCTGCTGTAAAAATGGTAGGAATTGGGTTCAAATCCTGATGCATCCTTTCCCAAGCTGCCCTGAGCCGAGGGGCTGACTTTACCACTCTGAGCCTCAGTTTCCTTCAAGAAAAACGAGCCCCGCCCGTGGGTGGCTGAGGGTCAGCGAGAGGATGGATTTGAAGTGCTCGCCAGGGCAGCGGCACCCCGTGGGCGCTCAGCGCAGGGTCACACCCTCGGGGGCGCTCTTTCACCGCCGTCCTTGCCCTGTTGTTCCTGCTGCTATTTGCAGGCCCCGGGGGGCTAGAAATCCTGCCCCTGCCTTTCCGTGTGGTCCCAGGGGCAGGATTCAGTGCAGGTTGGTCACATGTGCTGAGCGTTGGCTGCACGGGGACCCTGGCGTGACCAAGACTGGGTCCTTGCCGTAGAGACTGTCTCCCGCTTCACCCTTCCCTGCAGGCTCTTCCTGGAAAGGCCATTGTGAATGCAGCCCAGTTTTTCCTTCCCCGAGTGCTGCGCGGGGTCGGAGATGGTCCTCCGTGCTGGGGCAGCCGCCCGGTGCGGGCTGGGTGCGCCTCACCCCGGGGGGCGGGGGGCCCTGGAGCAGGCTCCCTGGGTCCCAGGCTTGAGGCTGCCGTGCAGGACCCCATCCTCTGAGAATGCGGACGCCTCCTGGTCACACGGGGACATGCAGTCACTGCCTCACCTAAGCCCCTCGACAGCCATGCCAGGTGGGGGTTCCAGCTCAGCCAGACACCCCTCTGAGCCTCAGTTTCCTTCCGTAATGTGCCTGGGGTCCCACCACTCCTGGGAGGTGGGGCCTGACCCAGCTCAGGCCCGTGGCCCTGCCGCTGCAGGTGGGGGTCCTCGCAGGGAGGGGGCGTCACTGCACACACTGCAGGAGGAGGGACGGCTCGCAGGGACCCAGCACGGGGACTGCGCAGTGGACAGAGCTCTGGGCCTCCGGGATGGGATCGGGGGCAGGGTCCCGTGGAGTGCAGAGACCTGGACTCCAGGTGTGTCTGGGTAACCGCATGTGGCTGGGTTGCTGGGAGACAGGTGGCTGCCTGTGCTCCTGCCAGGAAATCATTAATTAGCAGAGCTCCTGAGTGTCTGCACGTGAGTCACAGCTGAGAGCTGGCCCGGCTCAGGCCCTGGTCCTCATGGGGCCTCCTGGGCTCGTGAGCAGCAGCTGGAGCAGGGGGACCATGGGCTGCCCTGCACAGGGGAACCTAGGTGGCCTGGCAGCTGGCCCTTCCCCAAGAGACTGCTGTCTGGAGCCGGGGCAGCGGTGGGGGGTGCGATGGGCTTGGGCCGACGCCGGGTACAGACCCTGCCAGACCCTCTCGCTGACCACCTGCCTTGGCGGGGGAGAGGGTGGCGGACGTCCAGGGGGTGGGCACTCTGCCTCTCGGTTTATTTTGTAAAATCAGATGACTGGCTCATTGGCCCTCGGGGTGAACGGAGGGGTGTGGATGGACAGGTCAGATTTCGGGCCATGGGGGGCAGAGAGGTGGGCGCCGGTCGCCTCCGCAGGCCTGACCTGTCACCTTCCTTTCCTTGCAGACTCAGGCTATCTGTTCAGTGGGAGCCGCCCGCCATCTCAGGTGTCTCGAGCTGGGGAGCTTCCCGTTTCAGGTAAGGAGACCAGAGAGTGGAGAAGAGGGACAGGGAAGCCATGTCAGGTGGCTGCAGCATGTGGGAGGCGTTCCATCGGCGGGATGGCAGGGCGGTTAGAAGCTTAGGCTCCAACAGGAGTCTGTGGTCAAACCCCAGCCCTGTGCCTCCCAACTGTGCAGCCCTGGGCGAGTGAGTGACACTCCTGGGCCTCAGTTTCCTCTTCTGCAAAATGGGTGTGGTAGCTTCTAGGATTAGATGCACTGCTGTCATCCTTATCAGTGACCTCTGGGGGAGATGCTATACTCAGGGCCCAGCCATCAGCAGGGCGCGGGTGAGCTGACCTGAAGTCTCAAGAGTTGGTGTCCATCTGGGCCTTGCTCTCGGCTGAGGGAGGCACCAGGGGCTTTGGTAGAATCAGGAGGCAGCTGAGGGTCCCACAGGCTCCTCCTCCCTCTGTGCCCCCAGTCTGGGGGCAGCCCTTTCTTCCTGGGTTAACAGGGAACAGAATAGCCACGGCAAGCTTACTGTAACCGTCACGCGTGCTCACACGTCGCCGGTGTTGTCTTTGTCCTTCTCCCGCCCTGCAGATTACTTCTCCCTGCTGTCTGGGAGCTGCCCTTCCTCCCCACTCCCTTCCCGGGCGCCCTCCGTGGCCGGCTCGGTGGCCTCCAGCTGTGGGTCTCTGCGCCACCGCAGGCCCCTCATCAGCCCTGCCCGGCTCAACCTGAAGGGGCAGAAGCTGCTGCTGTTCCCATCGCCCCCCGGGGAGGCCCCCAGCACCCCCAGCAGCTCCGACGAACACTTGCCCCACAACGGCAGCCTCTTCAGCCTTGAACCACCCCAGGTCCCTCAGAGGCAGCCGGTGCAGGACACGAAGCACACTCTGGGTACGCCCCCCCCCCCCGCCCACCCCTTGGAGGCAGCAGGGCCCCCAGGGCTGTGGGAGCACCTTGTGACCAGTGCCAGGGGGGGGGGGGGGGGACACCCATCAGCAGGCTCTTAGCCGAGTGTGCGTGGCCATTCTCCCAAGCTCCAGTAGCCCCTGGCCTGGCTTCTCGAGACCTTGAACCCTCCAGGACATTGCCCTTTGTCGGCCGACTTTATTTTTGTGTTTTGCAATTGACCTGAAAGGTTGTTGGTTCCTTCTGATGGATCAGAAGCACATCATACCATGCCAGGCTGCGCCTGCTTACAGATATTTTTGTTTTGCTCAAATAATGTTGGTCTGCAAAGCATTTACATTTCATCAAAATTAGGCCTCAACCTTGAAATTCTGGCATTTTCCCATGAATGTGTGGGCTTCCCGAGGCTCTCATGAGGTAGACGATCCGGTCCCGCTGGTCCTGAACCCTGGCCAGCCAGGTGGAAGGCGGGGAGGGCCCACGCCCCACCCCCGGCCCCAAAACCGGAAGCCTCTCTGGCCATCGTCTGCCAGCCCTGGTGGCTTTGGTGTTCGCTGCTCCTGATCCAAAACCAGCTCCCTGGCAGCCAGCAGCTGAGGCAGGGGAGCCAGTCGGGATGGATGAGGACTGTCCTGCCCTGGGGGTGAGCTGGGAGCACTCACTAAGACCCCCCTTCTCTGCGCAGACATGAGGTCGGTGCCCGAGAGAAGCAGCGCCTGCAGCAGCCGCTCCATCAAGAAGGAGGACGACTCCTCACAGTCGTCCACCTGCGCAGTGGACACCACCACCAGGGGGTGCTCCGAGGGGGCCGCAGCCTGGACAGGTGCGTGCCCGTTTCAGGAGGAGCACCGGGCAGCGTGGGGGCCTCGGGTCTGCAGCCACCATCAGCTCCTGTTCAGCCTGGGGCCCTGACAGGAAGGCCTTCGACGGGCCCTTTAGGGAGCCGCAGGACAGCTAGGTAACCCGCCCGGCACCTTGGGGCCCCAGCCTGTGGCCCAGCAGGTGGCAGCCCCACCCTCCGACTAGGTATGTGGCTGCTCGATTAGACACCGCCTTCCCAGCGGGTCCCTGAGCAGGCGCTCAGCTATCAGCACCCAGACTCTCCCCTGGGGAGTTGGGAGACCCCAGTTGGCTGCTTACCTCTGAGGCCTGGGCCGGGGCCTCATTACCTAAAGCCCCATTTCTTGTCTGTAGAGCGAGGTCATGTCCCTGCCCCCATCACCAGGGTGCAGGCGCAGGGCGCCCTGGCCGGTGCCTGCCTGGTGGCATGGGCTCAGGAGACGAGGCCCCCTCAGGGACACATGACCTGACCAAATGACCCCGTTTCGGGGTGTCTTTCTGGTGGGGAGGCCTCTGGGCATGAGGAAAGAGCTGGGGGTGGCATTTCTGGCGGCCCGGGGGGGCATTCAGGTGCACAGACGCCCCCACCCCGGGGTCGCCTTCTGACCTGCATGCCTTTGACTGGGTCTCTCCACTCTCTCAAAGGTCGTTTCGGCCCCTCCCTGGTCCAGGGCCTCCTGGCCGTGAGCTTGGCTGCCAACGCCCTCTTCACCTCGGCCTACCTGTACCAGAGCCTGCGCTGACCCGAGGGCCTCTGGCGCCCGCGGGGTCCCGGAGGGTGTGCCCAGGTGCATGCTGCTGCCGCCACTGCCACCTCAGAGCCTGTTCCCCGGCCCTGGACCAACTGCGTTGGGTCCTGGCCTTCGGACACCTCCCCCACCACCGGACTGCGGGGCTGGCCTGGGCTGTGAGGCCGCCCTCCCCCGCCCCCCTCTGGACTCACACCGTTCGTGTTTGGTGCTGCCCCAAAGCCAGGGATCCCCCCAGGGGCTGCATGGCCCTGGGGCCCCTCCCATGGTCCCACCCTGCCTGTGCGGCCGCCGCCACCCAGGTAACCGCGGCAGGAGCGGGCTGCCCAGCCCTGAACGACCGCGTGGGCATGTCGCAGTACTGTGCTCCCCATCCCACCGGGCGCCATAGGCTCCCTGGGGAGGCAAGAGGGGTGGTCTCTGTGTCACCTGTCCTCAGCAGAAACTGAACCTCCGTGGGGAGGCCCCCTTGAGGACAAGAATCCTCGGCCCGGTTCTGCCCCTTCTGCTGGCCTTGGCCAGGCCTGCCCTCCAGCTGTCCTGATGGGCAGGGGGGTCCCTGGCCCCCGGCACCTCAATTCCTGCGTCTTGGGGGCCCAGCTGGGCCTTCAGGACTACTCTAAGCACCTCATCCCCAGACCCCTTTCTGCCTGAGTGCACCCCTGTTCTGTTACCTCTGGTGACCGTCCCAGGCAGCAACCTTGTCACCCTGAGAAACTGCCCAGGGCCCCGGCCTCACATGCTGCCTCAGGGGCCTTGCCCAACCCTCAGCAGTGGGACTGCCCGGGGCAGCCCACCAGGCACCGAGGAGACTGGACCCAACCCACCCTGAACTGGCTCCTTTCAGCCGCTGAGACCCCTCTTTCTCCCCTTACATTCTGCTGTCACCGTGGCCTGAGTGTAACCTCTTGTCTTCAGGCCACTGTGGCTGGCTTTGCTCCCCAGTTCCCGTTAGTCCCTGCCACTGCCCCCCAACCATTACTGCAGGTGTGCCCCCCACCCTCACCCTGGTGCTGGGGTCCCCTCGTGCCTCTTGGGGAGGAAGGAGGGAGCTTGGTCTGGCACTGGGACCCTCGCAAAGCTGTGAGGGGCAAGAGAGTGGGTGTCAGACCCCTTCCCTGCTGCCCTGGGCCTCAGACACTGGTGTGGGGGGGGGGGGTGCGTGCGTGACAGTGTGCGCACATCTGTGCCGCTTGGGGAGGAACTGGCTGCTTGGATGAACTCAGACTTGGGGGGGTCACGAGGGCAGGAGGAAGGGTCTTCACTGTCGTTCAGGGATAAAGCTCCATTTTATTTTTCTACACATCTCTGCTGGGCGAGCCATCGTGCTGATCAGCAGGTGCCCCCGAGTCTCCCTGTCAGGGAGGGTTAGTTTTTTTAAGCTTTGGGTGCTTTTTTAGTAATTTTTTTTACCATGTGGGGAAGGAGATTGCTCTGACTTCCCTCTCTCTCTTCCCCCCACTCCTGTCCTGAGAGCTACTGTGCCCTGCCCTGTCCCCCACCCAGAACACAGGGAACCTGGGGGCCGGGGGCCACATGGGGACCCTGAGTCCAACTGCCCTAAATGGTTCCAACTCAGAGATGGTGTCTCTTGGCCCCCATTTGTACAGTGGGCGTGTGTGTCGACTTTTTAACTTTATTTTTTGCCTAATAAAGCCAAACTCCATTCTCGAACGCACTTCCTCTCTGGCTCTGAGGAAGCCCAGCACAGAGCGCCCACACCACCCCCCACGCAGGCCTGGCCCCTCCTGCCCAGGACCAGGGTCCCCGCACCCTGCAGAGGTGGGTGGGGGGAGGCTGGGCAGGAAGGGCTTTGCTTAAACAAAAAACACAACCTTATTTTTCTTTACAAAAGCAAAAAAAAAGGAAACCAAAAAAGATGCTGACCTTTGAATTACTCTCCAGTCTGCCTTGTCTTTATCCGCTCTGCAGCCGGGCCAGTTGAGAAGGACCCCAGTGTGGGGTGGGCAGGGGCCCCACAGAGGTGGAAGGGTTCCGTCAGGAGCCAGGGGTGGGGTCGTCCGTGCCCAGAGACCTTGTCTCCCGAGCCCACTGGGTGCAGCCCGGGGGTCCAGCAGCAGGGCTCAGCACAAGCCCGTCCAGGTGGACCCTGGCCCAGGCCAGGGGTCCCATTCAGGCATAGAGGCTGGGCTGCAGTCAGCTGGCCCGGTGTGGGCGGGTGCAGGGTGGGCGCAGATGAAGCCCCTGGCGATGCTGCACTGGCCCTGGGCTAAGCCAGGATCCCAGGTGCGGGCCTGTGCGGCTACAGGCCTCAGTTCAACTTGGAAGGAACAGGACTGCCACCCAGGGCCAAAGGGGCACAATTCAAACACCACAGGATGCAGGAGCCCTGCTGTGTGTCAGCAACTTGCCCTGGCCCAGGCCCATGGGGAGGGCGGCTGGACAGCCTCTTCTAAACCTGACCTGGACGGAGTTCATAGGGGCAGGACCAGTCACTCCCCACAGAGGCTGGCCGCCTGGGACAGCAGGACCAAGCGGCCCGCAGGTGGCGCCAAAAATGCCTCCAATCCACTGACCTCAGGGTCCTTGTCTCCTGAGGCCGTGACATCTGGGAACCACAGGAAGCCCTCCCCTCCAGTGACTGCCAGGTGCAGGCTGAGGAAGAAGCGGGCTCCCACCCAGCCCTGCGCTGTGACCAGGGAACCGAACAGGGGCCCCTGGGGAGCCCCTACCCCCAGGCGCGGTTTGAGGGTTTGTTTCCTCCTTCGGTGTGTCCATGTTGTCTCACAAGTGATCCCACAATTAACCTAGAGTAGGCGTCTGTCTACATTCCCGTCTGCGTGTGTGGCTTCGTGGGTTTTTGTTTGGTTTTGGGGCCTTTCTGTGGACACTCTGGCACTTGATCGTGAGCCTCCCCATGTCCCGAAGTCCTCTTCTGGGCCACCTGTCCTGCCGAGCAGCTCGGAGACCTGTCGGCCCTTCCTGCTCTTCCGGCTGGGGCGGCAGGAGCACCTTCATCAGGCCCCTGCGTCTGCTGTGTCGAAGGCCTTTCTCAGGGTAATTCTTGAGAGTTGAATCTTTCCGTCAAAGGTTTATCAAGAGTCTGGAGCTTTTTCTCTGTGCTGCCTGGTTGTCCTCTAGAAAGATACAGAAAAGTACCGAGCATTTGTTTAAAAAATCTTTCTGCTGACTTTTGTTCAGATTTGCCCCTGGTTACCAGACCTGCTTATGGGGGTGAGGGGTGGTGGTCAGAATATCCAGGTTCCAGTCATATTTACAAAGAGTGGATTATCACCCAGGATCTAGGTCAGGAAAAGTTCTGATTTAAAAAGAGAAGCTGGAAGACCACCGCTGACGTCCCACCCACCTCACCACCTGGTCATGTGACACCTGGGCCCCTCCGAGCAGCCAGAGGCAGCCCCCCCCGCCATGGCTCCCGGCCCCTCTCCAGAATGATCAGAGGTAGGAGCCCCCCATTAGGAGGCGTCTGGGGCTGTGGCATGGCTTCATCACTAGAAAACGCTCTTCGTGGTAGCACCTTGGGGCATTTTGCCACCAAGTGGGGAAAGCTGTCCTCCGTCCCTGAGGAGCCGAGCGCAGCCCGCTCAGCTTCCGGGGCCGCACGGGGTGGGGCTGTGGCCGGCTGGGGTCGCCGTGGAGGGCGGGAGAGAGCTGGCGTTTCCACAGTGCGTTCCTTCCTGCGCCACCAGCCAGGCCAGCGGTGCCCCGGTGTGTCCCAGACTGTGCTGGGCGCAGGCTGCAATGGTGACCAAAATAGAGGTGCCCCTGCCTGGCAGGGGCAGAGCAGCCTCAGGTGGGCACCCAAGTCATTGCGTGATCACACCTGAGTGTGTGTGAAGTATTGTGAATACTCAGGAAGTCGGAGATGAAACTTGAAGGCAGGAGGAGGGATGCGGCTTGGAGACGCAGGACGCGCTTATGCGGAAGGCCCGGGGCTGGCTAACGAGAATGGAAAGGTTCCTGCGGCAACCACCGGGGCGGGGGCGGGGGGGAGGGGATCGGGTGGCTCACGGTGAGCCCACCAGAGCAGGAGTCGCCCGTGAAGGCCGCAGCACGGACCTTGGATTTCACTCCAAGGACAAAGCCAGCGTGGAGTTTAAGCAAAGGAGTGTTGGGAGGAAGTGCGCGTTTTTGAAAGATCTCGGTGGAATGTGAAGGCTGGGTTGGAAGAAGACCCAGTGAAACAGCAGGGTCAGTCGGTGTGGGGGTGGCTGCAGGATTCAGGAGGGGGAGACGACCGCTAGGACAGGATGGCAGTGGGGCGACGCCGTCGGGTTCCAGAGCCAACCCCCGGACTTGGCGATCGGCGGTGGGTGTCCAGGCGGACCTCGGGCTCGTCACGCGCCCCACTCGCTGCGTGGAGGCGCCCTCCCCGATCCGGGGGAGCTGGAGCGGGGCAGAGGCCGAGCCTGGGTGACTCGTGACTTCAGCTTTGAGTGCGCACCTTGGGCGCCTTGGAAGTAGCTGGTGGGACCCACGCTTCCGCCGCTGTGCCCCTGCCCGGAGACCCCTCCCCTGACCGCCCAGCCTCAGTCCCCTCCCCGCAGGTGCGCGCACCGCCTCTGAGAGGCCTCCTGAACGGGTGCCCTGTTGTTCTCCCTCAGTCGCCACGTTTACTTCCATTCAGTCAAAAGCAGAGGTTGTCCCCTCTGATTACTTGTTCGCTGCCTCCCGCTCTGGAATGCAGTTTCCACCCGAGCGGAGACCTTGGCTCCTACTTGAGGCTCGTTACGCGTTGTCGAATGAACGAATGAACAAGAGGTCCATTGGACGGAATGAAAGGAGCAGCCGCAAACAATGAATCGCTGCCGCCTTCAGGGAACACCGCGTAGGACAGCAGGGGCCAGGAGGCGTCCAAAGCCCCCTCCCGAGAAGCCAGGGCCCTTCAGTGGGTGGGGAGATGGCTGGGGGTGGAGGGGGCAGGGGCAGAAGTTGGCAGAGGCTGGATCCCAGAGAAGGGCTCCTGCGGTTTGCAGCACCTCAGCTTGCAAAGGCCCGAGAGACAGGAGCCCTGACCTCCTATGCGCTGAAGCCGGGTGCCAGAGGGTCCCCTGGGCCGGCCGGTGGGGGTGGCCCCTCGCAGCGCACCTTCAGTCTCGCGCTGGGGTCACTGGGGAACGGGTCTGAATTTTGCCCCTTTGTCTTTCCGGAGCTGTGTAGGGAAAGGAGCCTGTCACCCACACTCAGAGGTGAGGCGGCCTCTTGGTTTAAAACTGGGCTAGGGGTCGGGTGCGGGAGTCTCGAAGGGGGAGGGAGCGGAGATGGGCATTTTCAGCTGTCCTGCTGGGCCTGGCCTCACTGTCCTGCCCCTGCTGTGACCCTAACAAAGGCAAGAAGGCGAGGTTGGATCTGAGGGCCCGAGGGAAGAGGTCAGTGGGGGTGATGGTCCACACCGGTCACCGGGAGGGAAGTGGAGTGAGGCAAGGTTGTGGCCTTGGCCATCACCTTCGCCCCTGGGGGCACCAAAGACCATGGGCAGCAGGGATAGCCCTTACTTTGGACCTGAACAGAACCGGGCTGAAGCTGCAGCTGAGCCTTTGGGATATTGTCCTCCCCCCAAAACAAACAATGACCATTAATAATGCTTAGGAGTGGGTCGTGGACAGGCAGGCAGCTCTGAGGGGGGCCGGCTGGTTTCCCGGGGAAAGCTCCGAGGGTTTGGGGAAACCTCAAATCCTCAGAACCGCTCTTGCTGCCCAGAAAAAGCACATTCGATGTTGGAGACAGCACCCCCCTGCGGCAGAAATGGTGCCGCTGCCTCTGCAGGCTTTGAGTTTATGGAAAGCGATCGGGGTGTGAGGCCCCGGGGTCCACCTGCCTCTGGGCTCAGAGCATGAAGTAGCCCAACTGCTCGGGGATGAGGGTGCAGGTGAGAATTTATTGGGGTCCTCTTATTGAGCCCCTTGATTCTGAAGGTAGAGTTTTCTGGTGTTTGGTTGGTTGGTTTAAACAAACAAAAAGTAGTTCGGTTATAGGAGAACCAAGAAAGATCTTGAGGCCCAGATCTCCGAGTGCAGCAGCATCTTCTGCGCTTGGTATTTTCCTGCACGTCGCTGAATTAGATACTGGTGCTTAGCTAGCGTCACGTGTGGAAATGAATACACTAGTAAATGTGCAAACAGGAGGAACTCCCTGTGGCATCTTAGCCACAATCAGGCGCCTGTGTGGCTGGGGGCGGTGCCGGGGAGGGCACACGGCTGGGGCCACGCGGTACCTCTCCCAGAAGTAATTTCCCCGAGTGAACTTAACTCGTCTGCTAACACTAGTGGATATTTCCAAATCCATCATCCCTGTTATACGCCTTATTAGCACAACTCCAGCTCGCACGGCCTAGCTTGCCAGCCTTGTGGCCAGAACATTCCGGGGACTGGTGTGCTGCCTCCCCCACTTTCCTGTACACCCCAGGTGGCAAACACCAGGCCCGTGGGCCGAATCCGGCTCCACCTTGTTTTATCCGGCCTGGCACCCCGTTTCTACCCAGCGGCAGCCAAGCTCTTGCTTAACTGTTACGGAGCAGTTACATTTACACAGTCCTAACGTTGCATTCAGCCCTTTGAAGGCAACCATGAGGCTGATGTGGCCCCCGGGGAAAGTGAGTTTGTCACCCCTGCTGCAGACCTAGCGCAGGGAGAATTACAGGGCTGAGGGACAGTGCCTGGTTTTCCACAGCTGGTTTTACGGCGAAGTCTGGTACGGAACAGCCATCCCGGGGCAGGGCACTCCGTGACCTTGAGTCTCCCCGCAGCTGCTGAGAGGCCTGCTGAGCTGGCATTTTATCTGGAAATTTGGTTGTTTTTTTTTTTTTTCGCCCCCAGAGACGCTGGCAGCTTGCCATGAACTTGCAGCTTTCAAATTCACTGTGATCAGGCGTGAGGACAAGGGTTCTCTACCTTGACCTTATAACCAGTAAAGGGGGGAGTTGTCCTCAGTATTTCATGGTTGGTTGGCCCCTGCACTCAGACCTGCCAAACTGTCCACTGTGTTCGCTGGTGACGGTCCGGAAGGGCCTGTGCACATGTCCCCAGGTGACCCCTGGCACAATCGAGCAGCATAAGAAGAGACCAAGTAAGCAGCCTGACGTTGCTTTTAGACACGTTTTCTTGAACTTCTCCCCACCACCCCGACTCACGCTCCCACACAAAATTATTACAATGTATGCAATTAGTATGAATTTCCTAACTATTATCCTATGTGGGAACAGAAGCTCATTGTGGAGTTTTGCTAATGGTACTTGCAGTTCCTTCGTCGTGATGGCTGCCATGGTAACGCAAGATGGTAGCGACTGAGGAGCCAGCCGTGGGCCGCACACAGGAGCCGCGTACCCTTTTCCGTAAATCAAAATCTGTGCTCAAATAAAACATTCATTTAAAAACAGCTCACAGAACTTGGGGGGATCCCGTTGCACTAACGTGGCGCTTACAGACCTGCGCGCATGTATGAGTCTCAGAAGCAAACCGGAAAGCAGGGCCGACCTCCTGGGCCTGAGACCCGTCGGTTCGGAAAGGCCCCGAGGTCCCTGTCTGGGAGTGCTCCCCGCCTCGTGCGCAGGCAGCCGCGCCCTTTCGGGTGGCGCCGGGCCTCCCAACTGCAGAGCCCGCCCTGCCCTGAAAGGACCTGTCCCCAACTGTCAGCAATAATCACCCCGGAGACGGGGCCGCAGAGGAGTGAGAGCAAGCGAGGATTTCTTATGTCTGTGTGCAGTATGCATGTTTACAAGCACTTACAGTTCGTAACGTGTGTGTGTGGGGGGGTGCATGTTCATACCCGGAACACGAGAGGAGATGTCCAGAGAAAACCTCGCTGCTCAGTGCAAAGCATGTGGACTTGGCTCGGGCAGAACCAGATGGAGCTCTGCCTCCACGCGCCTACCTGCTCGTTTTCGATGAATTATTTGCTCTTCTGAGACTCAGTTTCCTCCTGGAAAAAACTGGGGCCTGTTTTCTGCCTCTCAGGGCTGCTCTAAGATTAAATGAGTGGATTAAAGGTGTTTGGCGTGAAACACCAGTAGCAGCTGCTCGTTACATAGTAACCATGACTGGGGGCTGAGGGGCAGAGAGCAGAGGTTAATACCACCGCCTGTTTTAAATCCCAGCTCAGCCACTTCCCACGTAAAGTTGGACCCTTCATTCATTTAGTCCTGCTGGGCCTGGTTCTGTCCTCCAAAAATGGGGATGGTACCAATTCACAAATTTTTTTTAGATTTTATTTTTAGACAGAGGGCAAAGGTGGGAGAAAGAGAGGGAGAGAAGCATCAGTGTGATTGCCTCTGGTGCGCCCCCTACTGGGGACCTGGCCCACAACCCAGGCATGTGCCCTGACTGGGAATTGAACCAGCAACACTTTGGTTCACAGGCTGGGCCAGTGAGCCACACCAGCCAGGTCTCAATGCACAATCTTTTATTGTCAGTTCCAAAGCCCCGGAACTCTGAAAATAGAATGTGTTTAAGTTTGGCACAGACTCGCTTGGCAGAATCTCTGGCCTGGCCCAATGCAAGGCTCCAATCTCCATTTCCTCTCTCTCTGCATGGAAGCAGCACAGCTTCTGCGGAACTGCTTGTGGTTTTGATGCCAGCTGTGATGTGAGGTGAGGGTCTGTTGGCTTCTAAAATCTCAAAGCTCCAAATTGCAGAACCCATCAGGCCCCAGGGGTTTGGAATGAGAGATGGGGGCGTCCAGCACGGGGCAGGGCTTAGACGCCCTGCAGGCTGGGGTGGTCCTCGTATGTGGACCAATGAGGACAATCGGTTGATGTTGCTACTTGGGGTCACAGACAAATTTCGGTTCAGATCCCATCTCTGTCCCCTGTCACTTGGGCAAGCTTGGGCCAGCAGACCAGGTCTCTGGGCAGACAAATTAGAGGGAAGAGGCCGGAGTCAGAAATGACTCCGGTGACAAAGCAGAGGAACTCACACCAGCTTCCAAGGGAGAGGCCCTGGCCGAGAGGCTCCGTCCACCACGTCTCGCTGAGCCTGTCAGCTCTGAAGGAGGGGCGTCGGCTGCCCAGCACCTCTCCTCTAGGCCCTGACCCCAGAGACCGGGCAGCTCCACTGGCTACTCGGCGGGCAGAGGACTCAGCTGTGGCCATGGGTCCCCCTTTAGCTGCATGACCACAGCACCTTGAGGGGCCTCTGTGGCCCAACAGTCCCACCCCTGGGGGACCCTAGACGAGCTGTCACATCTCCACTTCCTGCCTCCGCCCCTCCTCCCTCTTCTCTCTCAGCTGACCAGCTGCTTCCTAATTAACAGGGAAAAACCATACAAAACTCGGAGTCACATGCTCCCACGTTATCCCCACCAGCCCTGGAACAGCTGTCCCCTGTCCTCTGCCCTCCCACCTTTCCAAGGCAGCGGCCCCTTCTCCCCAGCACCTGACCCCACCCCTCTCCACCCCCAGGCCCCTCCCCCTCCGTGTGGCGGAGGCCCCGGCTTTCCTCCGAGCAGAGCGGCCAGCAGATCTCAGCCAGGCTGTTTCCTCCCATCTTAAGGTGTCTTTAGAGCAGACGGCATCCACTGAACAACTCTGTCAGCTTTCTGAAGTGTTCGAAACTTCAAAATATCATGTTGAGGGTCCACTTTCTCTCCCTCTCCCCCTTCTAGTCCTTCCCTTTTCTTCTTTAACAATCCAATCCAAGAGGGATGGGCAGGGTTGGGGGTTCAGACCAAGCGACAGCTGCCAGGTGTGGGGCTTGGATCCCCAGCCAGGTAAGGTGGGGACCCATAGGAGGGCACCTAGTGGGAGGTAGCAGAACACGGAGGGGGTGAGGGGTGGGTAGGGAGCGGGGCTTGTATGTGGTCCAAGCCCAGAGGAAGGCGGCACAAAGGTGAGGACGGCGGCCACCTGATGTGGGGTGTGGGGCACGAGGAAAGTGAGGAGGGCACGGGGGTCCAGTGAGTGGCCTGCACTGGCATTGTCCTTCTCCCTAGCACAGATCGCCACGCAGGGAGTCATGAACGGACTTGTTTCTTGTTTGTCTGTCGTCTGATCCCTGCCCCTCCCCCACACTGGAATATCCTGGAGGCACGGACCTCAGTCACCCCTGCATCCTGAGAGCATAGGACAGCGTCAGGTGGCATTTAACGGCTCCTGTTGAATGAATGAGTGAAACCTGCAGCCTCCCCCACACCCCTTAGAGGGAAGCAAAGACAGTGAGGCTTGGCGACACCTGACACCTGCGTGTGGTGGCCCAGAAGAGAGAAGTGAACCGGGAGGTGGGTGTCTGCTTTGGCCACAGCGGGGAAGAGGGACAACTTTCACTAAAGCAGAAAGGAAGTGGAGGAGTGGGCAGGTTGGGCGTTGGGTTGGGAGCAGATGCCCTGGTGGGGACCACCAAGTGCCTAGGCGGGTGGCCCCTGGACACCTGGGGAAGCTTGGGAGAAAAGCCGGGAGGGAGGTGTAGCCAGGGGCTCAGTGGAGCTAAGCTGGGCCGAGCAGCCACCGTCAAGCTAAGCGGGGAAAGCGGCTCTGGAATAATCCTCCTCTTGCGCTAGGGAATTAAGAAAGGAATAGGAAGTTTGGGGGAACATACAATATAATTTCAGCAACGTGAGCTTGCTGTTTCAATATCTGCCCCAAGTCACCAGCAGCCCTAGCACAGCAACACAAGGATTCACACTCATTTCCCCATCCCTGGAGGACGCTGGGCAGGACGGAAAGTGAATTCCGCGCTTTGTACATCACTAGTTTGGCGGCATCACCGCACACCTTAGCCAACCCAGCAGCAGGGAGCGTGCGCTGAGCGCCCTTTTGCCCGGCTGAGCAGTGGTGGCGTTTACCCCCTATTGCCACCAGGTGGCGCCCGTGCTCCTGGAGCTCAACCGGGAGGCCGCAGATGCTGGGGGATAGGGAGTTATGGGGAGAAGGTGGGCTGCGTGGTGGGAAGGACCCCCAACCCCGGGACTCGATCTCTTTGTCGGGGTGCCGCTTCCCACCCCACTCAGTACTGGTGTCTGTGTGTGTGTGTGTGTACGTTCAAAACTGGCCCCTAAACCAGAGGAGAGTGGAAATCACGCCCCATGACTGAGAGACAAACTTTCAACAGACTTTGGTTCAAATCCCTGTTCATCCACTAGTGCTGTGTAAACTTCGGCATCTGGCTTCGCCTCTCTCTGCGTCAGTTTTCTCACCTGCAAAATGGGAGCAGATTGCTGACTTTGCAGGGTTGTTGTAAGCATTAAATTGCATGATGATAAACAGGTGTTGACCCCTCACTAAGGGTCAGGCCTTGCTCTAAGCAGTTTAGCGAAAGCAACTCATTTTTATTTATTTTTATTTTTAAAAGACTTTATGTATTTATTTTTTAACACTTAATTTTATTATTTATTTTATTTTAACCTTTTCTTTTTAAGATTTTATTTATTTTTAGACAGAGGGGAAGGGGGGGAGAGAGAGAGAGAAAAATATCAATATGTGGTCACCTCCTGCGCACCCCCCACTGGGGACCTGGCCCACAACCCAGACATGTGCCCTGACTGGGACTAGAACTGGCGACCCCGTGGATGGCAGGCTGGCGCTCAATCCACTGAGCCACACCAGCCAGGGCTTGTATCACCTTATTTTTAAAGTTCACTTTCACAGGAGAGTGGCTGGGACCAGAGGCCAAGTCTCCCCCACGTAAAGGAAGGGAGGACGGCCCCCCATCGTGTCCACCTTCCTGCTGGCCCCTGGGTGCTGCTTGGTGCTGAGGGGACTGCTACCCACACAGGGCGGTGGGAGGCGGGAATGGCTTTTGCTTCTGGTCCTGCTGCCCAGCAGCCACCGGGAGAGAGAGCAGAGGGAGTCGGTCCCCCACGGACAGCAGTGGACAGTGCCTCCCAGCGTGACCCTGCCTGGCTGCTGCTGTGGTCTGACAGTCCCAGGGGCTTGTAAGAAAGGTGACCTCTCGTGGCTGCAGGATGACCCAGTGGCGGGTGAGGAAAGGCCGCAGCCTGACCTGGCGGTGTCAGCCTCAGGGATCACGTGGGAGGGGCCTTCTCCAGGGGGTCAGGCCTGGGAGAGGTCTGTGGAAAGTCTGGGGGACACCCAGAGGTCCCTCAAGACAAAGAGGTGGGGGTCAGCAGGTAGGTGTGGGTGGCTAAGCGGAGCTGGAGCACAGGACAGACCCTGTGGGTCAAGGCCTGAGAGAAACCTGGTCAGTAAAGGTGACATGTGTCCCCTGTCCCACAGAAGGTCTCAGGTCACCAGCAGCCTGGGCACGGAAAGGCTTGGGGTGGCCCTCTGTAAGGAGAGTCGCCAGAAGCCCTGGCTTGCACATGCTGTGACCAGTCCTGGGGCAAGTGGGTTCAGCCAGGGGTGGGAGTGGCAGGGAGCTGGGGTCCAGGTGACGGCATGGGCTTGGGGGCAGTGCCCTTTGAGGGGGCTCTCACTCTGGCCAGTGCACCTGGAGTCCTACCTCTTCTTGGGGTCTCATTCAGTTGCTTCCTCTCAGGAACGAAGCTATGGGATGGGTGACCTCGAGTTCCAGGCCTGAGAGGAGAGGCGGGTTCTGAGCTTACCTGAAGTTCTGAGTCAGCCACACGGGGTCATAAATGCCGGATTGGTACTGGGGGGTCGGGGTGGTGCCCTTCCTGCCTGTTCCCCTCTCCTCTCACAAGGAGGCGGGCCCTTGGTCCTTCCAGGACGCACATTCCGGGAGGGAGCCTCGGCGACCGGCCCTCAGCTGGGCCTGGTCCGCTCTGCACCAGCTCAGACGTGCTGAGATGAAGGAGCCAGAAACAGCACGCCCCTCCCCCGCCCTCCCTCACCCACCGTGCGTGCACAGGCCCAGAACAAAAACACACAAACACACCGCAAATAGAAATCAAAGTCTGAGAACGAATCGAGAAGCCACGGCCCGGCCGTGGGAAAAAGGTTGGGTGGCCTCAGCCTCGGCCCTGAACGTCTCTGTGTCAGTCTGCTCCTCTGTACAGTGGGGCCATTGCACAAACTTTGAGGCGCTGCTGGGAGAAGGTAAGAGCAGATATAAGATGCAGGATGCAGGTGTGATGTGTGGTCTAATAATAAAGCCCCACACGGCCAAAGGGTCCCACGCTGGACTCTCCCCTCACCGCCCCCGACGCCCCGACGCCCCCGCAGCCCGGGCCGGGGCTGCCCCCTCACCCCTTTCCTGTAAGGCTGCCACCGTCTCGGCTGCCCGGCAGCTTCTGCAGGCAGGCTCTCGGGGCCACTTCCTGTTTTTCTCCCCAACGAATTTTGCACCAGGCGCTTTCATCACCGAGAGCTGGGGGTGATGAGGTGAAGGCGGTGGCTGCTTGGGCAGGGAACCTGGGGAAGGGGGGTGGGCATCAGGAGGCTGGGAGAGGAGTGGCGGGAGCAGCTGCCATGCTCTGGACTCTGTGGTCTCCACCTGGAGCAGGTGATGATGAGCTAGTGGAGAGGCCGGTGGGGTAGGCTGGGAGGCTGCCTGCCTGGCGGAGGAGCAGGGGGGCCCTTGTTTGCACCATCAGTCTGGGCATGGTGTTTTGTCCTAGGCTTGGGGTGGGGCACCTAGGGATGGACTGAGCCGGGCTCAGGGTGGTGGGACACCCTGAAAGGTGAGCCCAATGTCCCTGCCTCCCTGAGCCTGTCAGGCCTCCGAGCATCCCGCTCCGGACTGGCTGGGTGCCTGGCTCCTCCAGGAAGGGTATGAAGGTGTTGTTCCCGCACTGGCTGAGCTCCTTCCTGTCCCTTGGCTGCAGACCTCTGACCCTTCCCTGGGCAAAGCCTTGCTTGTCCAGCCGTGACAACATCACCCATTCATTCACTCGCTCACTCATTCAGCATTTCTACAGACGCACTTATGACAGTCTCCGGGTGCCCAGCCCGGGGCTCAGGGCCAGGCAGCCAGCCCAGACCCCGCAGCATCCCTGTTCCCAGGGCAGAGGGGCGCACGGGCGGTCACAGTGGAACAGACTGTGGGGGTGGCACGGCCTGGAGTAAGGACCCCAGGACAAGGCAGCCAGGAGGATAATATCTGGGCTGAGTATTCAGGCCAATAAATTAGCAGGGGGCTGGTGGGCAGAAGGAAGAGCTGGGAAGGGCACTCCAGGCAAAGGGAACAGCCTGTGCAAAGGCCCAGGGTCAGAGAGCGAGCCTGGGGAGTCCTGCAGCTGTGAGTCAGGGCTGGCAGCGCAGCATGGAGGGCGTCTGGGGACCTGCTGGGAGGTAGCCCCAGGGGCTAGCTGGGTCAGTTCCCTTGATAAGCAAACTTGCGCCTTGTTCTTGAGCTGCACGTGGCCCTACTACACACCGTAGCCTAGGGCTCTGGTCCAGCGTAGGCGTGGTTCTGAGAATCGGAAATCAGACCCAGTAGCTGAGGCAGGAAGTGGGGAGTTTATAACAAGCGGACAGTCTGTGCCCTCGGAACCGAGAGGTGCAGCCCAGCTCAGCAGCCAAGCTGATCCTGGATCCTTTCACCCAAGGGAACTGCTTCCGGGGCCCAAGCCCATCTTCCTGGGAAGGAGCTGACTGTTCTGTCTGGGATCAGGGCCTCCCTTCTGGCTCCATCAGTTACGGCTAGTGGTCAGATCAGCGTGCTGAGTGTCTGTCCTCACGCCCACACCAGACAGCATTACCAGGAAAGGGGGCCAGAGGGACGGCTCAGCGGCCGAAAGACGACAGCACCCATGGTCACTCATTCTTTTCGCTCCTGCCTGGCGCACACACCCTTGCTGCATTCACTCACTCCTCTGGCTTCTCCCAGACATCTCCGTTCCACCGGTTCTCGCGTAGACCTTCATACCACCGCGTCAACCACGGACTGCTCTCCCTTCTCCAGACGAGAGGCGATCCGACTCAGGCCAAACCGCTGTGTCCAGGGCTCCACCCTGAAGCCGCTCTGTCCAGCGGACTCCCACCCTCTCTACCCCTGTTGAATCTCTTCTACGGTGTCTCCTTGGGACCCGCTCAGCCGACAGGTTAGGTGGCTGGTTCACCTCCCCTGCCATTCTTGGTCTGCAGAAAGGGGAGCACTGCCATCCGCTAGACAGGCGGAGTGGATCACACACACACACACACACCGGACCAGCTACCGGGGACGCTCGCCTTGCGCATTCCCTCCCTCGGCTCCTCGGTTGGCAAACGTGGCTACCCCCAGCTCTGCCCACTGGGCGTGGAGCCCTCGTCTAGTCTTCCAGGCCCACCCTCCAGGGGTTCTTGGGACGGCTTTTGCTAGGAGAGGATGAAGCTGTCCGGGCAGCCTGCTTCTTTTTTTAATTAATTAATTAACTTTTTAAAATTCTCATTTGAGGACATGTCCATTGATTTTTTTTTTTTTTTGAGAGGGTAAGGGAGAGAAAGAGAAACATCAATGTGAGAGAGAAACATTGATTGGTTGCCTCCTGTACATGCCTGTACAGGAAACCAAACCTGCAACCCAGGCAAGTGCCCTGACCAGGAATCGAACCGGTGACCTTTTGGTATACAGGACCATGCCCAGCCAACTGAGCCACCCTGGCCAGGGCCAGCCTGCTTATTGTAGGTGCTGTACATGGGCCTAGGACTCACTGGAGGATGAGCCTGAACTCCAGTTTCCAGGGTTTTTTGAGGGGGGAGTCCTGGAGTTTTAGCCCCCATAAAACCCTAGCTGATTGCCTGTCAGTTTTCCTTTGGGTCATGTCACTTACCAATAACCAACCTCGTGACATCCTGTCCAGTTCAATAGTCAGCCTTAGACTGGGCCATGCCCCAGGGCAGGGTTTTCTTCTTGTGGGTAAGAAGAGCAGCCCATCATCTGACTTGAGGTGGGAGGAGGATTTTCTCTCCCATCTCTGAGAACGCCGCCCTCAGGCGGCCTAACCATGGGCGCCACGGGGGAAGGGTTGTGTGCCCCTGCGGCTCGTCCCAGGCATCCCCATTCCAACTCTGGAGCTCCCCGACTTTCCGGTTCAGCGTGCGCCCACCTTAGCGTGACAAACACAGCGTGGCAGGGAGCAGACCGCTGCCGTTTAGCGGGTGCGTGATGATCTGATGCCTGGTAGTTATGGGCTCTAGGGAAAAAGAATTTCCCCTGACAACATCAGATACTTGCCCCGCTTCTTCCTAATCTTGAGCAGAATTGAAACAAAGCTCAACTCACAGCACCTTCTGAAGGTGCTAGAAGCAACTCTCACAGCCCATATCCCGGACGTTTTGCTACCAAGTTTCTGTCCGTCTTTTTTACAAAATATTTTCATTTATTTATTTATTTTTAGAAAGAGGGGAAAGGAGGGAGACAGAGAAGGACAGAAACATCAATGTGTGGTTGTCTCTCATGTGACCCCCACTGGGGACCTGGCCTGCAACCCAGGCACGTGCCCTGACTGGGAATTGAACTGGCGACCCTTTGGTTCACAGGCCCACACTCAATCCACTGAGCCACACCAGCCAGGGCTGAAAATAGCTTTAACCAGTCTGTCGCCACGGGGCAGGAACGGCCGGTGTCCTGCCCAAGAATAAGGAATGCTTGGGGCCCCTCCCTCTGTCGCAAGATGTCTAGTTTCAATACTTTTTTTGAAAAACCGTCTCTTTCAACACCCCACTTCTGTTACCAATTTATGCATTCACTGGGGTTTGTCTCAAATAACATAAACCAACTCAGGAGGGTTTGTACTGGGTTGACTGTTGTCCCTCTAAAATTAGAGGGAGGCACCTCCAAGCCCTTGAACGCCGAGGACGGCAGGCGGCCACACAAAGGAGACAGGCACGCATCAGATTCTTCCCGAGAGTCTCTGGAGGGAGCCGTCCCTGCCGACGCCTGGACTGCTGACCACTGGCCTCTGGACCTGTGAGAACATGTATCTGCTGTTTTTAAGCCCCTGGGATCTGTCACAGCAGCCCCAGGAAAATAGACAGGTTTTAAGCAGAACAGGGGAATAGGGCGTAAGGGTGAGGGGGGCCTTTCAGAAGAAGCCCCGGGCAAGGATGCCAGGGAACCGCACTAGGATACAAGGAGCAGGAGCTGCAAGGTGGCCCGAAAATGTCTCTCATCCATGGCCCTCTCTGTGCCTCTGCCTCATGGTTTCCTCTCAGCCCCTCCCTGCACAGCAGCTTCTCTGCTTTCTTCAGTTCTCTCAATAGACCAGGGGCCCCCAGGTCCTCAGCTCTCTGGCCCAGGGCCCAGGGCCCAGGCTCCAGCTGCCCGGAGAGTGACTGTTCTCTTGGTCCTGATTCCACAGTCCTGCGGACAAGCACTGATTGGCTCACCTGGGGCAGGTGACCTCCCTGGCCCGACAGGCCCAAAGGCAGGCGCAGATAAGCCAAGACTGTTGGCTGGTGTCTCCACGGGCCCAACGGGGGTCGAGGAGCGTTACACAGAGGGAGCTGGGCATCCACCCCAGGGGGCCCTGCGCTCTCACCGCCGGGCACTTTCCCGACTGGAGTTCCTGTCAGCTGAGGGTGGACGGGAAAAGTGGAAAGAAAAACACCTGTACCCTCCTCCCACACAGCTTTCACTCCTGGCTCCCAGGGGGCACGTCTGTAACACGCAATGTGACCCGGCACAGAGCAGTTCTGCCCTGAGCCTGGCCACGTGGCCATTCCCCACAATGCCCAGGGCTTCAGAACCACCTTTTCCATGGCTGCGTACTATTCCATTCATGGGGGGGGGGTTGTCCCTGACTCTCTCTGGGCAGCAGTGGCCCAGGGGAGAAAGCACACCTCCATAGTGCTGAGGTGACGCATTTTCTTCCTCTCATCTTTGGTTCGTGAGCCAACACACCGCTTTCGCTTGTCCAGCGGACCCCAGAGCCTTCCTAGGAAGGCTACCAGCCAGTGGCAAAGCTACGGCTTAGGTGCATGGGGCTCAGGAACCCCCGCCCATCCACTGGCTATTTAGTTTTCACACCTGTGGGTGAAGTCACGAACCCCATTTTGTATAGGAGGCGATGGACTGTAGGGTGTGGGGGCAGAGCTGGGTCTCGGGGTCCCCAGGTGAGAAGGTCCAAAACCACCGCCCCACCCCCACCCCATCAGAGTCCAAGAGCAGACTCCCCAGGGCCGGAGACTAAGGCCTGGCCTTCTCACTTCCCCTACCTCCCCTTGGGACCCTGTACCCCCCAACCACCGTGTTCCAGGCTTTTAACCTGATGCCCCGCTCCCGGCGCACCCCTCTCGGCTCCCGGGGACTGGCCGGGTCCTGCCTCCCTCCCCACCACGACCGTTCTGACACTTTTTCCTTAAATAAACTTCCAGTTTTAGACGAGGTTTGGATTTACAGAGGAGGTGCAAAGGCAGTGCAGCGCTTTCATTCCCCACACCTAGTTTCCCTTACCGCTGCCCCCGGCAACCCCCAACCCCGCGGGCCTTTGCTGCGACCGATGGACAGCCTCGATGCGTTATTATTAAGTCCAGTCCGCCCTCCCTCCAGCTCACTTCCGTTTGCCCCTCACGGCCTTGCCCTGCCCCAGGAGCCCGCCCAGGACAGCACGTGACGTCGAGTGGCCGGGTCTCCTTGGGCTCCGCTGGGCCGTGATGGTCTCTCTCCTTGTCTCTGACCCCAAGCCAGCCCGGAGGGGCCGTGGCCAGGGCTTCTGCAGGCCTCCCCGGTTCTGTGTGTGCTCTGCCCGGCTGGACTCGTGTTTGGGGGCTCCGGGCAGGACGCCGAGGCTGCCTACTGTTGGCGTGACTTGTCCCTGCTGACGTCCACCTTGGCCACCTGGCGGAGGTGGTGTTTGCCCCGTGTCCTCGCTAGAAAGTTTCTCTTTGTCCCCTTGTCATACTGTCCTCCTCGGAAGGAAGGCACGGGGCCCAGCCCACACGGAAGGAGCGGGGACTCGGAGCTTCGCTGCTGTGAGGGCAGGCGAGGTTCCCACACGACCGACTTGTCATTCTTCCGGACAGGAGGCCTGCCTGGTCTCCATCACGCGTCCTTTCATTTCTGTCAGTCTGGACTCACAGATGCTTATTTTGTGTCCTGGGTTCCAATCCAACGCTGTCTTGTTGCTCCAACTGTCCCAGATCGGGCCATTGGAACTTGCCCATGTCACCACTGTGTCCCTCCGACAGGCCTCCCTCCTGTGTGGACACTTCTTGGAGTACCATCTGGCACTCCAAGATGACCCAGGCTCTTCCTGCCCCCATCCTAGAACCTGCCATTTCTCCAAGGAGCCCTAGCTCCTTTCACGGAGGAGAATGGCGGTAGACACCTAGGTCTTTCCCTGGCTGCTGTGGCTCAGTGGATCGAGGGCCGGCCTGAGAACTGAAAGGTTGCTGGTTTGATTCCCGGTCAGGGCACATGCCTGAGCTGCAGGCCGGGCTCCAGTTGGGGGTGTGCAAGAGGCAACCAATCAGTGATTCTCTCCCTCCCTTTTCCTCTCTCTGAATCTAAATACATAAAAAAAATTTTTTTTTAAGAGAAAGAAACCTAGGTCTAGGTGCTGGGCATACCCTTACTGCTGCTTGGTGTTACTATTTCTAGGGCATCATTGGGGCTGGCAGAGAGAAGGAATGTACCCGTGTCTGTGGTGGACGTTTTCACATGTAAATCACAGCCCAGCCCACCCCCGCTCAGGTGAGAGCCCACCTTCTGCTTCTCATCACTCTTTCAGCCAAATCCCACATTCCCAGCTGCCCCTGCCCCAGATCCTCCTTCATGCTCTTTCCACCGCACCCCACCTCACCCCCCAGCCTCCCTGGTCTCCTTGCTACTCCTCTGACCTGCCACTGCCCAGCGCCTTTGCACTAGCTGCTCCCTCCGCCTGGGACGCTCTTCCCTCACACCCCTGCAGGCAGGGTCCTCTCTCACCTCATCCATGCCCTGACCTCGGAGAGGCCTTCCGGACTCCGTGGTCCCCTCCCCCCGCCCCTCCCTCCCCTTCTAACCTGTCTGATGTTTCTTTGCAGTACTTACTGCTTTATGACACTGTATCTTGTTTCTATTCTTCATAGTTTCTTTCCCCACAGGAGCATAAGCTCCAGGAGGGGAGGGCGGGTCTTTGGCTTATACAGCGCGCTGTACCCGGAGCCCGGAGCCGGAGCAGCACAGCGTGGGGGCTGAGTCAGTGTTGCAAAGCCCGGGTCCCCCCCAGGGAACGGAAGCTGAGGGTGGATCCAGCCTCAGGACCCCAAAAGCTGCTCCTCCACCATCCCCTTCCCACAGTCCCTCCCCCCACAGCAGGAAGGACCTTAGAGGGTTTGTTTAAAAGCCAACTGCTGCTGCTTTCATTTGTTTGGTTTGGGTCACATAGCTCCTCCTTTTTTATCTGATGCACTTAATCTTTCCAGTTTTGACCTTTTTCTTTTCTTTTCTTTTTTTTCATTTAAATCGTTTTTTCAATTACAATTGACCTTCCATATTACTTGGTATTGGTTCCAGGTGTGCAGCACAGCGGTTCTGTGTACCTTGAGCCCTGACTTCGTGTCCTCGAAGTCGGACTTTCCCAGGAACCTCTCCCTGCCCGCCACGCTCCCCGTCGGTTGCCACCGCCCCCTGATGAGGTCGGGGCAGCGGCTTTCCGGCTGTGCTGACCCGGAGCTGCGGTAAGACACGCATTTGATATCTGAACGCACCAGCCTCGACTCGGGACGGAAGCCTCGGGGAGCCATGCCCACTCCGACTGCACCGAACGTGGTTGGATATTTTCGGTTCTGCTCTGTTATCGTGAACTTGACCTGCCGAATGGATGTGCAGTGCACTGATGTGTTAACATGTCACAACCTGCTGTTGCTGCTGTTGAAAAATTCTGGTCCCGAGTGGAAACACCAGCCCTGCAAAGCACAAAGACCCTGTTCTGGAAAAAAAAAATAACTCAATAACTAACATTTTTTTGAGGGGGGTTCACCCTGTGCCAGGTGCTGTTCAGTCTCAGCAGTGATTCTAAGAGCTGAGAGCCATTATCAGCGTCCCTGCTTTTCGGATGAGGAGATGGGGGCCCAGAGAGATTAAGTCACATGCTAGAGGTCACACAGCCTCACCACGGCAGGTCGGGGCAGCCTGGCTGCAGGGGAGAAGCCCTTAACCCTGAAGCTTCACCGCACTTTTCTTAGCCAAGGCAAAAAGACAAGGGTTTGAGCTGGATAATTTTTGCTCTGCCTGGAACGAAAGGACCTGCAGCTAAAGTGGGCTTCCTGCCAGGACCGGGCATGGAGGCAGGTGTTGGGAGTTGTTCGTTTATTCATGGAGGCGCTGAGGAAGTGGCCCCCCCACAGTTTGCACCCCGGTGCCCGGGTGCTCAGCTTGGCTCTGGCTGCCCTGAGATAACCCTGCTTGTCAGCATGCGTGGGTGTCAGTGGTGAAGCTGAACAAAGCGAAGCTGCTAACTGCTCCGTGAGCGGCTTCGCAGGCTTGTTGGCTCTTGGAGGGGGAAGCTCTGCAGGAGTGGGTGGCGGGGAAGGAGGAAACGGTGTGGAGGGCTGGGCACGCTTCTCCCCGTGGCCTGCAGCCTCGTTCTGTGCATCCGAGCCTGCGCCCTCCACCCTCTCATAGCGGAGACCTGCTTTCCGTTCAAAAACGGGGCCAAAGGATTCCCCAGGCAGGAGCTCAGGCGGGCGTGGACAGGGTGCCATCCTTACAGCGAGGGGCCTCTTTTCCTCCGGGATTGCTCTCAGTTCCTCACTGGTCCGCTTCGCTTACAATTCAAAGGGAACGCACGAAGTAGCTTCCTCCAAAGCGCACAGGACAGCAGTTAAAAATGAAGTGAGAAAGCGCCATCAGAAACCGTAGAGGAAGGCCGGAGGCAAGTCCATCGGGAACCTGGAAACTGGGGGAGGATAAATACGGACCTGACATTACAGTTAGCCCGAGTTTCCTGCCCCCGCCCCCCCCCCCACAACCCCCAAAGAGGAGGCTGTCCTAATGTGTGGTTTCAAAAAGGAAGTGCATCAGGTTTTCAGGAAAGTGAAACTTTCAAAGGAGCGAGGATCTGCAAGCTGTTAGACGCTGGCGTGGCTCCCCTCCAAAATGATTCAGCCTTTCTTCACCTTGGTGTTGTAATCCATTCGGGGTGAACGATTAGCTTTACCTTGCTGAGCCATGGCATGTCACAAAGCATGACTTGAGTGGCTGTCACAGACACCTATTCCATGATGAGGTCTTTTGGATGATGCGGAAACATCTTCCTCTGGCTGTTTCTTCCAACGAGCGCTGGAAACCAGGGACTAGCATTTAAACTGCAGCCTAGCCAAAGCAGGGCCGGCACAGGTGTGGGGAAATCCCAGGGAAGGTTGCCCGCCCTGCCGCCAGGTCTGAACATGTTCATTTCTCCCCTGGCTCCTGGCAGGATCTCTCTGGAGAGGGCTGGAGACCCCTGCAAAGGACCAGCGATCCGGGCCTCCGGTCAGGGTGAGGCTGGTGCCCCAGATGTTCTGCGAGGGTACACTTCTGGTGACAGACCCAACCTTCTTCCCCAAAGGGACCTCTCAACCCTCCTGGCTCCCCCCACAGGTATCGGCGGGGGGGCTCTGGAGCCAGCAAACTGGGACCAGTTAAAGCTCACTCGTGGTGCTCAAGCTCTCTCCCTGCTCCTGGCTAAGAACAGAAGCGTCTCTGCACCTCCGCTTGCTGCCGCCACTGCCGGGCCCAAGCTGGTGCCAGTGGGCCAGCCTTGGGTGGAAAGGGCCTCTCTCCAAGCTTCAGTTTCCCCTTCCGTCCAAGGGAGCAAAATAGCTGCTAGGCCTCCCAGACCTGGCTGTGAGTGGAAAGAAGGGGAGTGTGTTCTACGGAAAGTCACCTCACGGGGGGATTTGGTCACACATCCCTAACTGTGCCGGTCACGGTCGGGAGCCATGCGCACCCCAGGCCCACAGCTTCTTTACTGAAAGGCTTCTCTGTGTCCTAAGCAAGCCCTGGGCATCGTGTCTGTGCATCCAGGCTCACTCGCCTTTGGAGGCCCATCCTGGTTTTGCTTTCTCTCAACTTCCCCTGGTCCTCCTGAGGTTCCCACCTTGATTCCAAGTGCATCAAGGAGGTCGCGAGGCTGGTGTTCTGTGGGGCATCTGAGATCTGGCTCCCGGTATCCGTCTTCAGTTTGGCTCGAATAAACTGATTATTTGAAAGATTTTATGTATTCATTTTTAGAGGGAGGGGAAAGGAGGGAGGAAGAGAGGGAGAGACACATCAATGCCAAAGAGAAACATCGACTGGCTACCTCTCGAATGCGCCCGGATGGCGGGGACTGAACCCGGAACCCAGGCATGTGCCCTGACCGGGAATTGAACTGGCGACCTTTCCGTTTGCCAGATGATGGCCAACCCACTGAGCCACACAGGGTTGGCTTTCTAAAATTCTCTACAGGGACCTTTCTTACATTGACAGACTAATCAATTAACCAGCTTACCCACCCCAGCCCCATATCCCAGAGTGATCTGAAGTCACTACTACAATCTTGAGGGGTGTTAGCCCCCACCCCCACCCTCTCTGCTCACCAAAGCTTAGCGGCCACCACTTCCCCCCAGGGCTGGGTTGGGTGGACTTGGAGCCTTGACCCTGCTCCTGGCCTCACTTACCTTCCTCACCCTCCCTTACCTCCCACTCCACTTTTCTCTGGCCCCAGTTGAAGTTCCTCCTGGGGTGTGTAAACCCGGAGTGCCTGGGGGGCTGGTATGAGCTCCATGACCTTCATTTGGTTGTTTTCCTTGGTATATATTTATATAAATACGAAGAAAAACTTGTTTTGAAGAAGGGCAAGGTGCAGCTTCCAGAGGCACAAGGGGTGACACCCTTCAGCCGAAGGTGGGGTGGGGTGGGGAAGTGGGGAGGACAGGGGAGCAGATGAAGCAGCAGGAGGACCTGTTGTTTTTCCTGTTGCAAGTAAAAAGGAAACAAAGTGGGAAGTGGAGTGTGCGGGCTGTCAGCAGGCGGGGCGCCCCCCTCACGCCCCGCCTCCCTCCCTTGAGGCTCACTCGCGCCCAGCGCCCTCGCTGAAGGCGGCCGCTGGGCCGAGCCACCCCGGCCCTGTCAGCTGCACCAGGACCGGTAAGCGCTCGTCTCTGGCTGCGTCTGGGGAGGTGGGGGAGAGGAGCGGGGCCAAGGGCTTCAGGGAGCCTCGCGGAGCCGTGGGGCCAGCTCGCAGGGTCTCCCCGAGCGCACAGCCGGGGCGCCCTACCCAGTGCGCATCCCGGCTGTCTAGCTAGCCCGGCAAGAGGCGCCCTGCGGGAGGACTGCTGGGACCTGGGCGGGAGCTGAACTAGGGGCCCCGGGGCCGCCCCCAGTGTGCTCTCGTAGAGGGGTGCAAACAGCTCCCCGGCTCGGCGGCAGAGTCCCGGCTCCGCTTCCAGCGGTGGGGCGGCTTCGCGTGCACCCTCGGAGGCGCGGGAGGTGGGGAGCGCTCAGCCGACTGCACCCTGCCCTGAGCACAGGCGAGCGGGACGAGGAGCCGCCCCAGGCGGGCTGCGGGCTGCGTTCTCCCGAGCGGCGCCGACCCCCGAGCTCCCGCGGAGGCGCGGGGAGAGGGGCAAGCACCCTACCCCGGCGCCCTGACCCTGCACGCCCTCCCTGGCGTGCCTGGACCGGGGCTGGCGAGGGCCGGGGTTGAGCTGTGCCGGGCGCTCGCTCCGGGCTCGTGGACTTGCGGCCGAGTCTGTCTCCCGCCCGCCCCGCCGCGTGTTTACTGCAGCCGCGCGGAGATCAGCCCCCAGATCTGCGGCGGATCCTGGGTCACAGCGGCAAAACCGCCTCCAGCTTTGCATTTCCGGACTCTCGTCGTTCTTCTTCTTCTTCTTTTTAATACTCTTACTCGTAATTCAGCCTAAATGAGGCTTAAAAAAAAAATTCGAGTTTCCTGTTTTTATTTAGGCTTCCTCCTTTGCGTCTTTATTTTGAAATCCCGGCGAGGGGAACAGGGAAACCTTTTCGTGGCGACCAGGATGAGGGGCACTGTGTCCAGGCTGCGCTCTGCCCTGGTGGGGAGAGAGGGGTCCCGAGGGCTGAGAAAGGGCTGCTGGGAGGCCTCGAAAGGCGCGCTCCCCCCAAGTGGAAGAGGGTCAGGCTGGGGTTTCCCAGGTCGGGGGTGGGGGACGCCCTGGGGCTGCCCACGCGCCGCCAGGTCCAGGCGCGGCTCCCTTGGGATCTGCCCAGTTTGCGGCTGAAGCGCTCGCGACCGCTCGGGTGACTGGGCAGCTTTCACTCGGCCCAGGTGCCCCTCGGTCGGGGCGTCGGCGGGTCTGGAACCTCCCCAGACTGCCAAGTGGGGCTTCTTCACCCGGGGCCTCTGCAGAGAAGCCCCCTTGGGCGCCGCCCTCAGAAACGCTCTGCACAGTCGCGCGTGTATGTGGGGCGGGTGTTTCTTTCTGGGCGCGCGGGGAGCCCTCGCTCTGAAGTCCCCCTGCTCCAAAGGGACCTGCAAACCGAGGATCCAAACCCCGGCTCACCCCCGGAAGAGCCGGACACCGCTGGAGTGCCTGACCAGTGCCCTGGGGTTCTCGTGGGGTGAGCGATGCGGGAGGGGGTGCCCCCCCCAACCCGGAGCCGATCCTTTTCTCGCACGAGCGTTCTCGGCTGACCAAGGCATGAATGTTGCGGTCTGGAGTTTCCAGTGGTCTCCGGCTCAGAAGAGCTAACTCGCTCACCCACCCAGTGTGCAAGTAGCTCTCCAGAATCCCAGCGGGTTCAGATGCCAGAGCAGTTACCGGCTGGAGGTACTGCCCGTGCAGGTCGGAGGGATGTTTCCGAACAGCGCTCTGCCGGTGGGGATGGGGCGGGGGGGCGGGGGGGGGAGACCCGCTGCAAACGCGCCACTCCCGTCAACCACCAGGTTTGACGGATGTGATTAAGTGGGGCGTGAAGAAGCTTCCGATTTACCCAGCGGGCGCCAAACACAGGGAGTCCGAAGCAGACCTTTCTCTTCTGCCCTCTCTAGGGCAGAAGTTGCATGCAGGCCTCCCAGCATTTCCGAGCGGTTTGATTTCTCCACTTCAGGATTCCGGCCGTCCTGGCTGGGTGGGCGGGGAGCGGGGCGGGCACAGCCTGGAGCCTCCGCGGGTTGATTCCTTTTTGGCGCTTTCACGGACTTCTCTGGGTAGCGGAGGGTGCTCCAGGCCGAGTGCTCTTAAAACCTAGCCCGCAGTGGCCTGCTGCGAAGACAACCTCCGTCGGAGCCCCGCTACCCACGCCTCCTCTGTCCGTGTTTAGAAACAGCACTGGCCTCTCTGAGAATATAGATGTGTCTGGAATTAGGGCAAGTGGCCCAGAGGTGCTCCTGGGCCCGCCGACGCCCCCTTGCAGTAGGACAAGCCGCCTTTCTGCAGCCCCCCGGTCCAGGTGCATGAAGCCTGCCGCGGCCTGTGGGCGCCTTCCTTGCTCTCGCTTTACTAGGTATAGCGAGTGTTTACTGAGGTCTCACTGGGAACCCCGGGGCTGTGCTGAGACCCGGCGGGCGCCTACTCCTGGGGGGTCGTGTTGGGGGGGGGAGCATGGGGTGGGGAGCTTGCAGGGCACACAGTGTACACGGAATCGGAGACCAGCCACCGACCGGTTAGCTTCTGCGCCCCGCAGCCCAGCGCGGTTGTGGAGAGGGAGTTTTTGGGGGGGTGTAAATGGGGGGTGGAGGGGTCAGTTCCTGCTTCACCTTGTTTTTCTTCAATTGCACAGTTAAAGGAGAAGTGAATGTGCAGCTTATGAAGCAATTCCCCTTTGGCCGGCTGATTTTTCAAAACCATTTTTGTTTAGAGAGCAGTTTCCCCCTCCCTGAGGCCAGCTGCTTCTGTGGGCCTGACGCTAGGGCTTGGGGCCCCTCCAAATGCTTCCTCCCTGAGCACAGCTCTCTCAGCCCCTCCCTGAGGGTCCAGCGCAATCCTCCGCACTGCTCCTGGGGTGCACGCCCTAGCCCTGTCCCTGTCCCTGCCCCAGGACCCAGGGACTTCTGGGGGACCCAGCTCCATCTGGACAGCGGCTTTTCATCTTTAAATGACAAAGGTTGCAGGTCTCCTTCTCTCCTGGCAGTGAACTGCTAAAACGGAATTTTCTTTACTTTGGTTGGTGGAAATCCCCCGCAATCATATCAGAAATGCTGCCAGTTTCAAGATGGAAAAAAAAAAACAAAAAACTGTAAAACCCGGGAACCTCCCTCCTCACTCTTTCCTTGCAGACAAACACTGTTTTTCTGCGGTTTGTCCCAAACTGCAGCCACTCGTCCTCCCCAGAGCCTCACTGCGACCGTCCCCCACAGCAGTGCTGGCTCCCTGTGTGTGAGAACCCCTCCCCACCGGGAGTGGTGCGTGCGCCCCTCGGATGAGGTCAGGGCTGCTTCCAGACATGGGGTGCTTTCCAAGGCTGCCTAGTCTCCGAGCCCCAGAGGGAGAGGGATTGGAGGGGTGGGTGTGGCGTTTGTAAAATACCATTTCAGTCCGCTTCCGTTCCTCTCTCCTTGGGGGAAATTGCCTTCCACTCAGAAGGCGTGCCAGGAGAGAGACGCTGCGGGGAGGCGGGGAGAAGCCGCAGAAGGAAAGAAGGCAGGCAAGCTGCCTGGCTCGGGGTTTTTCCATCCTGGAGTCCTGGAGGGTTGCCGTGTTCCTTCCTTGCGGCGGGCCGTAATGAGCTACCACACATTTTGTGGCCTAAAACAGCGGCGATGTCTTCCCTCCCGGTTCTGGAGGCCAGAAGTTCAAAACCAAGGTGTGAGTGGGCCCTGCTCCCTCCAGCGGCCTGGGGAAGGATCCTTCCTGGCCTCTCCGGCTTCGGGGGGGCTCCAGCCCCCCCCCCCCGGGCCTGTGGCAACACACACATGCCTAGTCTCTGCCGCTGCCACCGTCACAGGTCAGCGTCTGTCCTCTGCCGTCTTGTTAAGGCACCTGTCGTTGGGTGTTGGCCCCGCCAGGATAATCCAGGATGAACTCATCTCAAGACCTTTAACCTCACTACATCTGCAAAGACCCTTTTCCCACAAAATTATGTTTTCAAGTACAGTTCACAGGTTGGGGCGGGGGTTGAGGGGTGGACGTATCTTTTCGGGATTTGGACAGGACGATGTTCTTTCTGGTACTTTCTGGGGAAGCCGTTGTGCACGGTCAGGTTTGCAGGGAACCGAGTGCTCCCGGCCTCCGGCTCCCAGGCCGCCGTTTCCCCTGGGGACCTTACGCAAGGATGTCCCCAGAGGTCTGCGCTGTCCCATTGTCTCTAGTCTCCCTGTCCCCAGTCCTGCTTCCCTTTCTCCGACTTTGCCCGTGAGTCGGCCGCCACCTTAGCAGCCAGCTTGGCTAATAGCAGCCTCCCCACCCCTCAGGTCCCCATAACAGAAAAGAACATTTCTGTCCCCCAGCCCTCCCACCCCACCCACCCCGCTGCCACCACCACCTGAACTGCACCTGCAAAGAGCTGAACCTTCCCTGTCCCTGGTCTCCCTTCCTATTTTCCCTCCCTACCTGCCTCCCCCTCCTTCTCTTCAGGGCCAGCCTCTTCTGGACTCTGGGTCCCTCCTGGCCAGGCTCCCCTCTTCTCTCCAGCCCCTCCCATTTCAGGGTGTCCTGGATGAGCAGGATCTGGGAGAGGTGAGTGCAGGGCTCAGTGTTGCTGCCTGTCCCCCACCCTCCTCCAGGGGCCACGGTGGTGGGACGGGGCTGGTGGTGCTGGACAGGGCTTGGGAGTTTGCAGGACGAGGAGGATGAGGACGTGGGGGTGTGGGGGTGTGCAGTGGGGGGTTCTCCCTAGCTTTCTGGGGGAGGGCAGGGCTACTTTCCTGCCCCCCTCCCTAGGGCGAGGGCATCACTTTTTTTTTGGTTTGGATTGAAATCTGGAAGAAGTGCTTTCTTATCAATAGGGAATCGAGATGGAAGCCCAGTTATTAGCACTGTGAAAAGTCGTTTGCGGGGGTGGGACGGGGCAGGGGGGATACAGAGTGGAGATCCAGGGGCTGTCACGCGGGAGACACAGGAGTGTCACTGGAGGCAGCCAGACCGGGCGTTAATCTCAGCCGATTTTTATCTGCTCGTGACCTTCGGCAACTGGCTCACCCAAGCGAGCTTCAGAGTCCCCAGAGGTGCCCTTGGAGCAGCGATGCCCTCTGTCAGGCCTCAGGTCTCATGTACTGTCCTGTGGGAGGTGCCCGGCACACGGCAGGGCATGCATGTCCATGGAGGGGCCTGGAGGTCGTGGGGGGCCCACGAGTACTGTTTGATTATCCCACCATCCTGACCTAGCCACTGCCTGCCAATTCGGGTATCTTTCCCATTTTTTTCCTGCGCTTTTAATTACCATGGAACTGGTAGGCATGTGCTTTCTTATCTTAAATTTTATGTTTCACTTGTGATAAAATATACATGACCAAATGTAGCATTTGTCAGTACTGTGTATCCGTGGTATTCAGTACCTTCATGCTGTTGTGCGGTGACCTCAGCCTCCAGAACGTGCCATCTCTGGAACGTTCGATCTCCAGAATGTTCCATCTCCGGAACGTTATCGTCTTCACCGCTCAGGCACTCGCTTCTCCCCTGTCCCCTGCCCCCCAGACCCTGGCAGCCACCCCTTTACTCTCCATCTCCGTGAATTTGACGACTCTTGCCGGTTGCATAAGTGGAGTCCCGCAGTGTTTGTCCTTTAGTGAATCGCTTATTGCGCTTGACCTGATGTCCTCAAGTTCCGTCCGTGTGGTGGCGTGGGTCACAGTTCCCTGGCCTTTTAAGGCTGCATAATAAATCCCCCACTGTCCGCACGGACCGCGTTTGGATCACCCACCCCCAGCTCGGTGGCCTCCCGCGGGGCTTCCACATGCTGGCTCTCGGGAATGACGCGCTGTGAACGCAGGTGCGCAAATGTCGGTTTGCTCCCTCGCTTCGAATGCTGCTGTGCGTACGCCTGGGAGTGGGAACTGCTGGATCATGTGGTAATTCTGTGTGTAATTTTCTGAGGAGCGAGGCATATGCTTTTGTAATTCACTTTTTTTGTCGTTTATTTTTAAATTATACAGGGTCTGGCAGAAGTAACATCCGCTTGAGTGTGGCTGGCAGGGTAATAATATGGGTGTGATAATTTATAGTTTTAATCTGAGCATTTTACCTAGAATATCCTATGATGTGCTTGAGTGTGATGTGGATACGTTACAGAATTATATGCCTGTGATTTTGTAATAAAAGATCGTGTGATTTTAACAAAGGCGTTGTTTCTGTGGGACCCTGTAGCTGACAGGCAATATTGTGTTAGTTCGGGTGTACACCGCAGTGATCAGACATTTCCATACCTTACGAAGGGACCCTCCGATCAATCTGGTGCCCGTGTAGTATTTCTGACTGTGTCCCCTGTGCCGTACTTGACATCGCCAGGACTGTCCGTATGTACACCTGGCTGTTTGTGCTTGTTAGTCCCCTTCACGAAATTCGCTTTTTTCCGCAACATTGGCTCCTTAACGTTCTCCCTGTTGCTCCATGACCTGGCCATCTTTTCAGCAGCAGCGTACGTGTCCTAAGGCAGGTCCCCCTCGTTTTCTCGAGCTCCCCCCGTTAGGGGATGTTTGTTTGCTTCCACGCTCACAGGCGCACACACACACACCGCTCTCAAAATACCATAAGTGACGTTTCCCAGCGTGTGACTTTTTTCGCAGTCAAAACTGACTGAACGGAAGGCAGCGTATTTCTGGCTCTTAGAGCTCAGCGGTCTTCCGAGAGGGGTCGGACCCATTTATCTTGTGCAACAGTTTCACAGCGCCTTTTTTCAGCATTGAATAATACTGAAAAAATGTTTTGCTGATAGGTCCAAAAGGTGGTCGTCTTTTTTTTAAAGATTTTATTTATTTTTAGACAGAGGGGAAGGAAGGGACAAAGAGAGGGAGAGGAATACAGATGTGACAGAGAAACATCGATTGTCGCACACACAGCCCAGGCCTGTGCCCTGACTGGGAACCAGATCGGTGACCTTCCGGTTCACAGGCTGGCGCTCAGGCTACTGAGCCACACCAGTCAGGGCTAAAAGCTAGTCACCGTAAATGTGTTTCTTTGATTGCTCACAAGGTTAAATAGTGTTCTTTCCGGTTGCCAGCTGTATGGATAGAAGGAGGTTTGCAGCATTGAACCCCTTGGACTTTGGAATTGGGTGGATTCAGGTTCACACTGTAGCTTCCCCGCTTCCCAGCTGTGTGACCTGGAGTGGAATTCTCACCTTCTCTGATCCTTGGTTTCCTCTTCTACAAAATGAAGCTAATGGAGCCATTCCTAAGGTTGCCTTATGAACGAAATGTAGTAAACTAGATGGTGGACATCACCTAGTTGATACTTAGTAAATATTAGCTGTTACTGTTAATGTCATAATTTAATCTAACAAGTCCCCATCCATCCTCAAGATTGGTCTTGTTGGAACAAGGAGAGATTTAGGTTGAGCACAGGGATGGATTTTCCTGCTCTAGAGGTAGCTGATCCTCGAAGGAGTGGGTGGAAGGGACCGCGCCTTTGGCTGTCTGGCTGGATCTGGGCATCAGTCTCCCTGGGACAAGCAAATGAACCAACGCTGGGTGATGCTTCCCCTGAGGGGCGAAGGGGGGCTGTGATGGGCTGTGGGGACTCTCGGGGTCCCCAGAACCCTGCCCCCCCAGTGATCCTGCAGTCCCTGTCATGTGGAAACAGGACATGAAGACTTGCTAACGGTTGAGTCCAGAATTCATCTCGGTGACTCTCCCTCTGCTGATGACACCCAGGTGCTCCTCCAGGCAGTTTGCGGACTGAGGCAGGCTTTCACGGGCAGGGCCCTGGGCTTTGGCACCAGCTCTTTCTTTTCACATCCATGTTTCTTTTTCTTTTAATGGTCTTTTAAAAATGTATTGGTTTTGGAAAGAAAGAGGAAAGGAGAGAGGGAGAGAGAGAGATAGATTTGCTGTTCCGCTTATGTATGCATGCATTGGTTGTTTCTTGTATGGGCCCTGACTGGGGATGGAACCTGCAACGCTGCCGTATCGGA
Organism: Anoura caudifer; assembly: GCA_004027475.1. Taxonomy (NCBI): domain Eukaryota; kingdom Metazoa; phylum Chordata; class Mammalia; order Chiroptera; family Phyllostomidae; genus Anoura; species Anoura caudifer. The sequence continues at coordinate 274,709 of PVKU01000417.1, forward strand.
CGATGCTCTAACCAACTGAGCTACCCGGCCAGGGCCCACACCCATATGTCATCCACTTATCTACTTACTATGTTGTGTAACTGCCAAGGTGAACGCCTGGCATGGGCACGTTTGGGAAGAAGCATGGCGGACTTGCGTTAGCCAGCCTGCAGGGGCCTGGCATCATGGCAGCCCGAGGAGTAGCCTGCTGGCCCCGCGGCCAGCACGCTGAGACCTCCGGTCAGGATGTTTTGAAGAGGGAGTGGGGAGGACGATTCACCCCTGATTCTGCTGGGAGCAGTCACAGAGCCGGGGCCCGAGGCGGGTCCCACTTAGGACCGCCATCTGCACCGCACGGGCCCTGGCTCCGACAGTGAGCGCGGCAGGGCCCAAGGTGGGCACCAGCCCAGCTTCTTCGCCTGTGGCCCCATCCGCAGCACTGATGCTTAGGAGCTTTGCTCTTAGCCAGCTCGGAATTGCCGCCTTCGTTAGTCTAGCTTGCTTTTTTTTGTTTGTTTAATGATAATACTGATAACAATGACAGACACTTTGTAGCATCCACTGCGTGCTAGGCGATGTTTGGGCACTTTGGAAATACAAATATATCCAACAGCCCTGGCCGGGCAGCTCCGTTGGTTAGAGCATCATCCCAAGGTTTTGGGTTCAATCCCCGGTCGGGACACATACAAGAAGCAACCAATGAATACATAAATGAGTGGAACAACCCATCAATATTTCTTTCTCTCTCAAATCAATAAATACAATTTTTAAAAAAATTTATTCAACATTACGTGGTAAGTGTTATTGCGATCCCCGTTTTGCAGAAGAGGGAACCGAGGCTTTAGTAACTCACCGGGTGTGACCCAGCAGGCAAGTGGCAGAGCCTGGCACTGACCACTGTGCTGTGCTGCCTCCCAGAAGGAAGCGTGGAATCGGGGTCTGGGGATGTCGAGCCCAGGCCGGAGGGGCTGCGCAGAGGGCCTCCCAGCTCCGTCCCCACCCGGGCCTCTATCCCGGGCCTCTTCCCTGTTCTCCCCGGTCCTTCGTCCCTGGTTGAAGTTGGCTTCCTGGGCGCGGCCCCTCTGCAGCGAGAGGGGCCGGGAGGAAGCAGCACTGCCCCTGGTGCAGCCACGGTCTGCGCTGAGTGGTGCCCACGCGCGCCCTCTGCCCAGAGGAAGCAGGGCCTGGCCCCGGAAATCTCAATCGCCTCCTTGCCCAACTCTCAAAACTTTTACAGGAAATCGACTAAGGGTTCTTGAGCTGGTGGGTGACACAATCGGAGCAGCAGGACTCGGGTGTCGTCTGCTGGGCCAGTGGCCGGAACCTGGCTCCTTCTCCCTGGCCCGGGAGAGGCGGTGCAGCACAGTGGGGCAGGGACAGGGCTCAGGAGTCGCCCCGGGTTCCAGGCGGCCTCTCCCTTGACTGGCCGTGCGGCTGGAAGCTCCGTGGGCCCCACTTTCCCCTTTGTAAACGGAAGGCCTGCCTCCGGCGCTTGCCGTGCTGAACCCGTGGAAAATGGACAGAAGGCACCTAAATCCTGCTGGCCTGCGGCAGGTGCTCAGGGGCAGGGCAGGGCAAGGAGGTGGTGCAGCGGCACCTGCCAAGGACAGACTGACCGGACGATGGGCGACCGGGAGCTGTCCGGAGGACTCTGTCGTCCCAGTGCTGGGAGCTTGTCTGCTGATCTCGGTTTCATGAGGGAAGGAGAGGGCGGACGTGTGAGCAAGGCCCTGGCTGGGTGCCTGGGTGGGCGGCCCGCTGCAGAGTGGACCCGGAGTAACCTGCCAAGTAGCGAAGACCTTGTGACGGGTCCCCTCTCCGTGGCCATAGTGAGTGTGCGTGTAAGTCCGTCCCGTAGGACTGAACCCTTGACCTGTGGGATCTCACGTTAGCTGTAGGTAGATAGCGTCAGAATTGAGTTGAGCTCTTGGGCTTCCCGCTGGTGTCTGAGAATTGTTTGTTGGTGGTGGGGAACTCCCCCCAAGGTTAGAATAGGGCCTGGGACCCCCATTTATCCACCTACCCTAGAACCCCGCCACCCAGTGGTTCCTAAGTTTATTCAGATTTCAAGTCCTTATGAAGGGCTGCTGAAAATCAGGGCCCCTCTCCCCAGGAACTGTCCTGTCTGGGAGTACCTTCTTACAAGTAATTCCACTGGTTCCCGGGTGTCCCCTGCGTTCACCCCAGACTGTAAGGGTGCACCGAAGGGCTGGTGGGGTCCCACCGCTGGCTTCCCAGCATTGAGATTCCAACTCCAAAACCAGCCTCAAAGGCAGGAGAGGGCGCCAGATTCTGTCCGACCCCCTGGGGCCTTGGAAGATGTGCTCGCCCCATGCCTTGTTCAAGGTCTACTTTGAAGCAGGTTCTGTTGCCGGTCCCAACCACCTCCTAAGTACTGCGTTCAAGTTTACTCTGTGCCATTTAAATCCGTTTCTTTGTCCTAACGCATGGCCCCTTTTGTGGTGCATCCAGCAAGGACCGTCTTCCCTGCGTCCTTTGGGGGAGTTGCGACCTGCGGTTTTGCAGCCTCCCCCGCTTCTGCGTGAAGGGCCTTGGCTTGGGCAGATGGAAAGCCCCCCTGTGAGCGCTGGTGTAAGTCGTGGGCGGGTGGGATTATCTGCGGAGGATGGGGAGGCCGAGCCACGTCCGGGCTCCACGTGTTGGGCTCCAGGTGTCTCGAGACCAGGCAGGGCCTCCCGAAAGATGAACGTGCAAAACCCCTTTTGCCAAGGAGCCAGGCTGGTATGGAGCACTCCGCACCTGATGCCTGGTGCCCTTAGACCTTAGCACCAAGGTGGACAGCCAGGAGGGGTGCCGTGATTGGACGTGGTTTCCCACAGAGAGTAGCCCTTGTGATACCTGGCACCCAGCCAAATTGGTCGTAAGGGATGACCCTTGTCCTGGCCGGGTGGCTCAGTTGGTTGGAGCATTGTCCTGGTCACCAAAAGGTTGCGGGTTTGATTCCTGGTCAGGGCACATACCTAGGTTGCGGGTTTGATTCCTGGTCAGGGCACATACCTAGGTTGCGGGTTTGATTCCTGGTCAGGGCACATACCTGGGTTGCGGGTTTGATCCTGTCAAGGGGTATACGGGAGGCAACCGATCAATGTTTCTCTCTCACATCAAGATTTCTCTCTCTCTCTGTCTCCTCCTTCCTTTCTAAAACCGATACACACATCCTTGGGTGAGGATTAAAAAACTGGGGATGAGCCTTGGGCTGAGACTTCTCTGGTTCCACCTGCCCCCACTCTGTAATTAAGGAAGTTAGCGTGTAAGTACACACCGCCTTGCACTTGGCACCACCAGATTTGCCCCCCCTCTGGTAGGATAGTTTTTACAGATGATTCCTCCAGGTAGCTGTGAATTCTATTTGCATTTCTACCCAATTCAAGAGCCAGTTCTTGGAGTTCCTTTTCATCTATGTCATCAGGAAGGACGAACAGTCCCAGGACCCATCCCAGTAGACTTGACCCTCCCCACCGAGGCACTGGGTCACACTTTCTAACCTAAGGTGCCACAGACCCCTCCTTTCCTGGATGGGCCATGAGACTGTCACAGGGCAGGCTCGGGTCTTGATAAAATGGTCATAAGCCATGCATTAAAAACCGAGCCTCGTGCCCTCAAGGCCGTTGTTAGCAGTTTTTGGTGGTGGTGGAACGTGGGTCTCATCTGTGTTTCTGCCACTGACTGTGCACCTTTGGGGACGTCATGGGCCTCAGTTTCCTTGCGGAGATGGTGATAATAACCCCCAGGGGGCTGTTTTGAGGATTTAATAAGATTTTGCAAAGTTCCAGGTGTTTATCGCTGCTTTAAAAGCCGCATCAAACTTAGAGGTGTGGAGTAATTCTGCTTTGTTATGGTCACAGGTCCTCGGGGCCAGGAATCGAGGCCGGGCTTGGCGGGACAGCTTGGCTGGGGGCCAGCAGGCTGTCCCGGGTCAGCCGGGAAGGCTCTCAAAGGGCTGCCAATAATTTGAAGAGTTGGAGGGCTGGAATCATCTAGAGATTTCTTCATTCAAGTCTAGCTGCCTGGGTGGGGATGGCTCAGAGGTTGGGCTCAGAAGAGACTGTCCACCCGAGTGCCAACACCTGGCCTCTCTTTCTTGGCTGGGGCTTTGTCACCGAGCGGCGGCTTCAGGTAGTCACATTTCGTTCTTGATGGGCAGAGCCGGGAGAGCTCAGCTCCAAAGGAGGCGGAAGCTGCATGGCCTTTTATGACCTAACTTCTCAAGTCACTCAGCACCACTTCTGCTGTTCCCCCTCTCTCTCTCTCTCTCCATCTCTCTCTCTCTCTCTCTCTCTCTCTCTCTCTCTCTCTTCCTCAAAGAAGTCACAAGTCCACTAGACTTAAGGGGAGGGACATAAATCCTAAATGGCACCTCTCCATGGGCCGAATGTTAAAGAATTGGCCACCATGCTTTGAAACGTGCACAGTAAATGTGAAGCATTTAATGTGACCACTGCTCTCTGTGTGGTCCGGGCCAGAAAGCATCAGCGGCTGCTCCCCGTGCTGCCGCTGTGCGGGTCGCAAACTGGTTTCAGGGTGTCTCAGGCACCGATACTTACCGCCCGGAAACTGGGGGCACCGAGTTCACCTGGGCAACCCCAGCAAGCCCCCAGCCCCGTCCTGACTAAGTGATCGTTAAGGGTCAGCTCTGCGAGCGTGTTGTGTTTAATACCTCCAAATTCATTCTTCTCACCTGCTTCAAATTCGGCCCCAACTCTAAAAAGTTTCCTGGCCCTTAGTTCAATTTTCTTGCCCGCCCCCACCCTGGCTTCTCACACACACCGAGAGGTTTCACAAGGAGGTTCGGGAAGGTCCGTTTTGAGAGTTTCTGGGGGATCTTTCAGGAGCAATGCCCTGTTGTTCCGGGCGCCCTGTTTCTCTGCTTACTCTAATTTTCTCCCAATAAGTATTCACAATAGATCTTTTCCGCAAACAGAGGAATGTCTTTCCTTCCATGAAAGATACAAAGAGGTGTAAGCCTCGGTGCCTTCCCACCAGGATCACACACCAGAACCGGAAACCTAAGGCCCCCAGGAGGCAGTGGCAGGACCTGAGTGTAACTAGGGGTCCGCAGGGAAATCCCTGTGGGCAGCCGCCTGCCTGACCGCCCCTTCCCCCCACTGCCGGGCCGGAGGACTGGTGTGTGTGTGTCTCTCTCTCTCTCTCTCTCTCTCTCTCTCTCTCGGCAGCTCTGTTCCGGAGTGATCCGAACCCGGCTCTGTCTAACTCCAGGGCTCCCGACCCAGCCTTTCCTGGGACAGTGCCCGTAGCTGCAAAGGCTTTGAGGTTGACACTTAGCATCACAACAGAAGCATCTTTTTTTTTCTCTCCCACTTCCCAGGTCACAAGCTCCAGAAACTTCCACTGAGGCAGACTTTGGGTCTAAGCTAGGGGAATTGGTGGAAGGAAGGAAGGAAGGAAGGAAGGGAGGGAAGTGAGCTCCAGATTCCAATTACCATTGCTTTTTAACCACAGATGAGCCACTTTTTGAGTTAACTGGGGGTGGGAGTCTCAAGGTTACTGAGCACATGTGAAGGCGGCAGGGAAACAGGCCAGGCTGGGCCAGGCACTCCCGTCGTTGGGCTCCCTGTCCTCGTGCCTGGGAGTAAGAAGATCAAGGCAGATTGTGTGTCTAACCATGGAAACTGTCTCTGCTCTTTGAGGGAGATCATTTCCCAGAGTCCTCCTGTTTTTCTGAATAGAATTAACAATACACATTTATGTTATTTTTTTCTTCCTATAGCTTTCCTAGTCTTGTCCCCACTCAGTGTCTTATCTGACCGCACCCCAAAACACTGTAGGGGAGGAATAATAATTTCCCCTCTACCTCTAGGTTCTTGGCTGAAACCCTCCTATAATAAAAAGACAGAGTAACAGGAGCAGAAAAGATTTAATTATGTACGAACGTACGGGAGCCCCACGAAGATGAGACTCAAGGACATGACCGGAGCGGGAAGCATTTGTACTTTTTAGACAAATACATGTGCGAAGGGTTGGTGAGACAAACGGGCCCGAGCTGGGGCAGGAAAGTGGAAGTAACAGTTTGTTCACCCAGGGTCTCGGCCCTGGACTTCCTGTCTCTGGTGGTAAGGACGGATTCCACCCTCCCGCGATGGGGACGGAACCTTCACCTGGGACCTTTCAGGGGGACAAAGGAGGCTCAGAGGTCCTACTTGCACTGGCTGTTTCCCAACTACTTTTAATTCAAAATAATATGCCACCCTGCCATCTTTTGGGGTGTTGCATTCTGACCCCCTACAGTGCCGAGTGCCAGATTTGAATAGAAAGAGCCAACCGATCCCAGGATGGCCGGTGGTTGGGCTGTCGGTGGGGCAGCTGGGAGAAACTGGCATTTCATCACAGTCAGTACCTGGAAGTGTCAGGAGAGGGAGGAGCAGCTGCTGAAGAAAGCAGACTTCCTTCCTTCTTGCTGAATGTAGCAAGGGCTCTCAGGGGTGGGAGCAGGCTCATCTGGCTTCCCGCCTCATGCTGGGGGACTTGAGAAAGGATCTGTCCCATTGGGCAGTAGCCAGGGGGGTGGGAATTTTAATATTTCTATTTACTCTGATTTTCTCACGGCGGAGAAACAAATTTATACAGTAAACAATGGTAGTCCCCCTCTACCTTATCCACGGTTTCAATTACCCACGGTCAACCTCAGTTTAAAAAATTTTAACTGGAAAGTTCTAGAAATAAAGAACTCATAAGTTTTCAATGGCACACCCTTTTGAGTAGCATGATGAAATCTCACCCAACCTGGGATGTGAATCATCCCTTTGCCCACGGCACCCACTCCGCTTCTAGGTACTTTCCCTGTAAACATCCTTGCCACAAGCATTTTTGCTGCCAACTTGTTCACCATATAACCAGTTTTGGCCACAAGACAATTTTGCCATAAGATAAAATAAAGACACACTGCTTGACAGTTGGTGTTTTTGTGTTTGGTTTCATTTCTCCATCGATGAATCAATCAACCTCTGTAAAAAAGATCAAGTAACTGGTTGACAGTTCAGTTTTTTGTTTGTTTGTCCGGTTTCATTTCTCCATCGATGAAGCTCTCACAGTTCCCCCCCTTTCTATACTGTGTGTAAATCTCCACCAGCCCACACAATGGGCTGTGCCCTTGTATAGTGGCAAGAAGTGGTGATGGTTCCAAAGAGCATTTCTTCCGGATCGTGTGGTGATTCCCCCCAACAGTTGGTTCCTTATTTTGCCTTTTTTATTTACTTGTTTATTTTTAGAGATTGGGGGAAGGAGGGAGAAAGAGAGGGAGAGAAACATCCATCTCCTACGCGCCCCTTCCAGGGACTGAACCCACAACCCAGACATGTGCCCTGCCTGGGAATCGAACCGGTGACCTTTCACTTTGCGGGCCAACGCCCACCTGGGCCACACCCGTCAGGGCAGGAGAGTTTTTTCTCTTCTGTCTCTGCCACTGACTAGCTGTGTGATGTTAGGTCACTGGATCTTTTTGTGTCTGTTTCTCATGTGTGATGGCAAACGCTCAGCATCTACTCTGTGCACCAGGCGCTAGAGACTTTGTATCTGTTATTAATTCACTTAATTCTCTCCCTGCAATGGATATGGTGTGTTTCTGGGACTGTCGGTGCAGTTCCAGTATACTGCTGCAGGATGGCTTTTTGTGACTTTTGTCATTCCAAAGAATCTTAGATTTTTCTTTGGGCTCCAGGGGAACCAGAACCCGAGAGCCCCAATTGGAGCCCCATTCCAGGTCACTGGGTCCTTTTGCCAATGAGGGCCTTGTCTTTGAGCTTGGCTTCCCTGCAGAGCCATGCTGGAGAGAAGGGAAATCCAAAGGACTAGGTCACTAGGGAGAAGAGCACGCATGGCCAGGATGGGGGGAGTGGACCCACTGAAGCCTGTCTGCTCCTTGAAAAATCTTTTTGGTGCCCTGGTACCGTAGGCCATTAGCCTTTCCTGGCTGGGGTTTGTTAGAGATGCCCCGCCTCCCCCAGCCAGGGCGCTGTCAGAGAATTCTCAGCTTCTCTCAGCCCATCCGAAGTCCAGTTGGGAATCCCAGCGGCTTATTTCTCACTCTGAGAAATCCCACCCTGCCGGTCAAGGGCGGCCCAGCAGGTGGCCCGGGCATTACTCCACCCCACCGAGTCAGGGGGCCCCAGCTGCCCACGGATTGTCTTCTGCTGCACCGGTTCCCTCCCCAGGCTGGGGACAGGAGGAGTGAAGGGGAGGTCGAGGAAGCCTACAGGCTGAGCCCTGGGTCTCAGCCCGCTGTCTCACCCCGCTCTCCCCGCCTACCCGCCCAGGCCCCGCCTTCTCCAGAGGCCACAGTCCCACCCCACTGTGTGGGTGGGTGAGGTTCAGCCTGTGGATGTGTGCTCTAGTGGGTGTGTGGTCTTGGTGAATGCGACATTATGGGAGTGTCAGTTTACATAGTTGTGTGTGTGTGGGGGGGTGTCTTTGTGAAAGTGTGCATCTGTTTGTCTTTGGTCTCCGTGGCTGAGTGCGTGTGAGGAGTATGTGACTGTGTTGCCGTGTCAGTTTACACAATGGTGCCTGTGTGTGAACGTGTATGCGATCACACGCATACACATTCAGTGTGTGTCTGGCCTCTGGGAAGGAGATACATTGGGGGGTTGCTTCCTCCCGCCCTGATACCCCCCTTTTACTTCTCATGATGCCCGGGCTGCAGGGACCCTGGCCCTAAGGGTTCCTGGGTACTGGGGGTGCTGGATCCCCCATGACCTGGCCACCTGGTCCTCTTCTCTCACACTTCTGGCTGTTTTGCTCCTTGCCCTCCCTGCTAGGCTCTGGGCGACGTTGGGGTCGGCGGAGGGTCCTGGGGGCTCAGAAGGGCGGCTCTTGCCTTGGGCGCCTCACCTGGAACACCTGAGCACCGCAGAGCTGCGCAGGGCAATAGGACTCCAACTACTTTCTTCCACCCACGTCTGCTCTGCCCGAAGGGACCCTGCTGGGGTGGCTCTGAATCTCACACTCCCCCTCCCTCCTCTCGCTTTCCACTGTGGCAAGGGTTTACATCCAGGGCCGCAACACGAAAGCCGCTTTTTAGGGGACGTGGGACGCTGCAGGCAGGACTCCTGCGGGTCGGGTCCAAACCGAAGCAGTTCCATCCTCTGCCGCTAGGAGGCGGCGCGCTCGCCCGCCGGCGGGCGTGTCTGCGTGTGTGCATCTGTGCGAGGCTCAGTCCCCGGCTGCGGAGCCTCGGTTTCTTCATTTACAGCCCCAGGGAGCCCAAGACCCGCGGTACAGTTTGCAGCCCGGGTGGCAGCGGCGACACCGGTATCAATGCAGCGTGACCGCCTTAGCGCTCGGCGGCCGGCTCGCTCGCACGCAGCTCACTGTAATGAAAAGACGCGTTAGTGAAAGTCCCGGGGAAACCTGTTTATTTTCTAAATCCGACTTGTAAGGGGAACCCCGATGGAAAGGAAGGCCTGGAGGCTGGGAGGCAGCCCGCGCCCTGGATTGGAGCCCGGAGCCCGGGAGGGCCAGTCACTCGCGTGACCCCGGCTCTGGATCAGTGACAGGGTCCAGTGCCCCGCCCTTTCTGGCGATTCCCTGGGAACCCGGGAGCGGAAGCGGCTTGGCAGGCGACCAGTCCTCGTTCATTCTGCAAATGACACCGTATATCCTCCGCTTACAGGGCGGGAGGGCGGCAAAGGGCAGCGTGCGCACGCCGCCCAGGGTCCAGCGGCGGCGCGGAGGCTCCGGGATCCAGCCCCGCAGGCCGGGCAGGTGCAGCAGCGGTCGGGAAGGATTCGCCTCCACGGCCGCTCCGCGCCTGACTGCGGCCAGCGCGCCTGCGCTTCGCCTGGCTGGGGCTGTGAGAATTTGGCGACGGTGCCCGCGCGGCTGCAGGTCCTGGCCCCGCCTGGGCCCCGGGGACGCCCCGCCCCCTGGCGCCGCCCGCGCCCGCTGATGTCCCGGCCCCGCCCCGGGCCGCGCCCCTCTGCCGAAGCCCCGCTAGCCCGCTGCGCGCCGCGGGCCTGCCCTCAGGCCCCCGCGGGCTCCGCGCCGCCACCCGGAGACTCGCGTCCTCCCGCCGCTCCGGGACCCGCCCGCCGTGTCCCCTGGGCAACCGTCTCCAGGGAGACCGGGCCCCGCCCCCGGCACCGACACCCGGTACGGAGCCCACCTGTGTGCGCGCCTGCGGGGTCTCAGTGCCCCCCCCCGCCGCCGCACGCCCTGCCCCTCCCGGCGCGGGGCTTTGTCCGCCTGGGGCGGCCAGGGGGCCAGGGGCGTGGGCGCTGGGGAGGCGGGCGCGTTCCTGGGGCCGACCGGGCTCCACCGGGGAGGCCAGGGCAGGGGGCCGCGCTCCGGTGTGGGCTGCTTCACGCGCTCCTCTCTCAGTCTCCTTGCATCCCTTTCCTGCCCCCGGGAGGGCCGGGAATCGGGGTGTCCCGCTGTCGCCCTTGATGGGATGAGCAGGGCCCTGAGCCGTTCAGGGCGAGCTGTTTACTTGTCAGGGACCCAGCAGTTGCTACGCGCGTCCTCCCCTCCCCCTGCCCCCGATTCGGGACGGAGCATCCTGCTCTCGGTCCATTCCTATCGTTGCCTCCCAAGCTTTGCCCTTGAACCCAAAGGGCTAGAGGGCGGCAGACCCAGGTGCCGAGGTCCTGGCAAGCGTGAGAGCCAGGGCAGAAGACTCAGCTTTCTCCCGGGGAAGATCCTCCTCCTTGGCCGCCCTCTTGTGAATTCAGTCCCGGCTCCGTACTTCCTGACCTGAATTCCTGAGGACGGGTTTCTTCCTCGCCTTCTCTATACTCTTCCCTCTCTAGTCTCCATCATGCCTTCTGCTTTCTTTGTCTTTCCTGGATTTGAAAGTGCTTTCTCCACGATCATGTCTCATTTCCCTGTGACAGAGCTGCTGGTTTTTTTTTTTTTTTGGTCTCTTGTTAATTCCATTGATCATCAGTGGAAGTTATTTCTTCCTCAGCTCTTGGCGCTGACCTCTCATTTCTCTGGTGGCAGTGCCTTGGGAAGTCCTTGCCATCGTTCCCTGGATGCGGAGTGAAGGGGCCATCCCCGCCCCCGTTCCTGGGCTCCTGCAGCAGGGTCCGTGGGGATAAATCCTTCCTGGAGCAGACTGGCAGCAGGAAGAGTTTCAGCTTGTCCTTGGGAACTGTATGCTTAGAATGGACACCTCCTTCAGTGGCTTCCTAGCACTGGACTTTTTGTCCCCTGGAGAAACCCGTGTTTAGATTTCGGGCTTCTCAGGACCCCTCCCCAGCCACGCCCAGTGGGCTCCAGGCGAGAGACTCCCTGCGGTGGAGGTAGCTGTGCCCAGGGTCCCGGCTTTGGTGAAGGGGCTGGTCCTACCTCCTCCTGTTTCCAGGAGTGTCCCACAGATGCCCTCAGTGGGCTGCCCCCTCCCCAGGCTACCTTTCCACCTCCAGGAGCTGGCATGGATCTTCCTTTATGATGCAATTGGGGTCTTGAATGGGGTCCTCAAGTTCAGGAACCTGCTTTTTGCAGCCATTGAATGGAACTCAAACCCAAGCTGAGCTCCCATCACTTACTTTGCTTTCAAAAAACAAGCAAAACCAACAAGCCTCTCAAAAAATGATCTGAGTCCTCCGCATGTATATACGTTCCTGCCTTGGGGCCTGGAAGCGCCCCTGCGGTTTGCTTCAGTGCCACCGAAGGGAACCGGGCTGCTTTGCCGCAGAGGGTCAGCCAGGCCCACCCAGCAGAATGTGACTGGTTTGCAAAAAAGGGAGCCTGGGTAAAAGAGTTGCTTTTAAGCTAAAGTTCTGTAAGAGAGTGCACAGAAGGTTTCTGAGACTCTTTTTCTTTTCTTTCTTTCTTTTTTTCCAGGCAGATAAGGAGCTCTCAGAGTCAAGCAAGGGCGGAATGACGCTCACTGATTCTAAAGCATCTTTAATCTGCCAGGTGGAGGGCCCTTTGCTGCTGGTCTTTCTTGGACAATTCCAGAGAGGTAGGCTGGGCAAAGGAGACCAGTGGGGTGCTGGGAGAAGAAGAGATGTCGTTTTGCAGATAGGTTGAAGTCTGAATGTTGTCCCCTGCCCTCCCTGACCATTCAGCCAAAGGAGGACCTATCGGTAGGACTAGAGCCGGAAGGAAGGAAGAGAATGACCCAGATTTGTGCTTGGGAGCCTATGAGCGGGAAGTGAACTAGACCTCAGCCAGCTTCCCACAGGAGGGATGCTGCTGCTTGGGAAAGGAAGGGCCAGCTCTGCTCCAAGGAGCCCTGAAGCCCATGGTGAAGCTGCAACATTTGGTATTTAACTTGCTCTGGTTGTGGTGGAGTTGGGCTGGCCTAGTTGCGGAGAGAAAAAGCAAAACATTCTCCCAAAGGAAGTGAGTTGAATTTTGATAACTTGGTATCCTTGCTTCTCGAGGAGTCCTCACTGGGGACATTCTGTTTCTCCAGAAATTTGGCAGTCCCTGTGTCAGTTAGAGAATGTTCCTTGGAGCTTCTGGAACATTAGCATGGGAGATGAATGCAGTCCCTTCCTGGTGCAAATGAAGAAACTGAGGCCAAAGACTGACATTGGCTGGCCATCGGCTCAGCTCCCCTCTCTGGCCTCTGGTAGTGCCTGGGTCTGGTTAGCCAGCCCCCGGGTCCATCGGCCAGCGGCCCCCTTCGCAAGCTCTGTGGGCACGTCCGTCTTCTGTGGGCACACAGCCCATTCCCTCCTTATCCAGACCCTCGAACAGCCACCATCATTTCAGGATGGAAAGGGGTTGGGGCGATAGCTCGGGGTCATCCTGGGAGGCCCTGCCACCCCGTCCACCTCATTTTCTCTGGATCTTCAGTGGCACTTTCCAGACTTTTTTTGTTACATGCGGATCTCTTCTGAAAGATCAAAATATTCAGCAGCATGTTGACCCATAAAACAGGTCAAACAGACAGCTGTGGTGGCAGGAGCAGAGAGACCGGCGTGAACTCCGTGCCCCCAGCCCCTCTCCCAGCCCCGCCACCCTCTGGAGGCCTTGGGTGCTCTTGTAGGAGCCCAGGCCCTGGAGCAGAGGCGAGGCACTGGCTCGCGTTGACCTGTCGTGATGATTAGAGTCTCTTCTACACGCTTGTTTACACCGTCTTGATTCTCGTCTCAGGAGATGTCTTTTAATGATAATTTTAACCCCCGTATGGTTTTATTTGTAAAAATACCTATTCGCTGTCAAAATTTGCAAGATGCGAAGAGAAGCTGCAAGTGTAACTCTCCTTTAATTCCACCCCAGCTGTTGTTTCTTTGTGGGAATAGTGGGGGTACCCTCCCCCCACCCACCAGAGAGTCTTCTGTATTGTGTCTTTGGACACCTGATTTTTATTTAGTGTTAAAGATTATCACGGACTTCCACATAAACATAACTGATTGAATGATATGTTTGCTTCTGCCCTGTTTCCAAAGCCCACTAAAATGAGAGAAAAGGGATAAATCTTTAAGAAAACGGAAAGGATGAGAGAAGAGGAGGGGTATGAGCGAGAAATGTTGAAAGATAGAAAACAGGTTGGGGGGAAAGAAGCCATCAGGGCACTGAGTGTCCCACGCTGTGGGAAAGCAAGCTGATATGTTCACAGGACTGCCCCCCCACCCCAGGCACAAGAATTAGGGGCTACCGAGAGTCTTGACAACACTGGGGTAAAAGGCGGCGGGAAGTGGAAAGACTGGTCGAAAGAGTGTGTTGGAGCGACAGACCCTTGCTGAGTCCTTGGAGCCAGGCGGCTCCCAGCTGCACCCCAGCAGAAGATGCTGGGTTTTCTGCAGGCGCCTTGGACCAGAGCCGCCCAGGACCAACCTGGGGCAGGGGACGCTAGGATGAGGCACTAGACTGAGGACAGGGGGACCCAGTGCTCGCTGGCACGCTGAGCAGAGGCACCCTTTCCTGGGGGGGGGGGCGCCCAGAACGTGGCAGCCTGACTTATTACCCCCACCCTCCAGGCTGGGCCTTGAACTTATTTCTGAGGAAATTGACCTCATGAGAAAAATGACCCTCGGATGCTCACATTGATTGAGGGGGACCCTGTGGAAAAGCTACGTTGCTACTTTGTCACTTCACAGTGACACCTGTTAGCAATGAGCCCTACCTGTGCCCAAACAGCGTTAAGCGCCTGGCGCGTCAGTTTGGGTGGGCAGCGGCAGATCGGCACATGGGGACGGAGGCCTCGACCAGGAGCGACAGAGACCCAAACAGCAGAAAAAGGGATCGGAAGTCATCAATGTGGTTTGGTTGCCTTTAAAAAAGAAATACTCATAAAACAGGAATAAGCTCTTAGATATAAAACTCTGATGTTAATAGTAAAAGTTTCAAGAGGACAGAGCTGGAAGATGGAAAAAATAAATCTCTAGAAAAGATAAGAACATTGGAGAATTGCTTTGGGAGGCCTAATATCCATCTCATCGGAGCTCCAGAAAAAGGGAAGAAAGACATGGAGGAGGGAAAGTTATCAAAGAAACTACAGGAGAAAATCCCGGAGCAGAAGGAGTGCCTGCAGGAAGTGCCTCCCGGTAGTACTCAGCACAATGAGTAATATGAGTAATAAAAGAAACACCACGTAAAAGAATGAGATGTGCTACGGGACATCATCATGACCTTTCAGCCCTCCAGAGATAGAGAAAAGTTACAAAGAGGCCGCATGCAGGAGATCAGAGAACAGGACGCACCGGACTCTGCAAAAGCAGCCTCAGAGGCCTCCGGACACCAGAGCTACTCTCAAATTTCCACGGGAAATCAATTCCCAGCCCAGAATTCTGTCCTGGTCATTCAAGCAAAATTATAGGATGAAGATTATTTTTTAGACTTGAATTTCCCAGACCTACCCTCCTTTCTTTGTATCCCTTTTCAAGGAAGATACTGGAAGGGTGTGCTCCGCTAAAATGAGAAAGTAAACCAAGAAAGAGGAACAAGTAGTGCAATGTGCACTTGTTCCTTGTTCCTCATTTGGCTCAGCTGCCGAATGGCTTTCTGTATTTCAGCTGTTACTTTGCTTTGAGTCTTGGGAGTGGGGAAAGAAAAGAAACACACACCTACCCCACCAGGGGAACTGGGAAGTATTCACTTCGGAGTCTCCCCGGGAGCCGGGACCTGTGACCTGGGCTCCGTTTGTGAGATGCACTGATGTCATGTTTTTGACAGAGAAGAGAGGGGTGATGATGGACTGTACCCATGCAGCCGTGATGGGCTGCAAGGTCAAGTCCTCTCTGCACAGAAGCGGCAGGGGTAGGAACTGACACCCAGTACCAGGTGGTAATGGAAGCAGTCTCGCCATCAGATATGCTGTGGACCACAGTTCTGTTTCTTTTCTTGTCCAACTTTCTGTTTTTCCCAGACTTGACAGTTGCCTCTGCTTTTTATTTGCTTTGTTTTCAAGATACTAATCACTCATCCTTCCTCAAACTTTCCAACAGAACTACTAATCCTTCCTCAAACTCTCCAACAGCCCTGTGAACTCACAGTGCAGCAAATACCATACCCTACCAGCTCCTTCCTGCTTAACCAGCGAGAGGGGGGCTCTTTGTTCGCAGCCAAGCACCCTGACCGGTGGAAAGATGGCGGAGGGTGCCCCGATGCTGTGGCCGTGTGGCTGGTCTGAGAGCAAGCAGCCCCACTCGGAGGAGGCTGATCGAGGGCCCTGGGGGAGCAGCTCCAAGAAAAAAAAATGGAGCTGGCAGGGTGCCTGCCCTGTCTGCTGCCTCCCGAGGAGTTCCACAGTTCTGTCGGAGAGTTTGGGGAGGAAGTGCACCTTCGGACACAGAAAACAAGGAAAATGGAAGGTGAGGCAACTATTAACGACAGGAATAACAGAAAGTTGAACAAGAAAAGAAAGAAAATCACAATTCACGATGTGGCCTAGCTTAGAACAATATTTACATAGTCATGATAATGCAAGCGGTGACGGTGGATTAAGGAAAACTGATCCCATTGCTGTATTCGGAAGCTGGAGGAGCGGATGGGTGTGTGCGTAGCTGTCAGGAAGCCCAGGCTTACCTCCTAAGGTAAGAAGTTCAAAGCTGAAAATCCAGAAGTAAATCAGTATAAACCTGTAATTTAGAAATGTAGAGATAAATACCGCAAGAAACAACTAAAACTGAGGGTAGTATATTTGCCTGTGGTGGTCGGGAGACTTTGTTTTTTTTTTCCACTGCAAACATTTTATTTTTAAGTGATTTTAAAAATCAATCTGGTTGTATAACTTCCATAGATAGCAAAGCTTAAAAGTCCTCATCGTGTCACCCGTAGGCACCCCTGGTACCGCCGTTCCCGTTTCCTCCGTCCTTCCCGAAGTGAGTGGCCCACAGCCATGTTGCCGTGACGGTGTGTGCGCCTGTCGGTGTCGCTCCACGCGGGAGCGTGTGCGGTGCTGTGCAGTGCGCATGGGCGTCCGTGCAGTGACCGCGTTCACTCCTTAAGTGAACGTGCGGTCAGCCCCGGCCGGTGGTGGGTGCGGCTCAGTGGGTCGGAGCGTCCCCTCATAACCGAAGGGTCGTGGGTTCAATCCCCTGTCCCGGCACTGGTGGGATGTTTTTCTCTCACATCGACGTTTCTCTCTCTCCCTTCCTCTCTCTCTAAAAGTACAGGGGAAAAACAGGTCCTCGGGTGACAGTTAACCTGACTCGCTGACTCAGCCGTGTCATTACTGTTTTAGATTTATCGGTTTCGCAGACAATACCGCAATGAATATGTTGGTGCATGTAGGTCTTTTTAAAAAAATTTTGAATTGCTTCTTTATGACCGCTCCTTATTCCCCAAATTACCAGACATGAGGCCACAGGTTTTTCTGTTGATTTTGACGTGTCGTGCCGGGGGCTCCACTCGGGTGGGCCTCGAGCTGAACATGGGAGGGGAGAGCTGGGGCAGACTTTGGGCCGGGTGGTTGGTCCACTGTTCCTGAGCGCAGCTGCGGTCAAAGCCAACCCCCCACCCCCACCAGCGCCAGCCCCCGCATAGAGCAGACTTTCCGGAGAACCACACCTCTCACCTCTGACGTCGTCGTCGGTCGTGGTCCCCACCCTCAGCGTCCCACCCCGGACTAGCTATCCTTTATCCTTCTTAAATATTCAAACTTAAAGTTACTGTCCTTAAAATTAAAAAAAAAGTCACTGTCCTGTTGAAAACGGTGGCCTCGAGAGACAAATTTAAACTAGGGGAGAGTGAAAGTTTTGAAAAGGAGGAAGAAGCTTGAAAAGCCAGCAGGGAGGCAGAGGTGGGTAGAGGAGAGCCCCAGGGGCCGAGGCAGCAGGCAGCTCCGGCTCCCTCCCTCCTGCTCTCTGTTGTGTTCTCCCCCTTCGCCCCCCCCCTTCGCCCCCCATCCTTCT
Source organism: Anoura caudifer (assembly GCA_004027475.1). Classification (NCBI taxonomy): domain Eukaryota; kingdom Metazoa; phylum Chordata; class Mammalia; order Chiroptera; family Phyllostomidae; genus Anoura; species Anoura caudifer. The sequence goes on from PVKU01000417.1 coordinate 291,973, forward strand.
GTCCTGCTGCAGGAGGTCGGGGTGAGCCCACCCGACAAGCCCTTCCAGCCTGGTCCTGGGCTTGGTCTCCGGGATGTCTTACCTGCCTGGCCCAGCTTCTGGACAGTCCCTTCCCATTTCTTTTTTGGACACATGTCCCCACCCCCAACTGACCACCACTGGCCAGTCGCTTTGCGTTAGAGGACGGCAGAGGGGCGGCTGCGCTGGGTGTATTTGCGAGGCCTCCCTGTCGCTGTGGCTCACAGCTGCGGTGGGGACAGCTTTCTGCCCTGAGGACCCGCGAAGGCCACCAGGGAGGCAGGAAGCTGCCGGTCAGGCCTCCCCGAGAGCCTCACTGCAGTGGCTCCCATGGACGCTTTCGTATTTGGGGAGAACGGCACATCTGTCCTAACAGCCTGCCTGCCGGGGAGCCTGGACCGTTCACGTCTCCTGGTTTGTAGCGCCGGCTCTTCGTCAGGAAGGTCCTTGAGGACAGGAGACTTCAAGGCCCGAGGTCCGGGAGGCCTGGTGCTCAGTGAAAGCGAGGACGGGGGCGTTTGGGGGCCTGGAGGGCCCTGCGCGTCCCCCAGCGATCTGGCCTTACCTGGGGCCCTGGCCGAGACCCTTTCCTGCCTCCATTCTTGCCGCCCTCCCTTGCGTTTTCTGCACAGAGGTGGAAGTGTCTTCTGCGTGAAGTTCACGGTCAGGCTGTGTCCACCTCCTGCTTAACGTGCTCCGAGGACATCCCACCTCAGTAACAGCAGCACCTGGCCTCCTCCTGGCGCTGCTCCTCCCCGTGACCTCCTGCCAGGCGCCCCTCCTCCAGTCAGCTCCCCAGCGGGACCTTGATTCCACTTCCCTGGTCTCAGGGCCTTTGCACTTCCCACTCCCGCCGCCTGGAACCCTGTGTCAGAGAGCTTTTCGGGATCCTTCTCCTCATGGGGGCCTTGGCTCCAGTACAGTCTCACCCAGGACCCTTGCGTGACCCGGGGGGGCCCTCCCTGCCAGCTCGCTGTTCTCACACCCCAGCCCTTCCACTATCTGAAATCACCCTGCGTATTCCTCGTCCTTTCCCGCTTTCCGAAAACCCCTGTTGGACTCGAAACTCCGTGGGAGCAGGGATGGGCCCGGCACATTTCCTGACGCTCGAGTCAGTGTTTGCTGAGCGGGTGTATGAGCAAACGGCCAGGACTCGGGGCCTGCAGCCTTGTGGGACCACCAGGGGCCCCTCACGTTCTTTCCCCCGAGGTCTCCAGGAGGCTCTGGGGGTTGCAGGGTCTCTGGGCTTTTCCTGGCAGCCAGAGCAGGGGGGTGGTTTCTAGAATGTTCCTTGGGGGTGCAGGCGCAGGAGCCCCGCTGGGAAGTGGGCACTCTGGCCAAGCAGAAACGGGGCTTCCGTTTCCGAAGTCCCCACCTGGATCCTGTTCCCATGTAAGTTGGGCCGTTGGGAGAGTGTCCATTTCATTCTCCGTGGGAGGCTGCCGGGGACACGGAGCGCTTGATTAGAAGGACTTCTTGAGGCTGAGAAGTACCTGAAAATGAACCCAGGTCAGAGGCCCAGTGCAGCACCGTGGTCCCTGTCCCTTATCACGGTGCCTGCTGGTCTTGTGTCCTCCCAACTTGGGCCGGATGATATGTACTTGGACTATGTGTATGGCCCCCTTCTAGAAGTTTCTGAGGCTCCTTCTCTTGGGCTTTTGGGGTTGTCACTTTCAGGTGTTGGGCAGATGTATTTTTTCAGGACTAATGAGCATCTCTCTACAGACATTCCTAGGGATGATGGAGGGGGGCGTTGAGGGGGTGCTTTACATTCTGCTCTGGAGTAACGTCTGGGGGCACGTGGCAGGATGTGCCGAGGCTACCCTCAGGGAAATCAGCAGCACACACCCCTCTTTCCCTGCTGCCTCTCCCCTGCGCGGAGCCTGCTGAGGGTGTGACTCATGTGCTCTCCTGGGAAGCTGTTCCCCAGGACATGTGACTGGGGCACCGGAAAGCCCATCTCTGCATTGACAAAGGCTGGCCAGCGCTCCCGGTGCCGGTATCAGCCACATTTGCCTCTGGACTCGGGAGACACCCGCGCAGAGCCCCAGGCCTGCGGAGTTTCCAAAGGAATGAAAGGAATTTTTTTTTAGCAGTTCTGAGCTTTGGACAAGCCACCGGCCAGCAGGTCTGCCAGCCCAGGGGCCTGCAGATGGGCTGCACCCTCGTTCCCAGTCTATGGGGAGTGCTTGTGACTAGGGGCTACTGCACCCGTCTCAGAAATACCCCCAGGCCCCTGGGGCTGCTGGCAGGGAGGGAGGTGGGGGCCCAAGTGCTTCTACTGAGAGATTTGGAGGAACTTGCTGGCTGCTCGGGACTCAGGTCGGGCCCCTCAGACACTCTCAGCTGGGAAACCTGGGCTTCAGCCTCGGGCTGGAGAAAGTGCGTCTAACTGAGAACGGCTTGCACAGGGATGGCGGGTCCTGCGGGGAGACCTGCAGCCGGCGCTGCTCTGCCGTCGCACGGCTGTTTCTGTGCCTTGTGCTGCCAGAAGTGGGAGGTGAAGGGAACTGGGCTCCTTCCTGTCCGGTTTCCTTTTGATCTTTTATTAACGGTTCAGGTGCAGACAGACAACCTCTGCGTCCAGATGCTGGACGACTCAGAGCAAGGAAGGGTCGATTACTCACCGTTCACCTTTGCTTGGTCCCCAGCACCTTGTGGGTGGTCCTGGCCCCTCCTTACGCTCTGTCTCTAAGCCATCTCTTCTGTCCCCATGGATCCACATCTGTGTGTCACCCACTGACCCCAAATTGTGTCTCTGTAACCCTGAGGACCTCTCCCCTGAGCTCCAAACCAGGGACCTTACCTTTGGCTGTCTTCACCGGGACATTCAATAAGCAGCCCAGGTTTAGTACGTCCAAAACGCAGCTCTTGCTGTTTTGTTGCCTCCAAAGCCTGTCTCTCCCTTGCACTTTCCCATCTCAGGACTTTCCACCACCCGCCCAGTGTCCCAAGCCCAAACCTGGCTGTCGCCATCACCTCCTCCTTGCTGTCCCCTCTCTATCCATCCAAGCTCCTACGTGTACTTCGACTCCCCTCTGTGGTTCCCAGGCCACCACTCCATAGGTAGCACGTGCCTCCCCGCCCTGAGCCACTTCATGCGGCCTCTCCCCAGGCCTCCCACACGCAGCCTGAAGCATTGGTTCAGACGCAACCCAGGTCCCGTAACTCCCCGCCTAGAACTCACCTCCAGGGCTGTCCTTCACCGTTACGGTGAAACCCCGAGGGCGGCTCCCCTGTTCTGAAGGCCGTGCAGGACTGGGCGCTGCTGGCCTCCTCCAGCCATCTCATCCACACCCTCCCATCCCCGCCCCCACCCAGTGGTCTGGAGTGGCCCCTCTGCCTGGTCTTCCTTCCCTCCCGTGTCCCTGTGTCTGTCTCCCCTCCCGATTCCTGCCGCTTAACAAATACCAGTTGCATAATACATCAGTTTATGCGTGATATGTGTAAAATATCCAGTCCAGGAATGTGGGAGCGGTGATTATTTCAGGAGGTGGAATTAACAAGAGTAAAACATGCCATGTGCCTCCAGAAGTTTCTTCAGGTTCAGGAACTGTGTTTCCATACAGGCTGAGGGAACTGGACTTACTCGGAGAAATGTCGGGAGGGTTGGCAGCCAGTAAGCTCAGTGATATGGCCCCCGCAAAACTTTATGGGGGTGGAGTGGGGGAGGCTGATACCCTTTTAGGCTGAGCAAATGGGAGCTTAGTGTCCAGACCATTCTTCTGCAGCTGGCCTGTCGGACCCCGTCTGGAGCACCTTGTTAGCACAGAGTTCTGGACTTGGGCAAGAAGAGTGTAAAAACCACATTGTGGGGAGAACAGTCAGAGGTCCCGGGGCCACCGTCCAGCAGAACACCATCAGATGACAACCCGTGTGTCTCAAAGGCAGCGCAAAGGACAGGGGTGGCTCCTGGAGGCAGGTCAATGGCCAAGGAAAGAACTTTCCAAACGCTAGAAGCTTCCCGAAATGGAATGTGTTGTTGCATTAATGGAAATAGATCATTTTAGCGATAAGTGACAAAAAACCCAACTCAGACTGTTCTAAGTTAAAAAGGAAAAAGGGCAGGGGGCGTTTGTTGGCTGATAGAACTGATAAGTCCAGGAATAGAGCCTAGCCTCAGGCTTGGCTTGGTCCAGGACATCAAAGGCTGTCCTCAGGGCCCATGTGTACTCTCCGCTCTGAACTCTGCTTCCCTCCACGCTGGTCTCTGCTCAGGCCCCGCCCCATAAGGGGAGCCGATGGGTACCGGTGGCTCTAGGTAGTTAGTCTATGTTTTCTGCTACCCCAGGAGAAAGTCCAGATGTCAAAACCCATTGTACTGATTTGACATTCACACGCACGTCCTGGAATCTCTTTAAAGATGACACATCATGATTAGCTGGGCCTAAGAGCCATTCCCACTTGCAGTCCAATCCCCACGCCTGGGGGGAATTCAGGGTTGGCTGGGCCTGGATCTCAGGCCAGGAGTAAAGTCAACTCATCTGAACCACTTGGGCTGAGGATGTGTGGAGTTGGTGAAAAGTCCTCAGCTTCCAGATCAAGAAAGCCACAATTCCCAGCACCCAGAGGCCCCTCAAGCCCCTTTCCTCCAGGGCAACTGCTCTCCCCTAGGGGTTAACCCCATCTCTTCCGCTAGCATAGATTTAGTCCAGCCCGTCCGAGCCTGTTCTCTGTGTGATTGGAATCGAGAGCACGTATTCTTCTGCGCCTGACATCTTTTGCTCAGCTTTGCGTTTGTGAGTTTCATTTATATTGTTGGGTGTATTTGTAGATCATTCTTATTGCTCTATAACGTTCCATTGGGAGCGGATACAATTTATTTTCCCATTTGACTGCTGATGTGCGTTTGGGATGCTTCCAGCGTGGGCTGTGATGGATAGAGGTTCTGCAGACACTCTTGCACTCGATTTTGGTACCCATGCTTGGATGTCTGTTAGGTGTACCCCCAGGAGGGAATTGCTGGGTCACAGGGCATCGCTGGTGCTGTCGAACAGCTCCCCGGGATGGTTGTGCCAGTTTGCATTCTTGGAGCGGTTCCAAAGCCCCTGGATTAGCTGGCCTCGGGGCCCCACGCACCCTGCAGAGCAACAAGTCTGCACTTCATGGGCAGCTGGGGGCTTGTCAGCAGTTGCACCCTAGGTCCTGGGCCCCCGAAGAGGGAAGGAGTTCCCACCATCTCCTGTGCTGTGTCTGGCATTTGACTGTGGGCCACTCACACTGTCCCGAGGCTCTTCCCCTTTCAGGAACAAGCTTTTTACGTCCAAGTGCTTCCCTGCACTCCAGATGGATGCGAGTGGTGAAGGCTGCGTTTCCGTGGTGCTGAGGGGCAGGGGAGTGAGGGGTGCCCCTGACTTCTCGAGCTCAGCCAAAGCACAGGCAGGATTGTGAGTTCTCCAGGGTTCCCGACGAGCCCCAACGTTTTGAATCAAAAGAAAGCCTTTGGCCTGGCCGTTCTGAGAAAGAGGAACCCGAAGTAGGATGTGGTTTTACAATCAGAGGACGGGGATCTCGCCGGTGGTGTCGGGGTAGAAGCTCCCAGCAGCTCCACGGGCAGCCCGGGGCAAGGCGTGGCCCATCTGACACTGGGGTGTCTGTCTCCCACTCAGCATTTCCTTTCAACTGTTTTTAAAAGTCATTTAAATCTAGAAGGATGTGAGGAAAGTATTTTAGGTTAGGGAAGTATTTTTCTAAAGGGTAAGCATCAGCCATGGCTGGTGTGGCTCAGTTGGTTGGAACATCGTCTTGTAGACCAAAAGGTTGTGGGTTCAGTTCCCAGGAAGGACACATACCCAGGTTGCAGGTTCAATCCCTGGTCGGGGCACATATGAGAAGGCAACCAATCAACATTTCTCTCTCACATCGATGTTTCTCTTTCTCTCTCTCCCTCCCCGTCTTTCCTCTCTCTCTCTAAAAGCAATGAAAACATGTCCTTGGGTGAGGATTAAAAAAAGAGTAAAAAATCATAAAACATAAAGGAAAATGTTGATAAATTTGCTTCATCAACAGCAAAAACTTCTACTCATCAAAAAAAACCCACTATCAACAAGCAAAAAGCTGAATGGAACTAGGAGACGTTTCCAACTCATTTAATCAACACAAGAATTCAATCTAGAGTATACAAAGTAACTCTACAAGCCAATGAGAAAAAGACAACTACACAGAAAAATGGGCAAAGTTTATAAGCAGGCTCTTTGGAGAAGACAAACCTTTTATGGAAAAGCAGGGAAATGCCAGTTAAAATAACAAGGGCACCGGATGCCTGTCCGGGTGGCATAAATGAGTGAGTCTGACAATTCCAAGTGTTGGCGAGAGAGGAGGATTAAGGGCTGCTATTACTACCAGGTGCCACCGCTTTACTTTGGCAAAGTTGATGCTGTGGTTGCACCTGCCACAGGTTCTATCTCTGACCTGGCAGTTCCACCCTGAGTGTGTGGCTGCATCCCACCCCTAATGGCCTCCAGCCAGCCAGCCACATCTCGCTCAGGAGCACCTAACTCCGGAGTGGAGGATTGAGGAATGGAGCTTTTCAACATTTTATTTAAATGTAATTCATTTAAATGTAAGAGTTGAATCCATTTATCTGAAAACTTTTGGAAGTATATTTGGGACGACTTGCGTCTCTGAGCCTACTTTTTCACCTGGCAGTTGTATGAAATCCACTGAGAGATGAAAAAGCTATTGTCTGAATTGCAGAATACACACAAGACTTCAAAATAGTAGCAGGACAAAGAATGGAAAATCCTTAATAATTTTTCTATATCGATAACATCAAAATGACCGTATTTTGGGTATAGTAGGTTAAATCAAATATGTTAATTTTGTCTGCGTCTTTTGTTTTTAATGTGGCTACTGGTAACTTCAACGTTCCACCCGAGGTTCACCTTATATTTCTCTTGGGGAACACTCATCCAGGACTGTCATTTGCACGCAAGGAGACGTGAGCAAGAGTGTACATTGCGGCGCTGTTTGTAATGGCCAAGCAGCGTGAAAACAGGCCTTGAGGTTCATCAACAAGGGGTGAATCAACTGTGGTTTATTTACACGGTGAAATGCCACCACAGTTAAAGTGAGTGAACTAGAGCTATGCGTGTCAAAATGGCTAAATCTAAAGGATGTAAGCAAGTTGCAGGAGACTCACTATTCATACAAAGTTTTAAAGCGTGCAGAAATATTAGGAATTGTTTGTGGGTACCTATTAGTCACATACAAGTATGAAAACATCTGTGGAGCCATGGCCAGGGGACTCGGTGGGTTGGAGTGTTGTGCTGTACACCGAAAGGTGGCAGGTCAGCCAGAAGATCGAGGCTTCAATAACTGGTCAAGGCACATACGTAGGTTGTGGGTTTGATCCTCTGTCGGGGTGCCTGCAGGAGGCAACCGATCGATGTTTCTCTCTCACATCAGTGTTTCTCTCTCTCTCTCAAATTAATAAGCATATCCTTGGGTAAGGATTTTTTTTAAAAAATCTGTGGATATTATAAACAAACAGAATGCAGGTGGTGGTAACCTGAAGTTGGGGTGGGTAGACACTGGGGGACCTTTAATTGTGTCTGTAACACTTTGCTACTTACTGGGGGGTGGCTGAGACAGGGCGGGGGTGTTGGTACGACTGAGATGTTTCAACAACTTGTTTGATGGCCCACAGCCAATTTTAGGCCACCTGGTTTCTGGTTAGAAAGTTTCCAAGCACTGTAGCCTTGGGTCCTTCTCCAGTCCTGGGGTGTCTGAGCAGGACCTGCCATTGGCTTCTTTGCCAGTTGGTGGCCATGGCAGAGGTCTCCCACATGTGTGTGTGCGCCTGAGAGGAAGTGACCTGGAATGGGTCTGTTGGTATCTTGAACTTGGGCCACTGCTGTGGGGGATGCAGACAGAGTAACCACTTGTGATGACAGGCCACTCAGCTGAGCCAGTGACCTGGGGCAGTAGGAGCCACAAGCTACCCTAGGCAGGACAAAGGTCCTGACACCCTGTTTCCAAAGGGTCCTTTCAAGGAACTCGCCCCACAGACCTGCGGTGGCTCATTTTGCCTTCACTTCCTTTTCAGGACAACAGGTGTCTCAGAAGTGAAAAAGCAGGATGCCCCCGGGGGTGGACTGCCCCATGGAATTCTGGACCAGCGAGGAGAATCAGAACGTGGCGGTTGACTTCCTGCTGCCCACTGGGGTCTATCTGAACTTCTCCGTGTCCCGGAATGCCAACCTCAGCACCATCAAAAAGGTATGATCTTGACCTTAAAACTAGTCCTTAGAGCTTGGAACTTGGAGAGACAGACACTCACTCACAGGCCTTGTTTCTCAGATTTGAGAGCCCCGGATACGACTTTTCAGAGCTATCAGTAGTATCCAAAATTGTTTAAAAACTTGCAGTTAGCCCTGGCTGGCATGGCCCAGTTGGCTGGATGTCATCCTGCAGACCGGAAGGTTGCTGGTTCGATTCCAAATCGGGGCACGTGCCTGGGTTGCAGGTTCTGTGCTCGGCTCCCCAACGGGGCACTTGAACAAGGCAGAGGCGGCCAACCTGTGTTTCTCTCTCACGTCGATGTTTCCCTTTCTCCTCTCTAAAATGCAATTTAAAAAAATTAAACAAACAAACAAAAACCCTTGTAGTCAGAGTCCGCCCGGCATTCCACATTCAGCTTCCCCGTATGGTGCCCGCGACCCAGGTGCGAGCTCAGGGTGGGGTCCCCGGTGGCCTCCCGTTCTCGTCACGGGCACATCCCATCCGCGTCGCTGGAGAGTTTTGCTGGTTTTCTGTCTTTGGAGCTGTTGCCCTGGTAAACGTCTTTGGAAATCGTTTTTGGTTTTGTATGTCACGAGCGTTGGTTCGGGATGTAGTCTTTCCTATAAGACAGCTATAAGGTGCCGGGCAACTGCTCGGCTCACTGCCTGCTGAGCAGCCCGGCACCAGGGAGTAGACAAGAGTCAGACAAGGTAACTATGCTCTTCACTCAGCTTTTATCACATGCAGGTTCACTCAGAGTAGAACATCAACACACATTAATATCCTACCCACACTAACAATCTAGGAGAAACATAACACACACACACGCACGCATGCACACAGAGCAATCAATGGGGGCAGCAAACCCGAGTCCCAGAGTCTCGGTCTGCAGGTCTGGGAGTCAGCACGGTGGGCGAGGGAGCCGTCAGCATCTTGCAAGGAAGGATCTCTGGAGCCGGTGGGCAGCAGGGCAGACGAGGTCTCAGTCCAGCAGGACAGAGCCTCTGGTGGCCGATGCCAAGGGAGACCAGCGTGGCACGGAGCGGCGCTCTGGTGTGCGGGGCTCGGCGGTCTCAGCTGTGGTCTGGAATGTGCCTTGGTTGTACCTTGAAAGTGGTGGACTCCACCCTTCTGGGTCTTTTCGGTAAATGCCTTGGCCCCCTTGAAGCCAAGCATGCAGTCTCCCCAGGAGCCTGTGTATGGGTGGCCCCGCTCTGCGGACACGGCTGTGCTGAGCACATGGGCAGGTACCTCACATCTGTGCGTCCCCTTGCCAGATGTGTCTGCTCTGACTCAGGTAGTTTTCCTCTTGCACCAAGGTGTCACGGCTGACTGACCCGCGTTTTAGTTGACGTAGGTGACCCGACTGGGTTTTACAGACTTTATGCTATATCTTGATTGGACCCATGCCATTTTATGGGTCCCGCTCGCCACATCCTTGAATAATTTTCAGGGTAAATGACTGAGTCAAAAGATTAGACATCTGGATGGTGTTTGGTAGTGGCCGGCTTGTTCCACTTGCGGCGTGTGAAATTTAATGGGTCATGCCACAGTGCAAGGCCTTAGCTTAGAATTTTAAAAGCTGCGCTTACGAGGAGGGAAAAAGAAAAAGGAGGGAAACAATGGACCTTATGTGAGTTTTTGTGGGCTTTTTTAATCTTCCCTTCCTGGGAGAGTTCTTTAAAAATTACATTTATTTATTTTTTTTCTATTTCAAAAGTGATATGGACACATTGAAATTTAGCAACCTAAGAAAAAGTGGAAGAAAGATGGTCTGTGACCTGGCTGTCCGAGAGGACCGCGGTTAGCTCTTTGGCTGCTTTCTGTTTCCTAGACGGCGTGGTATTTTTTGTGTGATAAATTCTGTTTATGAGCTTTTGTGTCCTTTTACTTCAGAGTTAACATGGCTGACATCTTTTTCATGTTGTTAACTTTAGGTAAATAGCATTGTAAGGGTAATCTCATCTTTCCGCTTGCAGAGCTATACACGCGTGTGCAGGCTCGCACACGGTGCACACGTAAAATGCGTGGGTCCCAGCAGTCTCCCCCCACCAGCCCAATTCTCCTGCAGTTTCTTCAATGTATTACTTAACACCAGCAGCTAGAGAGTCAGTATTCTAGGCTCTGCCCATTGGTGCAAGGACCAACTGACTGCCTTGTGCAGCCAAGGCTTCCTTAGAGAATATGTAAATGAGGAGGCGTGGCTGTCTTCCCATAACCTGGTGTTTTGCCCAACCGGGATCTATGTAATTAATGTTTGTTATTGCTGATTTATGAAACGAGTCGGAATTAACTCTGCTGTTGTACAGCTTTGGCTGTTTTCCTCTCACTGATGTGTCCTGGAGTGCTCCTGGAGTGCTCTGTGGCTCCGGTGTCCCTAGACCCTGGGTCCCGCCCCTGTGCGAGCTGTTTGCCCTGTGGGCCATGGCTACCCACTGCCCGGCATGGAAACTCAGGCTGTTTGTTCTCTTCTTGTCCGTCCTCTCCGGAACTGGCGGTGGACACCTTTGCATGAAAGCTGGCCTGTTGGGTGGCTCCCCAGTGAGCGATCCTTGGGGACACCTTGCCTGGAGGGCACACAGCCCATGGGTGGTTTCACATCCCCCTCAGCGTGTGAGACGTTTCTGAACTGGCTGCAGCATTTACAAATCAGGGCGATGAACCCCGCCCGGGGTGATTAGCTGGGGGTCCTGGGGGTCATGTCCGGCTGGCCACCTCTCAGAATGAATAACCTACAGGGGAGACTGGGACCCGCTGCTCAGTTCCAGGTGTGAGGGAGGGGGTACCTGGTGCCCTTCACAGCAGGGCGGTGCCCCACGTGGACAGAGCCCCAGGGTTCTGGAGGGCGGTGGTCTCGGGATCTTGCCAGTATTGCCTCCTTGTAGGAGTCATGCAGGGTGGGACACCCAGACCGAAGCCCTGCCCGCCTGGGCCGCAGGGGCTGACCAGTGGCCGTCCTCACAGGCGCTGTGGCACCGCGCCCAGTATGAGCCGCTCTTCCACATGCTCAGCGGCCCCGAGGCCTACGTGTTCACCTGCGTCAACCAGACCGCGGAGCAGCAGGAGCTGGAGGACGAGCAGCGGCGGCTCTGTGACATCCAGCCCTTCCTGCCGGTCCTGCGCCTGGTGGCCCGCGAGGGCGACAGGGTGAAGAAGCTCATCAACTCACAGATCAGCCTCCTCATTGGCAAAGGTACTCTGCCAGAGAGGGCCATGCGCTCCAGGATGCCCTGTCCCCCCAGGCCCGATCCCCAGCCCCCCAGGCTGATCCAGCTCCTCCCTGCCTCTCAGGCCTGCACGAGTTTGACTCGTTGTGTGACCCGGAAGTGAATGACTTTCGAGCCAAAATGCGCCAGTTCTGCGAGGAGGCGGCCGCCCGCCGGCAGCAGCTGGGCTGGGAGGCCTGGCTGCAGTACTGCTTCCCACTGCAGCTGGAGCCCTCGGCGCGGACCTGGGGGGCGGGCACCCTGCGGGTCCCCAACCGGGCCCTCCTGGTCAACGTCAAGTTCGAGGGCAGTGAGGTGAGCCAGGGCTCCTGCTGGGGCTGCAGGTCCATGGGGGTGCTTCCCCTGTGAAACGCCCCAGTCACCCTCCAGCCCCCCAAACCCACTCTGCCCTGCAGCATTAGATGGCATTTGTGGGGTATCCATGCATCCCTGGGGCTCAGCCAAACATCCCCCCAGGCAAGTTCAGTGAGGCAGAAAAATGGCTTTGGTCATTGGTCTGTCCGTTCATTCACCAAATGTGCCCTGGGCGTGGCCCTGTGCCTGCATCAGGCCCTGGCCTCCCGGAGCTCACGTTTGAGGGGCAGGGAGGGCCTAATATGGCAAATAGGCCACCCCACCTCCGTGCCCTGGGACCCTGTGGTCCTTTCGCAGGGCGGAGGCCTGACCCTCCCTCCTCCCCCTAGGAGAGCTTCACCTTCCAGGTGTCCACCAAGGACGTGCCCCTGGCCCTGATGGCCTGTGCCCTCCGGAAGAAGGCCACGGTGTTCCGGCAGCCGCTGGTGGAGCAGCCCGAGGACTACACCCTGCAGGTGAACGGGAAGCACGAGTACCTGTACGGCAGCTACCCCCTCTGCCAGTTCCAGGTGAGGGCTGAGGGCTGAGCAGCCCTGGGCTCCCGGGTGCCTTCCAGCCCACGCAGAGGCCTAGGGGAGAGTTGGGGGAGCTGGTTCCCTGGCCCTCTTGAACCTGATGGTCCAGCCTTGGGGCGGTCACAGCAAGAGTGCCCTTTTGCTGCGGCCTGGCTGACCCTCCCTGAGAACATAAGGAAGGCTCCATCGTCAGGAGGTGGGCGAGGCCAGGAAGAGCCAGCAGGACAGGCGAGGAAGGCCTGGGAGAGGCAGCGGTCAGCAGGGGGAGCCCCCAGACAGCCAGCTATCTGGGGAATGGCCAGGACTGCCTGTCGGCCACTCACTCTGCCCCCACATCTCAGTACATCCGCAGCTGCCTGCACAGCGGGCTGACCCCTCACCTGACCATGGTGCACTCCTCCTCCATCCTCGCCATGAGGGACGAACAGAGCAACCCCACCCCCCAAGTCCAGAAACCGCGCACCAAACCGCCCCCCATTCCCGTGAAGAAGGTGAGCTGGGCCTCCCTCTTACCCTCCTGTCCATCCCTTCATCCCACCTGCTGTCCAGCCCTAGAGCCTAGTGGGCGATGCCCCAGGCTGGCGGTGGGTTCTGGGGCCCCTCGTCTCATGCCCCTTGCTGGTCAGTGTTGAGAGTGGAGGCTTTCAGCTTGGGCAGCCAACACGACTGGATGTGCTGGGGTGGGGGCCTGTCTGAGCTTCCTGGGACGGCCTCCAGGCCTGGCTCCCCGCTGCCATCCTCCTCACACTCCTCCTGCTTCCTGCACTGGAGGCAGCCCTATAGGGCCCAGGGCAGGTGGGGCCCCTGGACCACCTGCACGGCAGGTTTTCAGTTTTCCGGTTAAGAATGGAGTTGGCCATAGCTACCTGTCTGAGCCTCGCCACAAACCTACAGCCCTCCCACCCACCCCCATGAGCCCCTCCAGCCTCTGGATCCTTTCACTGTCAAGGCCCTGCTTCTCCATCCCCTCCCAGCCCTCCTCTGTGTCCCTGTGGTCCCTGGAGCAGCCCTTCTGCATCGAGCTGATTCAGGGCAGCAAAGTGAACGCCGACGAGAGGATGAAGGTAGGGGTTCCTGAGCTGGGGTTTGGAGGGGGGGCAGGTGTTTTTTGCACAAACAAGGTGGCTGTGGCCTTGGAAGGATGGCAGAGGAAGCAGCGGGGGTCACACGAATGTGGCTGACCACATTACCCAGCATCCCTGCCCAGGGTGGTTGTGAGCTGCTTCAAAACAGGAAGGGGGGAGGGGAGCAGGTTGGGGGCCAGAGAGGCTGATTCGTAGAAACCGGGCCCAGCGAGTTCTGGGTACTTGACTTTGGTGGAGATTGTGGGGCTGGGCCCAGCCCAGGGATGTGGAAACCACAGTCAGGGAGGTGATAGGCATTGGAAGAGGAGCCATTCTAGTTGGGCTCAGGGCCTTTTGGGGTCCCCAGGGGGCGGGGTGGGGTGGAGGAGTGTGCCTGAACCCCTGGGGAGGCTAAGCCCTCGGTCCTTGGGACAGCCTGCTAGGTGCCGGTTCCATCGTCCTGGCTGCAGGATGTGAAACCTGGGTCCACAGGGGTTGGGTCTCTGGGGAGCAGTCTTCTGGACTAATTTCACAAGCAGGCAGGTCTGGGCTGCCTTGGCGGAATCACGGAGGTTTGGGTGCAGGCAGCTTTCTGTTGCGGCAGAGCAGGCGGAGGCAGGGCCCAGAGTCCCTGAGGCGTTAGATCCTTCCTTCCCCAGCCACGGCGGCTCACAGGACTCTGAGCAGTGGAGGGAGACCGCGGGTGTTAGGGCTTGAAAGGCCCCTGGAGGTCCTGAGCCCAGCTGGGGAAACTGAGGCCAGAGCAGGAAGCATCACACCCAGGAGTCCCACAGAGTCACTGGGGAGCTGAGACCAGTCCCCCATGCACAGGCCACGGCACCTGTCCCTCTGGCTCCCCCCACCCCCGGGCCCATGGCCTCGCATCCCACCCAGGCAGCCAGCCATCCCGCTTCTGCCCCTCCTCCTTCCACGTGGCACGTGGGATTCAGATCCACATGGAGTGTGGACATTTCAGGAGGAGATTCCGGCTTTAGATGGGTGGGAGACTCGGGAGGGGAGAGGAGGCCAGGCCCCTGCCGCCTGTCACCGACGCGTCTGTACCTCCGCCAGCTGGTGGTGCAGGCCGGGCTCTTTCACGGCAACGAGACGCTGTGCAAGACGGTGTCCAGCTCGGAGGTGAGCGTGTGCTCGGAGCCCGTGTGGAAGCAGCGCCTGGAGTTTGACATCAACGTCTGTGACCTGCCGCGCATGGCCCGCCTCTGCTTCGCGCTGTACGCCGTGATCGAGAAGGCCAAGAAGGCTCGCTCCACCAAGAAGAAGTCCAAGAAGGCGGTGGGTGGGACTGCTGGGGGTCCGGGGCGGCCTCAGAGAGCCAGGCACTCCCTGCTGGGCCTGGTCTCATCCTGCAGCCCTGGGGCCACTCAGCCTGAGAACCCCATCCTTTCACCCCTCCCAGCCCAGCCACTGCCCCTGCTGTGTACCGGTTCTGGGTTCCTGGGCTTGATTCAGAATACTGGCTCAGGCCTTTGGTCCTTGTGGGAACCGGGAGGCAGCTGCAGGGGGTGGAAGGAGACTCTTTCCCATAGGCAGCAGGGCGGCCTGAGTCAGCAGCTGGCCGGGCGGGAAGGAGCGGTGGTGAGCTCGGAGTCACGGGCCCCAGGATGTGACTGGTCACTGAGCCGTGCTGACTCCTCCATCGCTGAGCTCAGCCAGCTTTCTGGGGTGGAGGTGGTTGGTTTAGGGGTTCCTCCAGAAGCTGGAAGTGGGGAGAAGAAGGGAGCTGAGAGGGGGCTGACTTGCTGGCCTCCTCCCAGGGAGTCTGAGAGCAGGCAGGGAAGCCAGCCTAGAGGCTGGGCCCACCTGGCAGATGAGCAAGGGGAGGCCTGGGCGCTGGCCCTGACTGCCCACGTGCTCCCCCAGGACTGCCCCATCGCCTGGGCCAACCTCACCCTGTTTGACTACAAGGACCAGCTCAAGACTGGCGAATACTGCCTCTACATGTGGCCCTCCGTCCCAGGTGGGCCCAGGCCAGGAGAGGGAGGAGTGGGGGGGGGTTCCCTGATGGGGGGCCATCGTTCCCCAGGTAACCCCATCTGTCCTGTGTTCAGACGAGAAAGGGGAGCTGCTGAACCCCACAGGGACCGTATGCAGCAACCCCAACACCGAGAGCGCCGCCGCCCTCGTCATCTGTCTTCCGGAGGTGGCTCCCTACCCTGTGTACTACCCTGCCCTGGACAAGGTTGGTGAGGCTCCTCCCCACTTGGGGTCCAGGCCCACCCTGCTCAGAGGCCGTGGGGCTGAATTCAGTGAATTTTCCTGACCCTGCCTCTGTGGCTCCCCAGAACTTGGGCCCTGGGCCCTGGGCATTGCCCAGGGTGAGGGCTGGGCCACCCCACACATTTGGAGGCTCCTTTGACTTTCTGGAACCCTCCTGTACCCTAACGCAGTGGTTCCTACCCAGAGGTCACTTTGCCCCCAAGAGACCTCAGGCAACATCCAAAGACGGTTTTGGCTGTCACAAATGGTGGGAGGGATGCTCCCGGCTTCTCGGGGTGGAGGCCAGGGAGGCCTCGAACATCACAGGACAGTCCCCACCGCAGAGAGTTACTGGCCCATGAGTCAGCAGTGTGGTCACCTGCCCCCAGGCCCTGGGGGTGCCACTGAGAGCAGGGATGCTCGTTGCAGATCCTGGAGCTGGGGCGGCACGGGGAGCACGGGCGCTTCACTGAGGAGGAGGTGAGCGGGGGCCATGGGTGGTGGGGTGCAGAGCCCGGAGCCCGGAGGGCAGCTGGCTGCAGCCTCACCCCCTGCGCCCCCAGCAGCTGCAGCTTCGGGAGATCCTGGAGCGGCGTGGGTCTGGGGAACTGTACGAGCACGAGAAGGACCTGGTGTGGAAGATGCGCCACGAGGTCCAGGAGCACTTCCCTGAGGCACTGGCCCGGCTGCTGCTGGTCACCAAGTGGAACAAGCACGAGGACGTGGCCCAGGTGGGCGGGGGGGTTAGGGCCCAGAAGGAGGGGCAGCCGGGGTGGGCAGAGCCCCCCACCCTGACCACCAGCTCCCCCAGATGCTCTACCTGCTGTGCTCCTGGCCGGAGCTGCCTGTGCTGAGCGCCCTGGAGCTGCTGGACTCCAGCTTCCCCGACCGGCATGTGGGCTCCTTCGCCATCAAGTCCCTGCGGAAACTGACGTGAGTCCACGGGTGCCTGCTCCTCCTTGGGAGGGTGGCTTTGCCCTCACTGCCTGGCAGTGGGCGCAGGGTGGGGACTGAACCTTCCCTGGGGGCCTGCTCAGGGGAAGCTGGCCTCTTGCCCCTGCCCTGCCCCCTGGCCAGCTGCAGACCCTGTCCCAAGCCATGAGCCATGAAGCTCCAGGCCCCAGCCAGCTCTCGCCCCTGCAGGGACGACGAGCTTTTCCAGTACCTGCTGCAGCTGGTGCAGGTGCTCAAGTACGAGTCCTACCTCGACTGCGAGCTGACCAAGTTCCTGCTGGATCGGGCCCTGGCCAACCGCAAGATCGGCCACTTCCTCTTCTGGCACCTCCGGTAGCTGGACTCAGCTGGTCTCCTGGGAAGGCCATGGGAAGGGGGAGCCGCTTGCCTGTTGGCCTCACATCCCCTGCTGGCCTGGGTGTCCTGACCGGGCTGGGAGGGGTCTTGTGGCCCTGCCAGGAAGGACTCAGCCCCTCCCCCCTCCCTGCAGGTCCGAGATGCACGTGCCATCGGTGGCCCTGCGCTTTGGCCTCATCATGGAGGCCTACTGCAGGGGCAGCACCCACCACATGAGGGTGCTGATGAAGCAGGTGAGGCTCAGGACCCCATGCCTTTGCCCCAGGCTGGGCTCCACCCTGGGGCAGGGTCAGCCAGGTCCCTGTAGAATCTCTTGGGCTGGGCTGAGGCTTGGAGCCTGCCCCTCCTCACCTGCCCATGCTGCTCTCCCATTCTCCTGGCCAGGGGGAAGCGCTGAGCAAGCTGAAGGCCCTGAACGACTTTGTCAAAGTGAGCTCCCAGAAGACCCCCAAGCCCCAGGCCAAGGAGCTGATGCACGTGTGCATGCGCCAGGAGACCTACCTGGAGGCCCTCTCCCACCTGCAGTCCCCGCTGGACCCGAGCATCCTGCTGGCTGAAGTCTGGTGAGCCCCGGCGTGGCCTCCCTGCCCCCCCCCCCCCCCCCCCCCCCCCCCCCCCCCCCCCCCGCCAAGGCCTGGCATGGGGTCTCAGCTGACCGCCCTCTGTCTGGCAGTGTGGAGCAGTGCACCTTCATGGACTCCAAGATGAAGCCGCTGTGGGTCATGTACTGCAATGAGGAGGCGGGCAGCAACGGCAGTGTGGGCATCATGTTTAAGAACGGGGATGGTGAGCCGGCGGGCCGGGCCTCCCCACACTGCGCGGCCATCGGGGTCTCTGGAGGGCGAGCCGAGGAGAAGTGGAGGGAATCTGGGGCCTGGGCATGGCTGGGGGTGCAGGACCCGCTAGAAACTCACGCTCTGTCCTTCCGGGGGCCGGCGGTGCAGACCTCCGCCAGGACATGTTGACCCTGCAGATGATCCAGCTCATGGACGTGCTGTGGAAGCAGGAGGGGTTGGACCTGAGGTGAGGAGCCCCCCCCCCCCATTGGCCATCTGTGCTGGCACTGGGCCTGGGGCACTGTCCCTTTGGTGTGTTCTCTGCCAAGGTGGACATCACCACCTCAGGGGCAATGGCTGTTCTGAGAAGAGCAGGGACCAATTTAGCACTAGGACCCAAGGGGGCAATAGGGCCACAGGATGGGGATGGAGGCTGGCCTGGCCTTAGCACCTGCCTCTCCGTTGTTCCCTTCACTCTGAGCATCCCTGCCCCGTCGCCCCCTGAGCCATATGCATTTTTCTCTCAGAGCAAACACGCGCTCACCCTTTCTCTCCGCCTCCTGGGTGCTGGTGCTGACCACAGGGAGCAGCCTTCCCCAGGGGCCCCCTCCTCCCCAGCTGCCGCTCATCTCCCTTCTTTTCTGCTCCTTGAGTAGCATCTCCTGTGGCTAGTTTGGGTTTCTGGAGCTCCTCAGAGGTCAAGCAGCCCCGGGGACAGCCCTTGACCACGACCTGCCTCTCCTCCCACCTGGCTAGGATGACCCCTTACGGCTGCCTCTCCACCGGGGACCGCACGGGCCTCATCGAGGTGGTGCTGCACTCCGACACCATCGCCAACATCCAGCTGAACAAGAGCAACATGGCAGCCACGGCCGCTTTCAACAAGGACGCCCTGCTCAACTGGCTCAAGTCCAAGAATCCCGGGTAGGTTTCAGGCCTCGGGGACAGATGCCTCCTCCGTTCAGAGAGGTGAGGTTTGGGAGTCAAAGGTGAAGGGGCAGCCTGTGACCGTCTCTCTGGCTTCCTGGCTCTGCCCCATCTATGTTGGGGGGGGGTATGTCTCCGTTCCCCCATGCTAGCAGCCACCTTGAACTTAGGGACTTAAAACCACCCCCACTTATTATGGCCTCCGAATCTGCACTCGAGCTGGCGCAGCCCAATGGGTTTTCTGCTGGGATCCCACATGTGGCCGCTGGCGTCTGGTAGCTTGGCTGGGCTGGAGGGTGGCCTCTCGGGGCCCTGGTGCTGGCTGGAAGGCCGGCAGCCCCGCCTCGCTGTGTGTGTGGCCTCTCCTCATTGTAGCGGGGAAGGCTCAGAGCTGCAAGGCGTCGAAGGCCGTGGTCTCCAATCCCCCCTCCTCCCACCCAGGGAGGCCCTGGACAGAGCCATTGAGGAGTTCACCCTGTCCTGCGCCGGCTACTGCGTGGCCACATACGTGCTGGGCATCGGCGATCGGCACAGCGACAACATCATGATTCGCGAGAATGGGCAGGTAGGGGCAGTGCCTGCCTTCTGGCCCCGCCCTCGGCCTTCCGCTCTGCGCTCGGCTCTGGGCGGAGCCCCTCCAAGCCCCTCCCGCTCCTCTTCAGTCTTTGCCCTTCCTTTCCCTTCCCTTAGCTGTTCCACATTGATTTTGGCCACTTTCTGGGGAACTTCAAGACCAAGTTTGGAATCAACCGTGAGCGAGTCCCGTTCATCCTCACCTATGACTTTGTCCACGTGATTCAGCAGGGGAAGACTAATAATAGCGAGAAATTTGAAAGGTGAGGGTGCCTCGGACGCCCCGAATGCCCCTGGGCCCCGGGGCCGCGGATGGGGTGCAGAGGGGGCGCCGTCAGCCCGCCTG
Organism: Anoura caudifer; assembly: GCA_004027475.1. NCBI lineage: Eukaryota > Metazoa > Chordata > Mammalia > Chiroptera > Phyllostomidae > Anoura > Anoura caudifer. Next base: position 311,524 of record PVKU01000417.1, read on the forward strand.
GAGGGGGCGGTGTGGGGAGGTTGCGGGGACCCGCAGGAGGAGGCAGGCTGGGGCGGGGCTCTGCTGTCTGCGTGGGCCTGGGGGGCGTGGCTGGGAGGACCCAAGACCCGCATCGCCCGCAGGTTCCGCGGCTACTGCGAGAGAGCCTACACCATCCTGAGACGCCACGGGCTGCTCTTCCTGCACCTCTTCGCCCTGATGCGCGCGGCGGGCCTGCCCGAGCTCAGCTGCTCCAAAGACATCCAGTACCTCAAGGTAAAGGCCGGGGCGGGCGCGTCGGCCGGAGCCCGGGGACCCCAGGGGACCCCTTCCCCCGAGCGTGGGGGACCGCACAGGGCGTCGGGGCCCGGCCGTGGGCGCTGGGGGAAGCGGCCGGAGGTAGCCCGGTTCTGTTACGAGTGGACGTCCGACTTTGCGGGTGGGTCTGGCATCAGAATAAAGAGCTCTTCCCAAGGGAGACGTCGGAGGCTCTCTCTCCCCACCGTTCTTTCCGGGGGAAACTTGAACCGCCCAGAGAGGGAGCAAGTCCGGGGAGGCGAGCGGGCTTGCCTCGCGGAGCAGGGCCCAGGCGCCTCAGTGCTTTCGTGGTTCGGCCTCAGGACTCGCTGGCGCTGGGGAAGACGGAGGAGGAGGCGCTGAAGCACTTCCGCGTGAAGTTCAACGAAGCCCTCCGCGAGAGCTGGAAGACCAAAGTGAACTGGCTGGCCCACAACGTGTCCAAAGACAACAGGCAGTAGCAGCGCCTCCCCGCGGCACCCGGAGCCCTCCCCGCGCGCCCCAGGCGTGGCGCGAGCGGACCGTCGGCCTTGGGAACCGGGCCCCGCGGGGCCGAAAGCCCGAGCTGCACCCGAAGGGAAAGAACTCTCACAGCCGCCTTTTGTTTACACTGGTTATTTATTAATGACTTGAAATGTTTCAGGAACTAAATAGCCATAAAAGGAAATGCATCCTTTGTGCAGGAGGGGGGCGCTGTCGTCAGCACCCCCATCAGAGCCCTGGGCTTGGGTGAGGAGACACTGTAAGTGGGGCCCCTGGGGACCCCCTGGTAGAGGGTTGTAACGCGCGTCTCCCAGCGGGTGAGTGCAGACCCGGGAGACATCCCCACCGGGGAGCCGCCTTCTTCCCGGGGCTCCCAGGGCTGCACGGGGCTCGGCGCCCGCATTGGTTACCTGGTGCCTGCTGTCCAGGCGCGGCGCCCACGCCTCTGTTCACCTCTCCACCCACGCGCTCTCTGTGGACTGAGTTCCCTGCCCTCTTGATTCAGGGATGCTTGCTTTCCATTTTTTAAGTGACTCTTGGGTACGGGAATTCTCATCTCTCTGCTGTAAAGTGATTTTGTTTGCGGGTAAGACACAAAGTATCCAAAAATTGAACCTCTACAGCTGGGGAGAACAGCCTCAGCCCCGTAAAGTATAACAACACATGCTGGTCCTCAAGACGTATTAAAAAAATCTGAGCTTGATTTAGCTCATTCTGGTCATGGGTCAAGGGGAAAGCAAGTCAGAGTACTTAGTGCAATTATCCGTGAGCTTCCTCCTTTTTTGTTTTTAAGGTTTCGTTTATTTTTAGGGGAAGGGAGGGAGAAAGAGGGAGAGTAACATCAATGTGTGGTTGCCTCTCAAGTGACCCCCATTGGGGACCTGGCCTGCAACCCAGGCATGTGCCCCGACTGGGAATCAAACCAGCAACCCTTGTTTCACAGCCCACGCTCAATCCACTGAGCTACATCAGCCCGGGCTGTGAGCTTCTTAAAGCAGGTTTTAAGGAAGGACTTGAGCTCCTCCAGAACTCTCACCTTCGAGAACCTGCTGCAATCAATCAGGTACTGGGGTTGTGAGCTAGGGGTGTGGAAGAAACTCCTGGTTGGTATTTAGCTTGACTGCGTAGACTTGGGCAGATCTGGGCAGCTCCCAGCTTTCCGAAGCTGATCTTGGGGATGGGACAGGAACCCAGTCCTGGAGAACCCACAGGGACCCATCAGGTGACACTGCTGATCTCACAAAGGCCTTGTAAGGCCCAGCAGCCTAGGGGCCATCAGTATTCCCCAGAGCCCGCTGACCACGCGGGTTCGCAGCTAAGTGCTGCATTCCTCAGGCCCAGTCGCCCGTTCGGATATAGAAAAGCTGTGTGTGTGTCTCTGATTTATTTAAAGGGGTCTGTGTGCTCCCTGGCATGGGCAGCACACGTCACATTTACACGGCGATTTCTGATTTGGGTGCACAGCTGTTTTTGGTGAGCAGGAAATCATCTATTTTTTAAATCCCGTAATGTTTCTGGCGGGGAAGGCGAGTCCAACAGCGGATGCAGCCTGAAGGCCGGCGCGTGGTTGTCTTGCAAGGAGAGGTGAACAATGACAAGGAGTAAAAGCCTTTGTGCGTCCTGTTCTCGGCGCAGAGAGGAACGGGGGACACAGACGAAAAACCACACGCTCTCCCGCTGGAGTTAGAACCAGAACTTTATTGTAGCGTAGACACTGTCTGGCCTGTCAGCAATATACACGTCGGGAGCGTGGGGCCACGGGGGCCACGGCGGCGAGGGCGGCTCGCCCCCGCGTGGCGTCTGTCCGTGGTCTACACGGAGCGGCTACAGTGACAGCGCACGGAGGGAGGGATGGCCACACGGACACAGGACAGCAGCAGCGGCCTCGAGACTAGCAGTTATGATTACAGAACAGTATTCAAAATTATCCCCCCCCCATTTTAGAAATCTGAAACTTTATATGGAAATTAAAAACAACAAAGTGCTACAGGGGCTTGAGCTCCCGCCTCTTGCTCCCTCTCCTTCCGCCAGTAGCGCAGCCGCAGCAGCCGCAGCGCCGCCCTCCTGAGAGCAGCCCCTCCCCCTGCCCCGCCGCTGGGGGAGAACGGAGGCGAGGTCCGCTGTAGGAAGTCGGAGTCTGACTTGGGGCCACGGGCTGTGTTCAGCGCCCTGTTGCCAGGTCACGGCCCACGGCTGTCCCCACACATGCGGTTTGCACGGTCCATGTTACCTCTAAGGCCTGGGAGTGTGAAAGCACATCTAAGTGAGCCCCAGGGCTGCACACGAGGAGTCCAGGTTCCTGCAAAAGGAGCTGTTGTGCAAAGGGCCAGGGGCCCAGCTGCCCAGCCCTCTGTCACATGAGAAACCGGGGATCCCGAAGACGGTCCTCAAGCCATCTCCAGCCTCCAGGCAGGGTCCCCTCCCACCGAGCAGCGTACCAAATCCTTGCTCTCAACTGGCCTGGCCCCACCTGGGGACAGAGACCTAGGGCTGTGACCGTCCTGGGGGCCAGGCCCCTTTCTCGTTCTCGGGGAGCAGGAGCCCGGCGGGGGGAGGGGTCTCCACACTCTGTCTCGCACTTTGCACTCAGGTCCTGGGTTACACTAGCACAGAGGATGTGAGGAATCCCAATTTATTTACAAAATATTAAAAAGTCAGTTTGTCATCTACATTAACCCCCATTCTGCCATTTTTTACATGCACTAGTTTGGAAAAACAAAATTTAAAAAAAAAGAGAGATGAACAAAAGGATTGCCAGGTGGGAGTGAGATTTTAACCCTTTGTCACTGAGTCCGGCCACTCGGTGTTTCTGGAGGTGTGAGGGGCCACGCGAGCGAGGTGACAGGAGCGCGCGCTCCTCCCGTGACAGAGATGGGGGGCAGGGAGGGAGCCGGGGGTCCTGCACCCCAAGCGCGGGCGACGGGGAGGGCCGGCAGACCTACTGGCCAGAAGGACTCTGTACACCGTGGACCCTCAGGGCCGGCGCGGCGCCGCCCGCAGAGCCCCGCGACGCAGGGAGGGGGCGCAGGGAGGGGGGCGCCGCCGCGGCTCAGTAGCTGAGGGTGGAGTCGTCCCACTCCAGCTGCTGCTGCCTGTTCCCGGTCCGCGGGGCCCCGTGCTCCCCCTCCTCCTCCTCACTGCTCTCCGACTCCGCGCTGGTGACGTCATCCTCCTCCTCGCCCTCCTCACTCTCTTCCTCCTCCTCCTCCTCCTCCTCTTCCTCACTGTGTTGGTCCTCGTATGTCTGACAAAGAGGTGGCCACGTAAGCCTGGCTGCTGGCCCCCACCCCAGCTCAGGACCCAACTGTCCAGCGTGTGTCCGCGTCCCGGGAGCCGGAGGAAGGGACAGTGTGTCTCGTTCCCCAGTGGGATGGGCTGGACTACACTGGAGCTACCTCATCAAAGACGAAATGAAAATCAGAGCTCCAGCCGCCCCCTCCCCCCTTGCGGGGTCTGCCCGTGAGGACAGAGCGTCTCTACGCGCACTGGGTGGCATGACCTTGAGCAAGGCCTCAGTTTACCCACCTGAAAAACGGACACCTGTACCTCAGAGTCACCGCGCAGGTCAGCTGTGCGGCGGCCCCGCTGCTCCTCCAAGGCGAGCCCAGCTCGGGTCTGGCCCGCGGGGCGCTCATGCGTGGGGCAGCCAGCCCGTGCCTACCTCCATGGGGTTCACGGTGATGGTCAGGGCGGAGTCATCCCAGTCCATCTCGTTCTCCTTGCCGGCGTCCTGGTCGCGCACGGCGCGCTGGTGCGCGGCCCGGATCCGGAACACCCCCAGGATGATCATGAACACCAGGAAGCTGACGCACACCACGATGACGACGGTGGCCGTGCTGGGGACAACTACACGGGGACAGGGACGGCAGGGGGCCGTGAGGACGAACCCCAGCCCAGGGGGCCGGCGTGTCCGCGGCTTCCTCCACGCAGACACCGGAAGCTTCGCCGGACCCGGGAGAGCCCGAGGACGCATGACGAAAGCTCGGCCCGGCTCTCAGACCCAGGGCCACGGCTGAGCTCCCACCCTGGTCGGTGCTTCCGTCTCCCGGGTGGCCGACCAACAGCGCCTGCTCCGGGCTGGGGCTAGGCTACTGCAGGGAGGGGGAGGGGCCCCCAGTCCTACCTGCGAATGGGTGGGGGTTGGCCAGGTTGTGCCCGGAGAGGTCGACGAAAGAGCGATGCTCAGGGTGGACGAACTGCGGCTGCGCGGCCATGTGGCTGGCGTGCTCCACGGGGTTGGCCGTGTGGATCACGTTCACCTGCGGCGGGGGAGAGCGGCAGCCTGCAGGTGTCTGCGAGCCGGGCCGGCTGGCCAGGGGCTGGCACAACCAGGGCACCACTGCATCCCCTGCACTGGCGCCGGTGAGCGGATGAGGGAAGGACAGAAAAAACCAAGGGCAAACGCCCGGAAACTGCTGTGACGATGTGACTGTCGCACACCCGAGGAACACACGGCTGTTCAAGTAATTCATCTTTACTGGGTTTTATAAAAGAACCCAGGCACAGCAGGCCGGGGAGGGACCACAGGACAGTGCTAGGCCCTCCCCACAGGCTGTCTGAGCAGCTCTGGCTGAGACCGTGGCCCCCGTTCCCCAGACTCTCAGCCGCACGTGTGAAGGAGAGCGCGCACCATAACCATTTACTTTGCTGCCCTCTGGCTCAGACAAAACACTCATTGATTCTCCTGCACGGGAGCTGAACCTCCTGCCTCCAGGAGGCCCGGTGGATGTGAGCCATCGAGTGTCAGAATGACTTTGGGTCTGTTTGTCCAGGCGACAGAAGCCCCAAGTGATAAGGGCTGCTCTGTAGGGCCTGGAAGACTCAGAGGAGGACAAGGCCCTCTGGCCACTGTGGCCGGAGTCGCCAGTACCAGGCTTGGAGACGGCACACCTGCCCAGCGCTGGCCCCAATGCCAGCAGCCCTCACTTGGTGCATTCACTGCCTCGGGCTCCCCACCACCTCCCTCCAAAGGCCCCCAGGATCTTGGGCTAAGGCAGCCTGTGACGGGGGAGCACCCCAGCCACCCCATGTGACCTGTGTCCTCACCCTGCATGGGTCTAACCAGCAGCAGCCCCAGCTGGGCAAGGCCACACTCTGGGATAAATCCGAGTCATTGCCACCACCAATGCTTGAAAAATCGGCATTTGCCAATGTCAGGCAAGGGGCCCTTCTCCACCAGAGCCTGGCACTCACCTCCACCTGAAACTCGTTGCTGACGTAGCGTCCATTCAGCTCGGAGCAGATGAGCTTGAACTTCCGGTCCAGCAAGGACCTGGAGTGCCAGTTGCGATAGCGCAGGAGGCGCAAGGCCTCCTCGTAGCTGGCCATGGTGTCCACGCCTGCAGGGGTGGGGGTGAGAGCAGGGCTGGGGGCGGACACTGGAACACGGGCAGGGCCCGGGCGGGGCCAGTGGAGCCAGCGGTCACGCTCTGGCCTTCCAACTGCAGGAGCAAATGCCTGGCGTGCAGGATGTCTTTCCTCTTGAGGGGACATGCCACATGCCTGACCTCTGCCCCCTCCTAAGGACAGGACACAAGGCAGTGAGTGCCTGCACTTCCTCGTCTGACCCTGGGAGATGGCCCCTTCCCCACCTCCTCCAGGACACTCTCCAGGTCCTGGGGCACAAGGAAGGGGCAGGGGAGCGGCTCGGGTCCCTGCCGGCCCAGTAGGCGCTGCAGCCTCTCACCTGTGAAGGTCACGCCCAGGTCGGAGTGGCTCACTTCCATGCCCTTGGGCTGCAGGCGGGCCGCGTCCACCTCCAGGCTCTCCTGCTCAGGGTTCAGCTCCTCCCCCTCCACCGTCACCTCACAGGTGTCCAGGTCATGCACGATCTCCTCAGACACCAGGGACTCTTGAACTGCAAAAGCAGCCCAACCAGAAATCGCAGTGGCTGTGGGGCCCAGTGCGGGGTCACATTGGGCAGTTTGCAGGCCCATCCTCCAACTCAGAGTCCCTTGAAGGACTAGTGACAGGGGCAAAGGACAGGCACTTCCAAGAAGGGGGTACTTTATGTGTCTAGGAGGACCAGCCACCGGGAAGGCCTGTCCCACCGGGGATGACCGGCCAGCAGATGCGCGGCCCAGGCACAGCAAGCTGACAGCATCCCCTGCAACAGTGTCCATCCTCCCTACATCCTCTGGGCCCAGTGCGATTTGGCCTGCCGAGCCCGTAAGTAGAAGGGCTCTCCCGTGAGTTTCCAAACATCGTAATGAGCTCTGCCCTCAGGTCAGATTCCAGGAGCATCCAAACCCTCAAACCTGCCACACTGCCCGAGGGGAGGGCCTAGGACATGGGCCTCAGCAGAGAGCTCTCGCAGCTGCCCGGCTGCGAGCCAAGGCAAGGCGACCATGCCGGGCAGAGGGGCTGTTACCTGTGGGGTCCTCGTCTCCCTCCCCGTCGGGCTCCACCTCTCTCGTGATGGTGCTGATGATCCGCAGCTCGGGGAAAAGGAAAACCCCCTCTGAGCTCTCGAACTCGGACGCTGCTCGCGCAAAGTGGTGGACGCCGCTCAGGCTGATCTTGGGCTCCTCCGGCTGCAACACCACCACGGAGCCGTCGACTGGTGGGACTGTGATGCAGGCGGCCTCGTTGCCACACCTGACGACAGGGGAGGGAACGCAAAGCCAGGGCTCTGAGAGGCTCACGGTGGGGGGGCAGCACACGCAAGGGATGCCACCCACACCCAGGAAAGCAGCCCCTCCTAGAACGTGCTGCCGAACAGCATTAACAAACGTCATTCTAACCTCCCGGCTCCCTTTTCCTTAGCGGGAGGCTGGGCTGCCCGAGAAGCCGAAATGCACACGCGCTCTTCCCGGGGGGCAGCGGCTCACTGCTGAGAATCACGCGTACCTGACCACGCTGGTGAGTCTGAGCCTCCGGATCCCGGGGGTGGGGAACTGCCGGGAGTTCAGGTAGGCGACGTGCTGCAGGGCCTTCTCCACCTCCCCCACGTCCTCTCCCTCCAAGGTCAGCACCGACTGGCTGGGGTTGGCCTGGATCTGAAACCACGCCCAACGGGGAGAGGAGAGGGATAAGGTTCCGACTGCAAGAGGCTGAAATCACCAACGCGTCGGCAAAGAGGACGCGAGCCGGGGATCAGTTCCAATTGCGACACGGAGAGGAGAGCGCGTGTAATCCTGGGACTCAGACCCTCTTCCTGCGACGGCAACTGGGAGGCGCAGACCTAACTGTGGCGCGAGAAAGGCGCCTTCGGCCTCTGCCCCCGGCTTTCGGCCCGGAGCTGCTACAGCCCTGGAATCTCCTGAGTGACGGGAGCACCTTTTATTACTCATAGTAAGTCCCTTGCAACCACCCCAGAGGTGGGTGAATGAGGGGACTCTTGGTGGGGGCAGGGGGTTCCTAGAGTTTTGGGATGGGAGCTGGCGGCCAGAGGAACCAACCTGTGACCGGTGTCGGACCTCCAGCCCCAGCCCCTGAGCTATGGGGACAAGGAGAGGGGCTGGAGATGGGGTCGATCACCGATGGCCATCGATCACTGATTAATGACTTAATCAATCTCGCCTACATGAGACCTCCATAAAAACCCTGAACCACCGCTTGGGCGCTGGCGAGCCTGGGAGGGGCTGGGAGGGCTGTGTGCCTGGACAGGGCGAGGAAGCCTCGGGTGCCAGCCCCCATTCCTTGCCCTGTGCATCTCCTCCGTTCGGTTTTGCCTGAGCTCTACCCTTTACGATAAGCTGGCAACAGTAAGTAAAGTGTTCTCTGAGCAGTTCCAGCAAACTGTCACTCCTAAAAGGGGGAGGGTGTGGAGATCGTGGGAACCCCCGACCTCGCAGGTAACCCAGGGCCCAGGTTCTCGCGGCTGCCGCCTCAAGCGGCAGCGGGACTGAGTCCTTGACCTGCAGGGTCTGAAGCTGAATCCAGGTGGCGTCAGAACGGAACTGAGGGGCACCTGGAGGGCTGGTGTCCGGAGAGCTGGGGGATGGGCTGGCACGAGAGAACCACCCCACGCACTGAGTGTCAGAGGTTTCGGGAGAGAAGACAGCCCAGGAGAAGTCACGGACCAACCCCGCACCCACAGCCCGGCCCCACGAATGCCGCGCGGGCGGACGCCAGTGTTACCTTCACGCCTCTGCTGCCGTCTTCAGGGACTGGCAGGTCCAGGCCCTCCTTGCAGGTATACAGACAGTCAATCACCTTCTTGTCTGTGAGCTTCCCAGAACGGATCGTCAGGCCAGCCAGGTCACCTCGGAAAAACTGGGTCATGCGCAGGTCACCACCTTTGGAACACGGTGGGCGGGAGAAGGCAGGTGGTGAGGGATGCAGCCCAGAGCCTCCCACTTCATTCCTCAGCCCAGTGTTACTGGTGGTGGCGGCCTGATGGATGGACATGCGGGTTAGTTCAGACCGACCCTGTTAGCCTGGCAATCTACGTGGAAGCGCAATGAAGACGTTAAATCGTCTGTGATCATGCACATGGCCTGGAGAAGGGAGGACTCGGGGGCCCCTCACCCAAAGCCTGGAAGCCAAGAGGTCCCATGAGTGTCCACACACACCTGGCTACTTGCTGGTAAGGGTGGCCTAGCCCACATCTGTCACCAGGGGGCACAAGTGACATAACCTACTAGCACCAGCCTCTTCAACCCCTGTCTTGTTGGCTAGCTGGTTCACACATTTCCTGAGCGTGCTCAGGGATGTGCGCACACTTGGGGTGAACCTACACAGCATGGCTAGCCAGAGAAAGCGGATGCTCACCACCCCTCCAGTGACAAGCCTTGGATCAGGCCTCTCAGGGGCCACAGTGTCCAGAGCTGTCACGCCCGTCTCCTACTACGGAGGGTGCCTGGGACCTGAGGTGTCGGAAGGAACACAGAAACCCAGAACTGGGCCCCGACAGACCGCAGGCCACGAGAAACTGCACCTTGCCCTCACGCTGAGGAGGGGGACAAGGCTTATTTCAGCATCACTGTCATTCCTGAGGAGGACACTAGACACTATGAATCATCGCTAAGGCTAGAGATTTCTAAGAAACACGTTTAAATTTAGTAGCGGTCATGTTAGAGTATCTGGGACCGAATCTTCTCCTGCCTCGTGGCTCAGCCACCTGAGCACCAGGAGGTGCCCCACCCTGGCCCAGGAGATTTCGGCAGCGAGCCTCAGGCAGCGGGAGCAGGGTAAAACTCGATGGGAGAAACACAAGTCCCGTCAGCGTCTGCGGCGAGGCGCCATTCGCTCACTTCAGCTGGGATGGGAAGAGACAGGAAAGGGAAATCCTATGAAGCAATGGGGGGGGAGGGGGCATGAATAATGCAAAGCAGCAGCTGAGATGGTGTCGGGGACCAAAATGCAATGTGGGCCTTTCATGCAAAACTCGGGATGAACCAGTGTCTCATGTGTGAATGAAACGCAACAGTGAACCGCAGGGAAAAATCCAGCGACCTGCCGAGGCCACGGGCAGAGGCTCGGTGTCATTGTCACTTTCGACTCCTGAGTTCTCTGCAGGGAAGCAAGACAAAGACAACAGAGAAGGACCACGAGGTTATTAGGCTTCTCAGATTGGACCCTGAACGTCAGTCTTGAAGAGCTACCACATCCAGAACGCAGGGAGAAAAATCCCCTCGTGTCCCCCTGGGGGACATGCTGCACCTGGAAGCAAGCCTGTCCTCGACCGCGCTTCCCCAGAAGGGCCTTCGCCCCCCGCCACTTCTCCGCCCCACCTGCGCGTGTCCTCCTGGCCCCAGCGCAGGTTGGTCTCGAAATAAACCGGATCAAAGCAGGGGCACTGACTGGTCTCCTCCACGCTGGCCCCGGGGGCAGACATCCCAGGGAGGCACTCACACCGGCCGACCAACCAACCGCACACACAGATGGACCCGGTGCGGGCAGCGCCCGGCCCAGACCCACGGCACTGTCCTCCCTGATGGGGATGTGCACGGTCCGCAGGCTGGAGGACAGCAAGCTTGGAAAAGTGCGTCTTTACTGAAAGCTCCAAACAAAGTTCACGTCAGTCTAGACTTCAATCTCTAAGTGACAGGGAAAAGGCAGCATTTTTAACCCCTTTCTCCGACTGGGAAGGGAGAGCCTGAGGTTAAGGAATTCCCCAGAGAGACAGGCCACCCCGAGTGGCGAGCCGGGGGCTCTGACCAGCCACAGCTCCCAGAGCTCTGGTCTGCTGACCTAATAAGCATCGAGCTGCAGCTGTGGGAGCCGTCTGCTCTCACTGCCCCCCCCCCGTCACCCCCCCACAGGCCCTGCCCCTGTGGGTGGCGGCCTGGGATGGGAGGAACTGGGGGCCAGGCGGGTGGGCGGGGACAGGGGAGGCCCAGGGCACCCACCACTTGCCCAGGTTCTCCGTGCTGAGTCTTGAAGGGAAAGGGTTTCAAATCCTCTGAAAGGAAGAATAAAGATCTTCCTCCCTGCCAATTACATTTTCGAAATTTGTGTTTGGTATGGGAATTGAGGCAGATTCTTCTGGCCGAGGAGGTTGAGGACTGAGGTGAAAACTGCTATTTGATGGCGGAAGCACTGCGGCCTGGACCGGGACCAAGGCAGGCAGGGTGGGACATGGGGTCTATTTTAACCCAAGCCACAAACGTAAAATAACATTTAGGTTTGCGCTTATATTTTCATTTTAAAATAACATTAGAAACTTTATTGTTTTTAATTTGAGAAGCAAATTTGAACTGAAAATTTAAGAACAGCACCTAAAAAATTCCTGCATCCCTAATAATTTCTTCCAAGGGGTCTGTAGAGACCCCTTGGTCTCTCCATTCCACATCCTCACAGATGAACTGTCACCAAAATTAAATGCAAGAATTAGCCAAAGAGAATCATTCTAAATCACTGTCTCATTTGAAAGGATCTGCAGGAGGTCCAGCTGGAGTGACTCCGTTGGTTGGACTTCGTCCCACAAACCGAAAGGCCTCTGGTTCGATTCCTGGTCAGGGCACCTGCCGGGGTTGCAGGTTCTGTCCCCAGGTTGTGCACACTCAAGGCAACTGACTAATTTTTTCTCTTTCTCCTTCTCCCTCCCTTCTCTCTAAAAATAAAAAATAAAATAAAATTTCAAAAGATCTACAAGAAAATTATGAAATTCAAATTCTCCTAAAAGAAGCAAAGCTGTCTTAGGAATTAAGGCTCTTTCACAAATTTCTCATCTGATCCATGATGCAATGATCATTGAGCAGGGGTCCCTGTAGTGACTGATGGTAGCACCCTGAAGTGACCCAAGACAGGTGAAGTGCAAGGGCAAATGTGGGGACCATGAACCTTGAGGGTGGGCTGAGGGGTCCCTGAACTTGGATGGGAAAAATTACATCACGTTTATTTCCACCAACTTCTGAAATTTAGTTTTCCATTGGTTGTAAATGGTCAGCCACAGACCACAATGGTATTAGCAGAAACTGCAACTCTGACACCAAGAGAGGTCGCTGGTATTTTCCCGTCACGTCACACTGCTGCACACATCACCAGAACCCACAAGGTCCCTTGCTGCTCTGACGTCACAGCAGGTAGTAGCCTGGCTGCTAAAGACTGGTCTTTGATTTTGTTTTGTTTTGTTTTTTAAAGACTCTATTATTTATGTTTTTAGAGAGAAGGGAAGGGAGAGACAGAGGGGGAGAAACATCAATGTGAGAGAAACACTGTTTGGTTACCCCTCACATGCGCCCCAACCCACAACCCAGGCCTGTGCCCTGACCAGGAATCAAACTGGCGACCTCTCACCCTGCAGGACGCTGCCCAACCCACTGAGCCCCACCTGTCAGGGCGCCTGCTCTTCATCTGCTGCCAAAGCAGCACAGGTGTTAACGTTTCACACGTGTGGTCTGTTCGAACTGTGCTAACTGTACTTCAATGTAATCAGGTACCTTTGAAACCCTACGTACTTTATTTTACAGATTAGTAAGGAATTATCGTGGGAAGAGCTCGACGGCACAGAGGCTAAAACCCCTCTCTGGGGGTCAAATGCTACGCCCGCTGCCATAGCCCCCGGGGCGGACGCGCACTCAGACTCCTGTGCCGGGCCGTCGCCTCCTCATCTTCGTAAACTCTTCAACAAACTGATGAATTTGTAAAACATTCCTCGGCTGCACGCTCCCTCCGTGCAGCGCCCCCTCCCGGGCTCCCAGGAGAGGTGGCTGTGCAAGCCAGCCCTCAAACACCACGGTAGGGGGCACCCACGGCTTCGGCCACGCCCCCAGAACTGCTCTGCCCAGGAAAAGGGACAAGATAAAGGGAAGGAGGGGGGGCACTGAGAAGACAGGCACCATTTAATCCCTGAGCCTGGGGGGGTAGGGGGGACACCTGTGACTGGTACCTTGCCAGCAAGCCCCGACCACCAGCTGAGTCTCGATCTTGGACGGATGAAGCGGGTGATCCTCAGTCACAGAGAAGGGCTCGTGGGAAACCCCGTCCACATAGAGAGTGACCGTCGGGATGTCCACGTTGAGGACATAGTGATGCCATTCCTCGTCGCAGACCTAGGGGAGGGGGAGGGAAGGGTTAGAGCCCCGATGTCCACCTCCCCGCTCATCCAGAGACCAACAGCGACAGCGGGACTTGGAGAGCACGTCACCTGTAAGGAACACGTGTCTTCCTAGAAAGGAAAAGACTTTGTAAAAGTATCTAACCAAAATACATCCCACCCAACCACATCTCGGCCAAAGGAGCCGAAGCGACACTGCTGTCCAGGGCACTGCAGGCCGGAGGGCGCACGGCTCACTCGCCGCAGGACAGGGCCCCACGTCAGGAGCGGCCAGCTCTTCTGCTGAGAGAGTGGCACCAGGAAAGCCTGTGTGAGCAGGAAGGACGCCCCCCTCCCCTGGCTGTGGGCTGCCAGCAGACCCTTCTTTCCTTTTCTGAATCAAACTGCAAACACCTCCAACCTCAGAAGGAAGCACACAGCACTACGTGCATTTTCTTTCCCAAGTCCAAGTTGATGGTCTACATAAACAGGAGCGTGAATACAGAGGGCGCCCTGAGTTCCTTTCCTGTCGTGAACGGGCGTCTGCAGGGCACCTCCCAGCTGTCGGTGAGGACATGGGTCTGCAGGCCCCTTCCACATGTTCATAACTAGAGCAGCTCAGAAATGAGCTGACAACACCCAGGAAAGAATTAAACGGAAAGGGGCAGAGAAAGCACACAGTAAAGAGTGTCAATAAAAGGGGAGAAGCAAACCACCTATGGAAGAGAATACTGAAACTTTAACAGTAACAACTTTCTTGAGAGACCAAAATGTCTCCAAGTATGTACAAAAAAGAACATACCACATATCTGGGAAAACAGACCCAAAACCACCAAGACATATGCATGAAACTGACTTAGAAAAGAAAAGACCACCTCTGGTCATCCAACCAAAAGACCAAGCATCTATAAGGGAAAGAAAATCAGACTGTTGCCAGATTTTAACAGCAACATTTTATGTCAGAAGACAATAGAGAGATTTTCTGTTCTTTGAAATCTTAAACGCGAGCCAGAGATTTTATATCCAGCTGAACTGGCCTTTAGTGTAAAAGCCACAAACTATTCGGACAACATGTAAGAACTCAGGAATTCTTGTCCCTGGGACCCGTCCTGGGAACAGGTTTTCTGCAGCCCCCAGGACCAGAGACACGAAGTGCCGGGGAGCTGGTGGCGCTGAGCACCCACCTGCTTCCACTGCAGGGAGAGAAGCGACCACGCACAGAGCTCACGGGCCAGGGACACGCCAGCCAAGCCCGATCGGCCGACGGGTCCCGCCGTCACAGGACAGGCACGCGGGCAGAGGGCGTGATAAACGGCACCACAAGCATGCACTTCGCCAAACCCAAACCGCTGGAAACTATGGGACAAAAGCCTGATTCTGTCACCAAATAAATTCCAAGAGGGGAACGAAAATTCTATAGACTAAAATCAACTCAAAAGGCACATCAACCAATCACAACGTATGACCCCTTATTTGGATACCGACTCAAACAAACCAAATGTAAACACAAAACCACGTACAAGATGGTCTGAAATTTGAACACTGGGTATCTGATGATTAAGGAGCTGTTAATTTTTTAATTTTTACTTACTCGTTTTTAGAGGGGGGGAGGGAGGGAGACAGAAAGGGACAGAAACATCAGTAGGTTTTCTCTCACACGCCCCCAACTGGGGACCTGGCCTGCAACCTGGGAATCGAACTAGCAACCTTTCGGTTCACAGGTCGGCGCTCAATCCACTGAGCCACACCAGCCAGGGTGAGCTGTTAATTTTTTTAAATGATTTTTAATTTTTCAGCGACAGCTGGTATTCAGTGTTGTGCCAGGTTCAGGTGCACAACACAGTGAGCTGAGACGTTAACTTGCGAAGTGGTCACCCCACTGAGCCCAGCGCCCACCTCACACCACGCAGCTATTGCAACGTTGTCGACCGCCATCCTCGCTGCTGTAGCTCACATCCCTGCGACTGTTTTCACACCTGGCGACTTGCACATCCTAATTCCTTCCCCTTTTTAATGCACCCTCATCCCCCCTCCCATCTGGCAACCATCAAAATGTGCTCTTTATCCACGAATTTATTTTGTTTGTTTGTATTTTTTTAGATTACACAAGCAATGATATCGTATTATATTTGTTTCTCTACCTGGAAGAATCATTGAGACTCTGAAGGTTGTGAACAAGCCCTGTGATTATGCTCCTTGTTCAGGGACACACAGTTCTCTCTCTCCACATGGGGTCAAAGGCCGCGCTGGGGTTCGCTCAGAGCCCACTAAGGAGCTGTTGGGGGGGGAGGGCAAGGACAGCTGCTGACAGCCGCCGCCGGCAGCGACGGGTGCGTGGGCTGCTCCTGGGGCTCATCCGTCTCCGTCTGCACACGCCTGACATTTCCCACAATAAAGTTCTAAAAACTGTAACCAGAAGACACTAAATATCTAAGTACAGACTATGGTTGCTGCAAAGGACCTGTACCTAAAATGTTTACCTGTGGGGCAAAACAATTTCCTTCCGGACCATACCTTTCTTCAGTTTCTTGAAAAATTTTAAGATGAAAGCTTCTAAGAAAGAGGCAGTCCGCATAAACAGAAATTTCCTCCGTACGAGACGGACGCGGCCAACCTGACGGTCCCCCCCTCGTTCCAGGACCACGGGCTTTCTCCCCTCTCATCTACGCTCTCCTCGCTCATCTGCCTCGGGACCGTTTCGGATGCCATTGTTTTAGACCGTAAACTGAAGGCCCATGTTCCCTCTTGCCCACTTACTCCGTGAGACAAAAAAACAAGCTAAGGCCAAAGGTCTCCTTCTTGTCCCCACCCCAAACCAAGACAAGAAATGATCTGCTGTGATTTTAATGAAAAGGCTTCCTCCGTCTTCGGCATCCCCTCATTTCCTGTAACAAATCCATTTCGTTCATGTGATACTTGCTTTTTCTCACAGCAACTGCTGGGAAGGCAGCTTTGCAAAGACACGACTTTGTCAAAAGGCGCATCACATGTGTGACATTAAAACTGCAAACTCCCACGAGCTCGCAGGGCCCGTGATTTCTGAAAGAGATCCAGATCGCTGGTTCCTGGAAAACACCAGCCACCCCTCGGCGCCAGCCCTGCGTTTGCCAAGGCCCCTGGGGCTCCTGGGCACCGTCTGGGAGGGAAAGCCTTAAATATGAGTTAATAGATGCAAGGGTCTCAATCCCAGTTTTTAAGCAAAGGCTGCTTTTTCAGTAAGTTCTAACACAATCTTTTGAATTTAAGCGTGTAATTTCTTTATATTAATATTTTATGTATAAAAGACATATACATAAAAAAACCCCTTAGGCTTTTAGTGGGAAGGAGTTCAATAGATTTGGTTTGCTATCCTAAGCCCACAGACACAGAAATCATAAAATCACAAGTATATTCTGCCCGGGGGCGGGGGGGGGGGTGGGTAGGGGGTGGAGGGGAGAAAACAGGGGAGTTGGGGGCATCTGTAATAGTGTCAACAAGTTTTAAAATTTTTAAAAAAAGAGTACATGCTGCACAGGAGCCACCAGGCCTGTGCACGGTCACCCCACCTTGTTCATCTCCCCAAAAAGAGCAGAATCAGGGAGTACTCCCCTCACTCACCTGAGTCAGCTTCCAGTGGAATTCTGCAGGTTTGTACTTCTTCTCTCCTGAGGGGTCCTGGCGGAGGAGGAAAATAAACCGGCAGCCGTGCACAAACAGGGAGTAATGGTGCCGGTTCGTATCTGCAAAGAGGAATGCAGCTGGTAAACGGCCAACCTAAGACCCGAAGGAGAACTAAAAGCTATTGCTTTAATGGATTTTGAAGACACAGCTTTAGCAGCATAAACGAACTCCCTAGTTGGGCCAAGGCAGAGTTTGAAACAAATATGCTTGGGTTTCTTACTACCAAAAGCCCGGAGATCAGGGCGATACACTGAGTACAGGGAGCCCTGGTGTAAGGCACAGAACAATGCACGTCACCAACCAGCCCCCGAGAGCCTTTGGGGGAAGGAGGTGCCCCCCTCCAGCGGCCACGGTGGTGGCCAGAGAAGCACCCACCCCTCCAAGCAACACCAACCTGTCCTGTCTGAGCTGCAGAGAATCGTCTCCTTCCTCCTGCCAAAGGGCCCGTGCCGCATCCACACAGAGACCGTGAACGGCTCGTTCGGGTCGATGGAAACAACGCCGTCCGGGACCCTGACGGCCTGCGTGCCGTTGAACTCGAAGACCTGGTCACTGTCGTGGCCGTTGTCAGTGGGGAGGCCGACGGTCCAGTTCAGGGGGCCGCTCGGGGACGGGAGCAGCTCGGCAGTGCCAGCCGCAGCACCTGAAACGGCACGGTGGCACTCGGCAGGCGGTGTGCGAAGGGCGTGAGGGGCACAGCAGCCTTGCACAACCACGCCCGGCGACGCCCTGTCCTTGCCTCGGGGCTTGTACTGTTTGCTAGATCCACCTCACTTTTCACAAAAGAAGGGTTTTTATTACCAGGAAAATTCCTAAATAATAAGCATTTTTTTTTTTTTTTAAGCTAGGAAGAGCCCTGGCTGGTGTAGCTCGGTGGACTGAGCGCAGGTCTGTGAACCAAGGGATTGGGGTTCGATTCCCAGTCTGGGCACATGCCTGGGTTGCAGGCCAGTTCCCGGCGGGAGACGCATGAGAGGCAACCATACATTGATGTTTCTCTTCCTCTCTTCCTCTCTCCTTCCCTTCCCCTCTAAACATAAATAGTTTAAATAAATAAAATAAAAGCTAAGAAGAGAAAAAGAAGCATTACCTGTAACCTACAATTACATTTGCGTGTGAGTCCTTTACGAACATGCACACATTGCAAAAGCGGAGCCCTGGGCACATGCGCACACGCCCCACCCACACTCTTCCACAGCACAACCGAAAACACCCGACTCACACCTCGCCACGCCGACACACCCTCGCTTACTGAGCTGACCTCCCTGGGGGACTGAGGCCATCCTGAATTTTATCCCAGGACAAACCTCGCCTTGAGGAGCACCTGTGCCTGTCTCCATGATTACTCCCATAGAACAAATTCCCAGAAATGGAATTACTATGCCAAAAAAGCATGAAAAACTTACAACTATTTTACGTAATGCAAAGCTCAATTTTTTAAAAAACTTGCCAGCCCTGGCTGGTGTGGCTCAGTTGGTTGGGCCTTGTCCCGTAAACTGAAAGGTCACAGGTTTGATTCCTGGTCAGGGCACATGCCTGGATTGCGGGTTGTTGCCCATGGGGCACGTATGAGAGGCAACTGATTGTTGTTTCTCTCTCACATCGATGTTCCTCTCCCTCCCTCCCCCCCCAGAGTCAATAAGCATGTCCTTGGGTGAGGATAAAAAAATTTTTTTGTCTGCAGAAGCCTTTGTGAGCTCTCCCAGTGGCTGGTCTGTCAACGTCTCGATTCCCAGGAGCAGCATGATTTAGTTGGAATGACCTGGTCTCTCGAGTAACATCCGACCCCGGTCCAGATCCCTGGTCTCTGCCGCTTCCTCCAAGTGTGGCCTTGGGCGAGCGACTCAGCCTCCCTCAGTCTCCACTGGTCCCTCAGAAAAACGAGGCCGACACCACCTTCTCCGCAGGCCTCGCGGGAAGATTACGTGAGACAACCCAGGTGGCAGGACCGTCACAGCGAGCGCCGGGGTGTGGAGTTCTTCGCGTTCTTCCTGCCCTTACCCTGCTCTGCTGAGAAAACGCTCATTCAATACCGTAAAAAGGGCGTTACGAGAAAGTAAGTTTTCTGCATTATACCAACACACACAGTTTAAAATGGCAAACACACCAGACCTCTTACTCACATGCGCCAGGTGCACACTCACGCAGACCTGGACTTGGCGTCAGGAGACGCCCCAGCGTGCTCATCGCTGGGACGAGCCAGCAGAGAACGCGCTTTTCCCCTTTTGCTTCTTCACAACGTAACAACTTCCAGTTACAGATGAGCACCGGCTGCCTAGCCCTACCTGCCGAGAGAGGCCAGTGAGGAGGCAGGCGGGCATCGGTCAATGCTCCCTGCGGAGCTGACGCTGCGGGGCTCCTGAGACACAGAAGGCCCTTCCGGTTAGGAAGAGGCCGTTGACGTTGCTGGCATCTTATCACCAGCCAAGGAACAGCGTTTTCCAAAAGACGCATCCATACCTCACACGTAGATGAAACAGAAGATGTTCCCCGGCTGGCAGTGGAGACAGGGAGCCTGCCTCTCGGCTTCCCCATGCAAAGCCTGTGGTCTGCAGTCTATGGAAACCGTACGTACGATGGCGGTGTCTTCAGTTTTGATTTCCTTCTTCGCGTTTGCCAAAAGCTACCACATTACCTGTAGTTTTCCCTTCGGCCCTTAAATAAACATCTCATTTCATTTAAAACTCCCTCCATGTATATAATTTCTATTGCAATGATTCTCACTGTATCTCAGAGAAATACTGTCTTCGAATCAGTGGCTCTTTTTTTTAAAGATTTTATTTATTTTACTTTTTGAGAGAGAAAGGAAGGGAGGAAGGAAGAGAAGGAGAGAAACATCGATGTGTGAGAGAGAAACAGTGACTGGTTGCTTCTCACACACCCCCAACTGGGGTCCTGGCCTGCAACTCAGACATGTGCCCTGACCGGGAATTGAACCTGCAATCTTTTGGTTCACAGGCCTGCGCTCAACCTGAGCCACAGT
Organism: Anoura caudifer; assembly: GCA_004027475.1. NCBI lineage: Eukaryota > Metazoa > Chordata > Mammalia > Chiroptera > Phyllostomidae > Anoura > Anoura caudifer. The sequence goes on from PVKU01000417.1 coordinate 331,350, forward strand.
GGCCAGGGCCACATGAGTGGTTCTTAAAAAAATGCACATACACAAAATGTTTTGAAGACTTTCATGGGGCCATGTACCCCCGAAACCCATCCAGTGTGAAACTTTGCCGGTGAGGTGGTGGCAACCGCATCAGAACACTGGAGTCTGCCCTAGTCAACGATCACGCACCAGCACACGCATACCCTTCCACCTGCAAGGGTCCCCGCCGCCTGCTCTGAGAACCACAGGTCTCCTTACCGCAGAGCCGGTGCAGGGACTTCTCCGAGTAGGTGTCACGGTCGCAGCCCTTCCCTATGTGGCTGGTCTCCAGCTCCACCGTCGCCTGCACCGAGACCACCGGCTCATCGCACGTCTCCAGGTGCAGGCTGGGGAAGAGGGCCAGCGCGCCGGTGCCGGGCTCGTACTCCACCCTGTCGCTCCATCCTGCAGCGGCCCGCGAGTCCGCGGGAGGGCGGAGGACACGCACGTGTTAGGTCGCTGAGCTGCACGGGTTTTGAGAACAGGGGCATGCGCAGAGATGAGGGCGGAGCTCACCTTGCCAGCCGGGGGTGCAGGTGGGCTTAATGGTGATCTTGACCAGCACATCCTCGGCCGCCCTTTTCTTCCCACAGTCGTAGGCGGTCACCGTCAGCTTGTACTGGTGCTCCTTCCCGTACTTCAGCGTCTCTGTGTTCTTTATATAACCTTCCGGAGGGGGTGGGGAAGGGAGGGGGGGGACGGCAGTGAGAACCCAAGCCCACACTGGCCCGCACCGCCGCTGTCCTCGGCCAAAACGTGAGGGGCGCGCTGGCCGGGGAGCCAGCCTGCACCCGGGGCGGCAGCGAGCCGCTTTCCCGGGCTCACACAACACCGGCCCAGCTCCAGGGGCCCACACCGTCCGGCTCCACTGATTCTTACCGACGGTTTTTGTTTTTATATTTACTTTAAGGCGTACGTTTAAAAGAATAAAAAAAGACAAAATAATTCAAGTTCCTCAAGTAGTAAATACAAGATCAAGCTGCATTAAATACTTCTTGCTAGAAGATTTACTCTGTTAGACAGAGATTTCCTAGCCCCCAGCCACTAGGAGAGAAGCCTGCTTCTGACCACAAACAGGTGTCTGCAAAGTGCCGGCCGTGAACACGATTTTAGCAAAGATCCTGGACTGCGCGTTAATGATGCGGACACTGTATCACCATGAAGCCATAACCTCATGGAGTTAAACTCTAGATGCTGTTCCATTACTGAGGGGGGCGGGGGCCTGGCAGCCAGGTAGAAACCTTCACCTCAAGAACAGGCAGGGACCCAAGTCTAACGGAGAACAGAGACCGGGACCAGCGAAGGGCCCGCCCTCTCCGGATGTGCACCGACCTTTGGAAGGGCAAGGGGGAAGAAAGCAACAGGTGAGGCAGGGGGTTCTTAGGAGTTTGATGGGAAAGGAAGGCGGACCATCCCACCGGAAAACACCAGGCTTCCGGGGGCAGAGGAACAACTTGACCGTAGGGAAGACACACCTCGTCAGGCCCCCGCTGTGGGCGGAGTACCCCTGGGCCCCGACGCTCACACGCTGTGGTCCTCACCCTAGTGTGACGGTGTGAGGCGGCGGGGTCCGGGGGGACTTAGGTGTAGGTGAAGCGATGAGGGGGAGCCCCCGCACTGGAGCTAGTGTCCTCATCAGGACGGCTGGAGACCAAAGGGCCCTTCTCCCCGCCATGCGAGGACGCAGAGAGCCAGGAGGCGGGCCCTCGAGGGACCTGGAACGGGCCGGCACCCTGATCTCGGCCTTCGCAGCCTCCAGAACCGTGGGACGTAAGCGCCTGTTGTTGGAGCTGCCCAGCCTGGGATGTTCTGCTCTAGCCGCCCGGATGGCCCGTGTGTCCCATCTGTGGGACGGCCTGCCCCGACCGCCTCGGGGTGAGGGACCCTCGGCCCTGTCCTCACCGTCCTTGTCGACCGTGAACGGCACGTTCGGAGTGACGATCTCGTAGCTGCAGATCTGGCTGAACTGCGGCGAGCAGTCCGCGTCCACGGCCTCCACCCTCAGGATGCTCTCGTGCCGCCGGCCCTCGATGGCCGTCGCCTGGTAGGACTTCCCCTTGAACACGGGGGCGTACTCGTTCACGTCGTTCACCTGGATGTGGACCGTGGCTCTGGGAGGCGACAAGGGGCCATGTGCTCAGTTTGCTTCTTATCCCCCCAAATCTGCCATCTTTCTGGTATCTTTCATTAGATTTTATGATGAAGATACGACATTAAACAATTTGCTGTTTTTCATTGAGCATGGAGACAACAGAAGTTAAAAGAGGAATCTGGGTGGATTCTCTGAGGTCCTAGGAACAGGGCAGCAGGTAAGAGCAAAGTCACGTAAAGTAAGAGAATCTTGGGGTTTTCTCTGACAACGCGGGACATGCCACGCAGCAGGGAGATAAATGATACCACACATCTGGTAGCTGTCTGGTCACAAAGGTGAAAATATTTTGTTGCAGACTTCAAAGTAACTAGAGCCAAAGGAAGAAGGGGTGAGAGAGAGAAGGCAGACGGGAAACTAGTCCTGTCCGGCCTCCAAGGGCCAGGGACCGCTGGGGACCCGTGGCTGGGACACGGCCTGGTGTCGATCCAACCACAAGGGACCTTAGTGTTGCCCTGCCTGGCAAACCCGGCGCTGCCAGGTTCCACCTCCCCACCTCGGGGGCAGGAAAATGAAGGCATCATCAGACCAGGCTCCCGAGTCAGAAAACCACTGGCCTCAAGGGCTGCTGGTCAGGACGTGGTCCGAATCAGACAAGGTCTCTGACTGAAGGAAGACCTCTGCAAGGACAGCGGTGTGTACAAGGTCCAAGCAGTGCTTCACCGACACCCGGCACCCTGATGTTCACCGAGACCCTCTGCCCCCCACTGCCCGCCACCCAGACCCTCGCGATGGCAGCGTGACATCGTCTCACCCATGAGCCCTTCTTTCCCAAGTTCACGCAGAAACTGAGACTCAACAAAGTTAAATTGGGCAGGGGCAGGGGAGACTGGCGTTCCCGACCTGCCCTGCCCAGAGCACCCCCATTACACCAGCAGTCCACCCCTGCCCGGCAGCCGGACCTGAGCATCCAGGCGGGACACTGCCCTCGGCTTTCTTCCACCAGCTCCAGGGAATTCCACGCCCCCGGAATTTACAGAAGATAAACATAACCACAAAATATCTTCCTAGGGACAAAGCAGGCTTCCTGCATTTTCACTGTGGGGCCTGGGTTCCTTGACTGGCGTATCTGATGGGGTAAAATTACTCGCAGTCAGTTACTCGGCAACGGCCACGTGCCCGGGCCTGGCTGGGAGCTTCCCGTATCACGACGGGCCGCGTGGAACTGTCTTCCGTTTCGAAAGCATGCGAGGCCCCGGGGGGGGGGGGGGGGCTCAGGGTCCCCGCGACGGCCTTCACGCTCGCCCCCCACCCGCCAGCCAACTTACTTGTGGGACTTCTTCACGCCGGCGCTGCCGCCAGGCCCCCGCCCGCAGTCGTAGGCCTGGATGGCGAACGTGTAGTCTTTCTGCAGCTCGCAGTCCAGCTTCTCCGTGGAGCGGAGCTGCCCCTCGCCCGTGGACTTGTCCACCACCACCGCGTCGAAGGGGACGCTCTGCCCATAGATCTTAAACCCGCAGATCTCACCTGGGGGGGCGGAGCAGCGCAGGTCAGAACGGCCGCCACAGGCACCGTCCGCAGGCTCGGCTCCCACCCCCCGCCCCCCAAAGAAAACCAAGGGCAACGATTCGGCAGCCAGGGGTTCAGAGGGTCTGTGGACAAAGCGGGGGCGCTGGGCTTTGTCACAGGGTCAGTTCTGGGGCTTGAGTAAAAAGAAGCATGTTTTGGCTTTCCAAGCAACTTGTTTAACTTTGCATCCATTCATGCAGGAATACAAAAGAGAGAAAGAGGAAGTACAGACAGGCATTTCACAGGAGAACTTAGGGCAGCTCCAGGGTCAAAGTGAGCTCGTTAGCAAGCAGCCCAGGCCTGGCCACGCCAGGAGACTGCCCCGGCCACTGGGGGGAGCTGGGCGGCTGTTCTGGTTTGGACCAGAGAGGAGGCTACAGAATGCAGTTAGGTGTCGAGAGAAGCAGCAGCGTGAGACATAGGTTCAGCACCAAAATTACAGAAACTGTCAAAAAAAACAAAAAACAAAAAAACCAGGAGAAACAAAAGTCTTCCTGTGCAATGAGCCTGGCTAAAATTCGGGAATCAAAGCAAACTACTGAACGAGAGGTAGAAATACCAACTGCTCAGGCATCCATTTCAACAGCTCGCGTCCACCAGTGAGACGCAGCGTCCTTTACGGGAGAGATCTGCTGGGCCGCCCTTGTCGCGGACTTTACCCCGCCAGACCTGGGGAGGGAGCCCGCGTGGGGGCGTAAGCGCCTCCGTGCTGGCTGACCCGCTCGGCTAGGGGTTCAAGTCCAGGTCCCTGCTCCTGCCCATGGGAGAACAAATGCAAACGTTCTGATGTGCATGGAGAACTTCGCAAAATGCGCTCCACGTAAAAATACGACAGAACGCTTCCAAATTTATTTACAACTGAGAGAAAACGGTTACTCAGTGAATCTCAAGTTCAATTAAGAGAAAATGTACCATGTTACCCATACAGTTCAAATGGATGTCTGATTTCCAGATATTTCTAGCCAAGGGTTTGGTTACATACAATTTCCATCAATATATTTAAAAATAGAAACAAAGTAGGAGAATAAAAGGGGGCAAAAGAGCATGACAGCTGCTTCCGTTTAAGGGCTGATTCCCAATTTTACAGACAACGTTAGTGGGTTAATATTCGTAAGAGGGATGGAAAGAACCCCTTATCACCTTCTGCGGTGACTGTCACCTCAAAACTCTCTAAAAGGAGAAAAGATAAACCCGTGTCAGTGATGCAGGACAGAACGCAGACAGAACAACACGGAGAAAAGTCAAAGGTGCACATGTTACACAGAAAAGCCGGGCACAGTCTAACGATCGGCTGGGAGCCGCCCGCGGGCGCTGCGCCCACACAGCTGGACCTCCAGCAGCAAAACCCCTCCCACCCCGACTTTCCACCGCCCGCCCCCCGACTTCCGAAACCACGCTGACCTGCCCTCGGGACGCTGCTATGGTTTCATGACCCCTCAGGTGTGTTAGGGCGTTAAATGGACACTTTAACGATAATAATTTAGATGCACACCTATTCATTCTCCACAGTTTTCAGATTTTCATTTTCGGTATCGGTTCTTGTGGTTAGAGCCTGGCCTGAACATTCAGTTCATCATTAGATTAATGAAACAAACAGTTGGAGCAATGGGTTTTACTTTAATCCTTTGTTCTCGGGCTGAATAAGTAACAGTGTTTCTTTAATTTAATCTTGGCCCTAAGGCAACCCAGGCAACAAGCGGAAACAGCTCTTGGAACAGAGAGTCTGCGTTGAGGGGGAACTGAAACCAGACGCAGCACCAATGGCAGCGGCACCACCACGGCCACCGCCGCCGTCACTGCGTGGAGATACCAGCCCTGCTCGCGGGCCGGGACCACTCCCGAAGGGCCGGGCCGCGGAGCAGTCAGGAGCCCTGCTGCCCCCCACTCAGTGTGGCCTCCCCAGGGCACCTTCTCCCACCACCCCCCCCCCCGGCCTAAACCCCCTTGCCTTTTTTTTAATGGTTTTACCATATATTTGTATATCCTGAATAGTGTTGCTTCATCTTGCTTGTTTTGGAGGTTTGAAAACGCAATCACGCGGTATGAAGTTTTGCGTCCTGCCTTCTCCCCCAACCTGTGTGTCTAAGACCAGTCATCGTCCTGGGTCTGAGCCAGCGACGGCACAGTTGCTTCTCTGCGACCAAGTGCGAACCCGAGCAGGCCCCGGACGCTGCCCGGCACCGGGCAGGCCCTCGACAGCGCCTGCCGTGGCTGCGCCCATCCCCCATGTGATGACACCACAGTGCCACTTCCCTGCTGTCTGTGAACAAGCTGTGACAGGTCACTCGGTCCACAGTCCTGCTGCACCTGCACAGCACCCCTCTGGGTCTGTGCCGGCCACGGCTGAAGCCAGTGGCCACGTGGGGCTGCGTCTAATCAAATTACAGCTCACGTTAACGTTAAATACTAAAACTCCAGTCCCTCCATCACACTGGCCACCTCTCAGCAGCCGCACGTGCCCAGGAACTCCTGAGGGGAGAAGTGGACACCGGACCTCCCCACCGTCGCAGCGGGCACTGCAGATGGCCGTTGGGCAGATGGACGGCGCCGCCCCTGTCGGGCCGGCCACCCGGGGCCCACAGGCCAACTCCACCTGTGTCACGTTTTTGAACAACCTGCATGCCAACAGTTACTTTTATCTTTTAAATGTTATATGGTGGCACAGAAAAATTATATGGCACACAAATTTCAGTGTCTGTGAGCCAAGTGTCATTGGAACACAGACGCTGGACTACGGGACGTCGAGGGCTGCTTTCCCACAACGGTGGCCAAGGGGTGTCTCTAGCTGCCAAAGAGACGGTGGGGGCCACAGAGCCCAGAACCCCCACTGTCCGCCCCCACCCCCACCAGAGAGGTCCGCTGAGCACAGCTCCAGAGACAGACCTACGAGCAGAACAGCTGGGTGCGGACACGTCCGATTGTCCCCCGGAACATGCTGATTCGCTGTGTCATGCTTACGCACTTGGGACGTGCAACAGTGCTGCATAACACATTTTAAAGGAACTCAAGTTGCCCATCTTTGACTCGGAAGAAACCTCTCAGTGTCGACTCGGGGTTCACCGCTCTGAGAAGGGAACGGTGAGGCAGTCACGCAACCCGAGTGGGCAAGCTGCTGGGGCGGCGAGGGCTTTCCTGACAAGGCCCACTGCGCAGGGCAGGATGCCGCCGTTGCCGAGTAAGGGGCCAACGACACTCGTCACTCAGGCAGCGGCCTCGAGGTGCTTCTGTGAGGAGCGGAACCCTTCGCTGGGAGACTCGAGTCCCCACGTCTCTCCTTTGACGTCTCCCCCTGGGAGGAGGGAGGGAGGGCGTGGAGTGTGGGGAGGCGGCGGCATGCTTTGCTTTTGCACTTCGGGTGTTCCAGGAGGGCTCACGGAAAAGATAACACCTGAGTAGAAACCGGGAGAAACTAAGGAAACACGGTCACCGGCGCAGAATTTCTGAGAGAGGCACCGGGGAGTGCGAAGGCCCAGAGGCCTCTCACCCGCTTCCCCAACGCACAGTCACACGTGCAGGCTGCTTCTGTGTGTGCAGCCACACGCATCGATGACACGGGGTCACAGCTCGGCGACTCCCTGCCTGTGGGGGTGCGTCCCCCCCTCCGTGTCCTCGGCCCTCACCTAGACTCAGCGCCACCTGTCACTCTGTTCTCTCCCTGCCCGCCCCCCCCCACTCGGTGCAGACCACTGGCACCTGCTCTGCTAGGAAAGCCCACCTAGAACCCTCTCCCACCACGTGGGAGACGCCCCCCACCCCGGATTCCTGGACGACTCTCCAGCTACCTGGAGCCTCGGAACGGACCAAACCCTTCCCATCTCTCCTCCTCGTTCCCCCAGGGCCATTTAAGACACTCGTAGTCAGAGGCACTCCGACACAGCATTTTTAAAAGCAAAACACAAAACTGTAATCACGGACGAACCCACCACGGCACAGATTTGACCTCTTGACACCCAAAGTCACGTCCGGGGCTCTCGGTTCAAAGTGTCTAGCCTTCACTTTCCTCACCTGTCCCTCGAAGAAGCCTGGGCTTCAGGCTGGTTTTGCGTCTTTCTAAGGCTTCTTCCAAACCTGAAAGGAACCTCGAACTGCACCGCCCTTCTCCAAAAGCGAGGGGTGCCTCTGCCGCCCCAGGTCACCCTGCCCTGCGCTGCACTCCTAGTAAAGGTCACTGGGCCGGCTCAGACATCAGGTGCTCCGGCTGCAAGCAACAGAGAGGCGTTTCAGCTCACCCAGGCCAAAGGGACCTCACGGACAGGCCATCCTGAACTCATGGAATTGACCGCCGGCCAGAGAAGGGGCCTGGAAACAGCCAGAACCCAAGGCAGCTTCAGCGACCAGGATCCAGGGGCCGCCACAGGCCCCAAGCAAGCTGGCCTGGGCAGAGCGCCTCAGTCTCTCCGTCCAACATTCACATCCCAGGGAGAGCGCACCCGGTCGGCACGGCCTGGGTCGTGCACGCATGCGGCTGGAGAAGGCGGGGTAATCCAGGGAGAACCGACACCTGCTGGGCAGCAAGCAGCCAGTACACCAGTCCCTTCTAAGCCAGCCCTCGTCCCTAACCCGCTTCCCTTTACTCAGCCTTGGCGCCCACGCTCGCCAGCTGGACCTCAGGCTGAGGCTTATTTCTGGTGACTGGTCCACAGTGGTTTCGGGGACAGCTCACAGGTGGCTCTCAGCAGCACAGTCTCTCAGGCACGGAAGCCTCACGGCAGCAAAGCACACACCCCTGTGGGATGCACGCTCACAGCCTCCAAGTGACCACCCACGGGCTACGACACCCCCAGCTCCTCACTGACTGTGGCGCTGGCTCTCCAAGTTCAGTGCTAAGAGCTGCCTGGGAAGCTAGTTCAGAACGTGGTTCGCCGGGACACCTCACCCGCAGAGGCTCTGACCTGGCGGCTCTGGGAGCCCAGCCATCCCTGTTTCTAACTGGCGCTGCCTGGCGGCCCTGGTGCGGGCAGGCTGCAGGCTGGGTTTCTTAGCCTCTACCTGGAATCTGCACTGGGTGCAGATCCACTACTTGGGCCCCGGGGGGTCCGAACCCAGCGCCGGTGCTGCCCGTGCGCAGCCACATCCCATCTGTCCCGCTCGGCAGCGGAGCCACGCGACCCCAGGCTGACTCCCAACCCTCTGCTCCTCCACGCCACACACCACTCAGGCGAGCTATTCACCTGGGGCTTTCCACCGCCGATGTCCATTCCCACGGCCTGCAGAGGCGCTCGCCCTGCCTTCAGTGGGCTCCCGCCTGCCCTGTCCTCGGCCTCTCTCACTGGGCGCCGAGTGGCAAGCCTCCTGGTACCTGGGCTGATGCTGTCAGTGCCGGTTCAGACCGCCCACCCCCATCTGTGCTGCGCGAACAAGGGCCAACTTTTATGCTTCTCGCGTTCGCCAGAGACCTGGCACAGGTGCTGATGTTGAACGATTACAGATCCCAGACCTTTCCTGGAGGCAGCCGCACCCCAAACAAGCTCACCCCAGGCAGTAACTATGAACATGACGTTTCCGTCCTGATATCCAGACACGCGCTTAGAACTGCTACTCAACTGATGACTGCCTTATGTCTTGGTAGTTCCGACACGTAAAACCGGCAATTTCACGTGGCTTCACCAAACACATCCAGCGCACCGCCATCAATGCAGCGTCAGCCCATCGCACACGCAGAGAAGCCAACACCGGAGGTGAAGGTGGTGTGCACGAGTGGGCCCCGCCGGCCGTCCGCAGGGCCCCAGCCACACGCATTACAAGGAACTTGGAGAAAAGGGTCCTAGACCACAGCTGGTTCTAACGAAACAGCAACGAGAATGGCGTTCCCATTCTTGCCCTGTAATTTCTTTGGCGTCTGTTTCTACTGCAACTGTTGAGCTAATCTTATAGAGAAAGTCTCTGCACTCGGTCTGGGAAAGCAGGAAAGGATGCTGGGATAAAACCAGCCTCCAAAACGAAGAGCCTAAAAAGGAGGGGATAACAAGGCAGGGTGCTCGGCACCTGACCCGGGCAACGCGGAAGGGACGCCTGTCAAAACAGGCCGCAGCGTGGCCCCCGGAAGGGGCTCAGGCCTCTCACCCCCCGTCAAACACACACAACACAACTTCCCACCCGCCTCCACCCAGGCTTTTAGCGACTAAGGGAAAGGGACTGGATAGGAAATCTAGTCATTTTTCCCTGACTGGTGTGGCTCAGTGGACTGAGCGCTGGCCTGTGAACCAAAAGGCTGCCAGTTCGATTCCCAGTCAGGGCACATGCCTGGGTTGCAGGCCAGGTCCCTGGTTGGGGACGTGCAAGAGGCAACCAAATGTTTCTCTCGCACATCAGTGTTTCTCTCCCTCTCTTTCTCCCTCCCTGCCCTCTCTCTCTGAAAATAAACTCTTAAAAGGAAATCTAGTCATTTTAATCTCCTAAACTACTTGACAGACACCAAGACTCTATTCTCCTGTTTCACCCCGAGAAACAACCTGGACGAGGCCCCGTGCCTTCACCACGCTGGTCCGGTGAGTGACAGTTTTCAGTGCACTTGGTGACTAAACGACCAATGTCCCCAGGTGTTTGCTCCAAAAGTCTGACAAGGAGTCCCCGGTGGCTCCCCGCACACGGCCGGGATGGGGCGAGACTGCCAGCCGGGATGCTCACAGAGTTTTGAGGACGACGTCATGAGAGCCGACCCAGCAAACCTCTGGGTCCAGGCTGCGGTCAGGCTGCCCGGCTGGACGGCGGCCCCACCCCATGAGCTGTGTGATCTGGGCAACTCGTTCGTTCCTCCGACAACATCCACGGGGTGTTGGCCAGTCCCAGGCACTGGCCTTGGCGCGAACCCCAGGCCCACAGACCCGAAAATGCCCGAAATGCCGGGAATGTGTACAAATGTGTACGTCTGCTCCAAAACACAAGCTGATAATCCTATTCAAGTGACTCACACTTCACTGTCACTCCCACAGAGAGGAACGTAGGTGACAACTAAACTCAGTGCACGTGTGTGTGTACACACGTGCGTGTGTGTGTGTGCGTGTGTGTGTAGGGGGGATATACACAAACACTCAGAAATCTAGTTTGTTCCAGAGGAAACCCCCATGCAATGTTAAAAACGATCTAGAATTTGGAGGAAGGAGGGAACATCAGGAAACCGCCTCGGCCACTAGACAGACGCCACGCGTGTGCTCCCAGCTCAGAGTGCTCCACGGCCCGCCCGACCGGACCTCTTTCCGAACCCACCACCGGTGAAACCGCTGCCCCCAACGGCTCAAGCCAGTTCTCTGGTGGTTTTTCCTGAAAACGGGATGTGGCACTTGAAGAGAATGAAGAACAAATTTATTGCTTAAATAGCTCTTCAGAAACACATTCATTTCCCTCAATTTACACGCAGTAAAATTAATGGGCCATCTGATCTATACAAGTTAACTGAATTTTTCTTATCAGTCCCTAGGCAAACGGCACACACGAACATGAGGAATTCTGTCCTGGAAAACTATCATGTAACCACCACTCGTCAGTGAGATCCTTCACTTTGCGGGAAGGCTCAGCTGGTTAAGCGCCTTCCCGCGAAGTGAAGGATTGCAGGTTCAACTCCTGGTGGGTCTGGGCGCATGCCTGGGTCGTAGCTTTGGTCCCCAGTCGGGGTGTATGCAACAGGCAACCGATCAACGTTTCTCTCCCTCACTTTCTCCCCTCTCTCTTAAAAAAAAAAAAAAAAAAAGTTAAAAAGAAAATCAACTTCACAATGTCACAATGTCAACGGTGACTCTGAGGCAAAGGAGGGGCAGCAGGGCCCAGTTCCCCGCCCCTTGGGAAGGTGCTATGGGCACAACCAAAGCGAGAGCCGCCCTGCCGGGCAACGCGCTACCCCACGTCAGCGGGGCAGCGGATCTCCACGTGGCCCAGATCTGTCACTACCATCAGGTTCAATCCTATGAAATACCTCCACTTCCAAAATTTATTGAGAGTAAAATCTGCCCTGGCTGGAGTGGCTCAATGGATTGAGTGCAGGCCTACAAAACAAAGGGTCGCTGGTTCAATTCCCAGTCAAAGCACATGCCTGGGTTGCAGGGGCCAGGTCCCCAATACAGGGTATGTGAGAGTTTTCGCCCTCTCTCTCCTTCCCTTCCCCTCTAAAAATAAACAAAATCTTTAAAAAAAAAAAAATGGGTGTGGGGGGGGGGAATCTAAGCCAAAGGATTTCTCTATAAAGACTGCTTGACATTTTTAAATAAATCTTTGCAGGTAAGTGAAGCCAAGGTCGTGCAAGGGAGACCTTGAGCTGTAATCACCCAGGTCCTCGCCTCTTGCACCCTGCACCCCTCACAGGTTAGAACAACAGAATCTCAGGTCCCCCCAGACCCTCTGCATCCAAATCCACGTTTCAACACGACCCTCAGGTGCAACCAGGGCAGATGACATCTAAGATGCACAGGCCCAGGCGTCACACCTCCGATGACGTCAAGACAAGGGATATAATGATGCAATGAAATGTCTTGCTTTTCAACCACAAGGACAGGCTTTTGGCCAGGTGGCCCCAACTAATAAAACAAACAGGAAACATGGTGCCCGGGAGCCACAAACCGCCCACAGCCACCAAGCCGTCCTGAGAAAGGCTGAGAAACGACCCTGAGGCTTCCCCCCCCCCGCCCCCCCCCCGGCCCACCCGGCCCGAGGGGACCAGGAGTGAAGGGAAAGCCCGCGCCTACCTGCGAACCGCAGCGGGGCGTCTTTGTCCAGGGCGATCAGCGGGGGGTCAAGGAGCACGGTGTTATCGTTTTCGGTCACTATGCCGTGATAGGTGGGCTCCAGCCACGGCTTGTGCTTGTTAGCTGCGTGTTAAAAAAGAAAGGAAATGCAGTGGGTCAGAATGACTATTTTTAACTGAGCTGCTTTTGAAGACACACATCCGTTAAAATCCGTTAACACAACTCCCGCTGGTCTGGGAGCCAGCACTTGCATTTCTTGTTGCAGAGTCTGGTGTCGAGACCCCAGTGGGACGACAGGCTACGTTCTGGAGCAAGTTCCGGAGAGACCACCCGAGTCCAGGAGGAACCGGCCTCCGCCCCGGAGACTGAAGGGGAAGGGCTGACGGCCGGCAGGCACACGCGAGCGGTTTGCAGCCCGCCACAGAGAAGTCGAAGCACGTCACGTCTTTCTGACAGTACGATAACACTTACTTAAGATCAGCATCACAAACAAAAACGTACAGCAAAGATGCAAAATTGACGAGACTGGTGAATGTAAGATCGCAAACGTGAGGCACCAAAATAAGACGACGAAAGCCCATTTCCTAAGACGCCTGACCTGGGGTCAGGCTGACTGGGTCAGACTCCAGCCCTGCTCTCTCTGTTCAGCTCATAACTGACCCCTCGACCTCTGTTTCCTAGTCTGCAAACCAGGCCCCGCCCACGGGGGACGTAACTGGGGACGCGATGTCTTCCTTCCGGCCTGGGCACTGTACCTGCCGTTGTTGTTTCCAAGGCAAGCCCTGTGCCGCCCTGGCAGGAGCTCGCCGGGGACCCTCAGTCTGGAGTTCCAGCCCCTCCTGCTCTGCCCGGGCCTGGCTCTGTGCCCGTCCCCGTCCCCGTCAGAGCCACCAGGTCCACCCTGAGTGCCCAGCTCCCCCGGCACATTCTGGGCTCCGTGTCGTGGCTGGAATGCTGTCACTTTCTTTCTTCCTGCTGTCACCTCGAGTGCTACCAGCTCCCGTTACACCTCAGAACACGTTCGGCTGAGCTGACGGGAGGGCCAGGTTCGGAACCTCACCCCCAGGGAGCTGGTGCCCGCCTGCTGGACGAACTGCCCCAACGCTGCCGTGAGTGCGGATCAGTGCGGAAGCCTCTGGAGCTAAATGGGAACACGCATCCATCTGTCTCTGGCACAGCGTGTCACCGTGACGGGACACCACTTCTCTGCCACCGTGACAGCCATCATGGAGCGACAGGAGAACACCGCCTGCGTTCACCCTGCGCCACACGGGAGGAGCCGTGAGCTCGTGGGCACACGGTGGGCACACGAGGGCTGACGCCTGGACGGGCCGTAGGCTGCCAGCTCTCCGATGAAGGACGCGTCCACCAGCCATTCGCGCACACCACACCGGGCCCTGGGCCTCCACATCCCAGGTCAACCCAGACCCAGGACCAGCTCGCCGGGTGCAGAGTCTCAGTCTGTGGGATGAGAAGAAGCCTGGGGGTGGGCTGCACAACAATGTGAATGAATAAAGTTAATGCCGCACAGCTGCACAATTAAAACGGTCACAGCAGGAAACCTGGTCACAGGCATTTTACGGCACCGAAAACTCCGCGCACACAAAATCAGATGCAGCTGTGTCTCTCGTGCCTGCTGCCTGGCCAGGCGACCACGCCCATCCTCGCCGATTCTCCGCACGGCAGCTGCACAGGTCCAATCCGAACAGTGTCCTCAAGTTTGTGCATCACACACGCCGTTCACACCAAAGAGTTACTGAGGACCCAGCAGCTTTCGTTTATGCGGGACCACCCTACCTACCTATCCGTGAGAATAGTATTAAGTTATCATCTTAATATTATTAAAATAGCTTTGACCTCTCGAGTCCCCTGCCAGGGTCTCAGGGACTCGTCACCTTGCTTCAGGTCTCTGTTCAAATGTCCCCTCATCCAACTAGGTCAGCGCCTGCAGCTCCGGCCCCCACTTCCTCCTCCTTTCTGCTGCCCATCCACCTCTGCTCCTGGCCACCAGGCACAGACCAGGCAGTGGAGCCGGCCTGGGGCCTCGGGGCGAGCCACCCGGCTTCGGCCATGGCCTCAGTTTCCTGTACACTGAGGACAGGAGTAGCACCCACCTGGCGGGCTGCTGTGTGGTCAAACCCATCACTGGGGACAGGCCAGGGACAGTGTCACACACAGGAAATGCCACAAGGTGCTATTGTGTTGTGACCTTCTCCTCCTCCACTCAGACACAAACAGATCCCAGGAGGGGGCATTTGTTGTCTGCTACTTAGCGTCTCATCGCTAAGGAACCGCCTGGCCAATGGATGAGTGCGGAAGGAGCCGCGCACTCAGCACACACGAAGTCAGCGTCCTGGTTTGTAAGTTCTGTCATCGAGAAGACGGTCTGGGCTGAGAACCGAAACGCAGCTATGATTTGGTGTTTCAAAGACCAGCAAGGTGTAATTTCTCGTTTCCGGCGGGTGGCTGTCCTGAGCAAAGGAGACAGAGAACCCGGAGGCCCCTGTGCGGCAGGCCCTGGGGGGTCTGTCGTCTGCGCTGAGATTACGGAGGCAGGGGCTGCGACACCACACCCAGACCACGACGGCTGAGACCCGAGCTGCCTTCGGAGAACATCTCCCTGCGCAAGAGCTGCTCCTGGGATGAGGCGCTCGGCAAGGCAGGGAGGTCAGAGGGTAACGGTGCACCTGCCCTTCTCCCCCAGAAACGCTCATGCAGGGCTGTGTGTGGGCCTGAGCTGGCTGCAGCCCTCGGTCTGAGAGGGCCGCTGACCCCAGAAAGCAACGGTCGAGCTGAATGCTGTCCCTGGTGGCGGACACTCCCCGCCTGCTCCGGAAAGCCCGCCGAGCCCGGCGCCGTGACGCAGGCTGGGGCACTGCAGGTGTGACGCAGGTAAACGGGACACTGTAAGGAAAGCGTCCCAAACCTCCGCCGCTCGTCACCCATCCCTCCTTTCAAAACACAGAAGCTACTAATTTAATTTACTGCTAACAATGCACCATTAAGGGCAACAGTCAACTCCAATTTGTTTTCATAGTTAAGGTTTTACTAATAAAATTATAAGCATAGCAAACAAAACTGATGAGCACGCTAATGTGTGAGTTCCAACAGAAACACTAGGCAAACTGCAGGAAATGTGAGAAGGTGGTAGGTGTAGAACATGTATTTCTGCCACCTAACGGGAAGGCCTTCAGCTGAAAATGCCTAAACGGTTCAAGGCGGAAAATAATTTTATAGTGATATTCCCCGTTCTTTTATTTCCCCCCCAGTATTCTAATTTCACAACTCGGGTTTCCTAAATTGCTCCTTTAGGCTGCCAGTAGCATGTAGAGATCTGGCCAGTTCCAAAGACTGAACTTTTAAATATTTAATAAATGATATTTTCAATATTTCATCACACTCAATTGGCAGTATCAAATATTTATGCACACAAGTGACTGAGGTTTCCGTAATCTTCCAAAAGAAGCCACAAATAAAAGCAAGGGACTGCTGGCCGTAGGTCCAGGAACAGGCTGCCGGAGCTGAGACTCTGGCTCAGGTTGTCACGCTGCGGATCGCAGAAAAGCCGACGCGGCCTCGAGTGGCACGGCCCTCACCGAACCAGGGCCCGGCCAGGCCATGAGGAACCAGACCGCCCGCAGACATGGGACACAACCCGGAGCACATCTGTTACTCTAAGACGCGACCAGTTTTTGTGGTTACAAAATTGCCACTGGTTTAAAAATCAAAGTGAAAAGAATACCATAGTCGACTTCAGGGTTAACTTTTTAAAAAAAGATTTTATTTATTTATTTCTAGACAGATTTGCAGGGTTTAGAGAAACATCAGTGTGTGGTTGCCTCTTGTGCACCCCCAACTGGGGACCTGGCCTACAACCCAGGCATGTGCCCTGACTGGGAACTGAAACAGTGACCCTGTGGTTCACAGGCTGGTACTCAATCCACTGAGCCACACCAGCCAAGGCAGGGTTAACTTTAAACATAAAAACGTATACCTTCCTAGTACATCCCAACTCTGGGCTAAAGAGAGGTTGGCCCCTTGCCCAGGTCACACCAGTCGCAGGCCCCCAGCAAGGTGGCTCCATGTGTGGCAGCCCCGGTGCCAAGCGGGCACCAGAGGTCCCGTCTCATAATTTCATTTAGGAAGAGAAATCCACTCTTTCCAAAACCAAATCTGGTGTGTAACTTCTCATTCCAGAACATCTACACTGGTAATATTGGCTCAATAACAACAACATAATAAATAATGACAACTATATGTTTTAAGAGACTATGCATTTTACCAGTACATCTCAGATAACATTACATATTTTGTTTGCAGATTCAATGGTTAACCTTGGCCCACCAAAAGAATCTGCAATTAAGAAGCTTTGCCACTAGGTGGCGATAGGTGCCTTGGATTACATGCTGCAAGTGACCAGGCTTTAATTTAAAAATCCAGCTCCTGACTTGCTCAAGGAACAGAAAGGAATATGTGTTAGCAGATCCCTCACCCTAGGTAACATGCATATAAAAGTGTCTTAAACCATGTAACTGTAAAATCTCCAGCTGATTCTTTTTTTCTCAAAAAAACATCTAAAATGAGTAAATTATTCATATAGTTCCAAAATAAAAATATAAAAAGGCGTATGTTCTTCGGACTCTCTATGCACTGTCCCCAGTCACAAATCCCTGTTTAGACCAGACCATCGCTGAGCCTTCAAATGAGCTTAACGTCAAAGGTCCTTCTGCTTCCCACCACCACGGACGCCCAGTCCGTTCCGAGGCTGAAGGACCCAGCAGCCTTTCCTGAGCACATCCACCGCAAGTCACCATCTGCCGGGAACGCAAACATGCGACGGCCGTCCGCACCCTGGAGCGACGTGGCTGTGGGCGCAGGGTGCTGAAGTGTGGTGAACTCCGGGACGGGGAAACGCTCCGCGCCGGGGACAGCGAGCACGTGGCCTCCACCGCAGACGCTGCCAGGCCCCTTGCCGGGGGAAGGAGCAAGCCCTCCTAGTGGGGAGTCCCTCCCAGTGGGAGCTGGGCCGTCTACCCAGAAGGGACATGGCTCACTCTGGCCCCCAACTCGTGGGCCAGAACCAGTCCCATGGCCTCACCCACACACCCCAGGTGGGGAAGTGCATTTCTGGAATGTTCTTAGGAGAGGAAGAAATATCTGAGATCAACTCGGGACCATCATAAGCCCAAGTGGAGGTCTCCCAAGGACAGCCTTAAGGGGAATATCCTTCTGAGAGCATGTTTGTAAACAAAAAACAAAGAAGGTACAAAGGCAGAACAATCTATGGCTCCTTCTGGGACTAACAAGACTGAGATAGAAGAGAGGACTTCGGCCAAGATGGAGGCGAAGGTGGACACAGTGCCTCCTCGCACACCAAAATTAAGGACAACAAAGATTTAGAAACAAGAAAATAAGAACTGACAGAAAACTGAACTGTACAGAGGTCTGACAACCATTCATCCAGACCGGTAAGAGGGGCAGAGTCATGGCAGGAGGAAGCAGAGGTTGGCAGACCCCAGGTGTGCAGGTGGCAGCTAGTGGACCCCGGGTGCGGGGTGGCGACGGGCAGACCCAGTGTGGCCACACAAGGCAGCTGGCTGACCAGGCGTTCCCACATTCACGCGCAGATAATCCAGGTGAAAACAGGGAGCGAGACAGACCTCGCAACCCAGGGCCCTAGCGCTGGGAAATAAAACTAAAAACACCGATTGAAAACACTTGTGGGGGTTGAGGTGGACTCCCAGCCTCACAGGAGAGTTTATTGGAGAGACCCACAGGGTCATAGAATGTACCCAAGCCCAGCCACCGGGAACCAGCACCAGAAGGGCCCAGTTTGCTTGTGGGAAGCGGCGGGGAGGGCAGAGAGGACTGAAGTACGGGAGAGAGTGGAGCAAGCGCCATTGTTCCCTCTCAGACCCCACCCCCACATACAATGTCACAACCCAGTAACTGGGCTGCCCCGCCCTGGGGAACACCTGAGGCTCTGCCCCTCACTACATAACAGGCCCAACCAGACCCCCCCCAAAAAAAAAGGCTCAAACGGGAGAACAAATCAAAGCCCCAGAGCCAATTCATCTAAGCGACCAAGAGATAGCCAACCTGTCAGATGCACAGTTCAAAGCCCTGGTGATCAGGATGCTCAAAGAATTGGTTGATTTTGGTCACAAATTAGATGAACAAACGAAGGCTATATACTAAGTGAAATGAAGGAAAACGCACAGGGAACCAATAGTGATGGGAGGACAACTGGGACTCACATCAATGGAGTAGACTAGAAAGAAGGAAGAAACAACCAACCAAACAGAAAAGAAGGAAGAAACAAGAATTCAAAAAAAATGAGAGGCTTAAGGAACCTCCAGGACATCTTTAAATGTCCCAACATCCGAATTATAGGGGGACCAGAAGGGGAAGAGGAAGAGCAACAAGTGGAAAACTTATTTGAACAAGTAATAAAGGAAAACTTCCCCAATCTGGCAAAGGAAATAGACTTCCAGGAAGTCCAGGAAACTCAGAGAGTCCCAAAGAAGTTGGACCCGAGGAGGAACACACCAAGGCACATCATAATTACATTAGCCAAGATTAAAATGAAGGAGAGAATTCTAGAGGCAGCAAGGGATAAGGGGACAGTCACGTACAAAGGAGTCCCCATCAGACTGTCAGCTGATTTCTCAAGAGAGACCTTACAGGCAAGAAGGGGCTGGAAAGAAGTATTCCAAGTCATGAAAATCAGGGACCTACATCCAAGATTGCTCTGTCCAGCAAAGCTGTCATTTACAATGGAAGGGCAGATAAAGCGCTTCTCAGATAAGGTCAAGTTAAAGGAGTTCATCATCACCAAGCCCTTATTATGTGAAATGTTAAAGGGACTTATTTAAGAAAAAGAAGATAAAAAAATAGGACAGTAAAAAGACAGCAAACTCACAGATATTAACAACCACACCTAAAACAAAAGCAAACGAAGCAAACAGCTAGAACAGGAACAGAACCACAGAAATGGAGATCACATGGAGGGTCAGCAACAGGGGAGTGGGAGGGGGAGAGAGGAGGGAAAAGGTACAGAGAATAAGTAGCATAGATGGTGGGTAGAAAATAGACAGGGGGAGGGCTAGAATAGTGTGGGAAATGAAGAAGCTAAAGAACTTATGACCCATGGACATGAACTAAAGGGGGGAATGTGGGTGGGAGGGGGTGTGCAGGGTGGAGGGGAATGAAGGGGGAGAAATGGGACAATGGTAATAGCATAATCAATAAAACATAATTTAAATAAAAAGACTGGGATAAATGTACGTACAGGGAGGTGTAGCTGGAGCGGAGCTTTAATTTAGGGTGAGCTCCCTCAATTCTCCAGACGGCAGGCAGCTGATAAAAGCGTCACCCAGCGCAGTGCGGTGGACGAGGCAGGAGCTCGGCGCGCCAGTGAATGTTTCTGGCTCCCTCCAGCTAGCGGCGGGTTCCTGGAACACCTGTGCCTACTTCCACATTGCAAGTCGGGAATGGGACTTCCGCCCACATCCCCGTTTCGAGGACTGTCCATAACGGTAACGGGAGCGAAGAGCCCGCTCTGCGCCTGCCAAACGGGTGCTCAGCAAATCTGCGTTGACAAAGTCATCTTAAGCAGGGAGCCATGTTGTAGGAAAACGACCAGGGCAGGCTGACTAGAGCTAGGGAGAATCAGGAGGCGTTCCCATGACAACCTCCCCATCATCTTCTTCCTCAATGCAAACTGCAGCTGCCGGAAATCTCTATGGGTCAGACCCCGAGAGGCTAATTTTATCCCTTCCATTTGGCGGAAGAGAGAGGTGGTATCATACAGTGAGGCTGTTAAGTGTAAAGCAAAAAGCAGACGAACAAAAACACCTGGCCTTTTTTTTTTTTTTTTTTTTTTAGCCAAAAAGGACACTTCTGGTCAGCCACAGCTGGTAAGTGGGTATTTGTCCCTCTGTGACTGGCTTACGTCACCCGGGATAACGTCCTCGAGGTCCCTTTCACTCCACGGTGTGTGTGGACCACGTCCAGTTTGCCCATCCATCTGTCAAGGGCACCGCGGTCGCAGCCTCCTTCCGGCGGCTGTGCACCAACGCTGTCACGAGCGGGGGCGAACAAACATCTGTCCGCGCCTCTACTTTCAGCTCTTTCAGGTCCACACTCAGAAGTGGAATCGCTGGATCCCTCGGCAATGCTATTTTCAGTCCTCAGAGGAACTGCCAGCAGCGTTTTCCTCCCATGGCGACGGCCCTGCTTTCCAGCCCCAGCAACAGAGCGCAGGTGCCGGTGTCCCCACATCCTCCCAACACGTAGTTTTCTGCGTTTTTGCAGCAGCCACCCACCCGATGGGTGCGACCAGACAAGCGTCACATCGAGTAGTTTCATCTGTTTTATGTAAGACACAGAAGTAGGAAGAACAGTAACAAGCCCCACGTGCCCAGGACGCAGCGGCTACGGTGGTCGACACGGGGCCAGTCTTGTCTGACTCACACGCTCCCGATCCTGCCACAAGGATCGGTCATTTGAAACGACCTCCAGGTATCATATGACTTCACCCCTCGATACTCTGAAAGATAAAGACTCTTTAACCTGAATGGCCCTGTCACCTAAAAACACCACAACTATTTAACATCAACAACTATCCCACCAGGATTCACACGTATCCGATCACCTTGGTATATCAAACAGTTTAACTCAACACACCCGTGTGTGAGGGGCGTGCTATTTCAAGCTGAATTTTGCTGTCGTGACAGAAAAACTCGAGACCGTCAATTAGCCTTAAAGAACATGCCTCCGTGGTCTCCACGGCGCCCCCGTTTTTCACACGCTGTTACACAGGACTGCAGCCGCTCTGTGTCGAGTTGAGAGAGTTCCCCTCTCCTCCTAACTTGCTGGGAGTTTTTATTATGAGTGGGTGTTAGGCTTTGTCAAACACTATATTTCTGCATCAATCACTATGATCGTGTGTCCTTTAAAACCTCCATTTGGTGGACGGGTGACTTTGGATGTTTAAACAGTCGTGTGCTCGTGGAAGAAATCCCACCTGGTCACGGTGTGCGGTTCTTTCTACACAGCCTAAGACTTGATTTGGTAGTATGTTACTGACGATTCCTTACTCGACAGCTTTATTGCGGCTGTCACTTAAAACATTTTTCTCGCTATTATTTCAATTGTTTTCACCTGAAAATTCAGTTGGCTTGCGCATATCCGGTTTTGTGTGCTGATGTCAAACACAACACACACTCATGAGCCCTGAGCCGCCCCCGGCCCTGTGTGTTGGCCTTGCTTACCAGTAAGACCGGCCCAAAAGGGGCAGCTCCACGGTCAGCCCAGAGACGGGAGGTCACAGTGCTATTTTTCAGAAATCAGGGTGTGATTATCTCAAAAATTGGGATTAAGAAAATAAACAAGTGGAATGAGCGTTTCTGATATTAAATCTGGCTTCGATATAGCATCCCCAAACCGGAAGGACAAATCGCTGGAGCCCCGTCACGAAGCGGCGGGACCTCCGGAAGCAAAGCTCATCACCTCTTCCTGACTCCTCTCCGAAGGGCAAAACGTGAGAACACAAAACGCTGGGCAGGAGGTTTCAGGGGCCTGGGACACCTGCGGAAACCCGTCCAGGGAGACTCACTATTTCCAGGAGTGAACTATTAGCCGATGCTCAGAAATCCGGCACTTCATCTGCCGCCTCAGCGGAGCCGGAAATCAAGCTTCTTTCACGTGGGGTTGCTCAGTTTTCCCTTGCATCTCGTGGTGTGTGGCAGCAACACCCTAACAGTTCCCGGAGGACTCGTTCTCACGGGCGCCCCTGGGGCACACACCAGGGAGGAAGTGCAAATAAAGCACCACGATGTTGCATTTTTAGAGGACGGGAAGGCTAGGGACACAGAGAGGGTGAGGGTGACAGAGGAGAAAGTGACGCTGAGGTGACAGCCTGCGACATCGGGGAGGAGCGAGTGCAAGCGGGAAAGGAGCAGAGGCTTTTACTGAGAACGGAGGGAAAATGACTTCCGAGAGGGCTGCTTCCCGTCCTGTTCCGCTAGTTAATTTTATAGGTGGTCCCAGCGATACTCTGTTCAGGAGGCTGCGTAATTAAACGCGGCAACTTCGCTGTTAGAGAAAGATCAAAGGAAACCACATCTGCGGAGAGACCGCTGGGGGGCGAGTGGGCGGATCCCATGGACGTGAGGGTCTCCCGCTGTGAACAGGCCCCAGGGGCGTCCCACAGAGGGCAAGGTCGGCTGTCTAACACCTGATCCTAAGCCATCAGGAACGTGAGCCTATCTTATTCATTATTATCAGGAAAAATGTGAAATTTTAACAGAAGCCTCCAACAAATGTTTTCTTAAATGTTTACATTTAACGAGGCTACCCGTCAGTTACCCATTCTCTCATTTTATAACAAGTTACTCTTAAATTTTCCAAAGCACCTCAATGTCATATTCACAAGCTTTTCCAGTGAGCAAACGAAAACCTCCCACCATCACGAAGGGCAGCAGTCACTCCCCAACTCAGCTGTTCGACTCGGTGTTAGGAGCTGCCCCCTGACACTGCCGGGCCGGGCGCCACCGGAAATGCAGCCAGCGTGGCTCCCGGCCTCTGTGCTCTTTCTTACTTCGGCCGCCTGAGTTCCGTGAATCTCACGTGTGACCCGAGAGACTCTCTGTAATGTCACAGATGTGACGGGGCGGTCGCTAACACGGGAGGGAGCCCTGGTCCAGCTGCAAGATTTCCAAGGCAGAAGCTCTTCCATGACTCTTCTAGAAGTTCCTCAGGGACTTCCAGGGGCGCAGGGAAGACGTTCCTTAAACTCTCAGGAAGCGAGGGCTCTCCCTGAGGCTCTGGCTGCAACCTCAGGAGGGGTCCGGTGGAGGTGCTCCCCGGCTTCCGGGATTTCTCAGGGGCCCGGTAACGAACACACTGCAGCCAGCCTGGCTCCCCTGCCAGGGACACAGACTCAGCCCTGGGGCCGGGAGCCCTTAGTGACAGTATCCCTGGAAACAGAGGCGGCTCTCGGTCTGAACCCCACAACATCCCAGAGGCAATGGGGAGGACGGTGGTGTCTGCAGGTCGACACCCCTGGGGAAGTGGGGGATCTTCGCCCACCGTGGATGGGCACTGGAGGGGCACTGGGGTGAGGCCCAAGGGTCCTGAGTGTGACTCTCCAGCTCTGTGCCCGCAGGGGCAGCTGCTCATGTGGGACCACAGAGTCGGCGTGTTTCAGAGCTCAGTTCTGGGAGGAGTAAAAAAGGGGGCAGGGGAGAAAGGGATGGAGTTGGAGAATGTGTCTTCCTCATTCACATGTCTTCTCTGTGTAAGGAGATGTAGGAAACCACTTACTAAATTATTAAAACTGGTATCCTAACACCGAGGGCAAAGAACGTGCCCCGATCCACCAACCACAGCAGTGGTCTGTCACTGGGACGCGAGTGGAACATTCTAGACATCTTCCCTCAAGGACACCTCCTGGGCCGCACCCTACATACAGTCCCAGCGGGTCAGACTGACCTGGGCTGGGCTGGGCTGGGCAGGCGGGAACGGAAGGTTCTGCAGGCCTGACACACTCGCCCTCGGAGAACACACGTGTCACAGAAGGCTCACGAACGGAGGCCCTGGGCGAGTCCCCCGTGACAGGGACCGGCCATCTTCACTGCGGCTGTCCTCCACGCCGTCCGCCTCCTGTGCGCCCGCCCCGCAGCGCTCCTTCGGCGGGACAGGGGCCGGCCTTCGGCTTCTCTCTCCTAGTGACTCAAAGCTGCACAGCAGCAGCCACCGGCCGCTTCCTTCTGCTTCAGGACCAGCGCCCCTCAGGGAAATCGTCCCACGCACGACCATGCATTCTCTGCAACGTCATGGCTCGGACTGCTCACAGGCAGCGCGAGGCAAAGCTGCGCCCTGGATCCTCAGGGTCGCTCAGCCGCCTTCCTGCGCCACCAGGGTCCCAGAGCTTCAGCTGGAGCCCACCCGTCAGCACGTGCCTCCGGGTTTCCCGGACCCCTTCCTTTGCACCCAGTCAACGCCCAGCTGCTCCCGCTTTCCAGCTCCTCACAACCCTGCTAAGACTGGCCAGCTTGTCCGACAAAGTAATTCGGGTTGAGCACCGAAGGAGGAGAGCAACTTAAGGTGCCTGAGCTTGCACCGTACAAAGAACTTCAACGGCTTCATGCGAAAGGAGAAAGTAAGAGGAGAGAACCGAGCACCCTGCAAGCTGGTGGAGGGAGTATTTTTGGAGCTGTGTCCTTTAACACCTCTCAGTTCGTATCTTCAATGCATGGAACTTATTCAGAGTACACGTGTTCTCATGCAGTTTTTTACAGAACCACAATAGGCCATGTCAATTTGTTGATTTGTACCCGTCCATTTATCAGCAAACTCTTACAATGCAAGTCAGTCAGAAATCCAGTTATGCAAAAACGTACACGCCACAGTTTCCTGAAATTTCCCATTTCTCAACGTTATCAGAAAATACAGGCCAGGTTTGCCCTTTTCTTTCTTTATCATCAACACGTTGGTCTTGAGTTAAAATAGGACAGGGCGCTGTCCTGACTCGTAACCTAATAGTCCAGCGGTAATTTCCAAGCTCTGTGTGTGTTTTCAGCCTGCTGACCTTCATCCACAATGGAAACCTTCATCATCTTTAGTTCAGCAAAGGCCACACAGCATTCGAGACCTGCTGATACTCCCTGTAACAGCTGCCACCCACAGGGCTGCCACGCACTGACGAGAACGGCCTAATAAACCCGCCGCAGCTAGTCAGGAAAAGCAGGATTCTGTCCTTGTTCCCATTTTTTCTTTATTACCTACATTCTTGCAATATTAATAATAGCAAGACAAAGGCATTTACATGGTTCCTACGTTACTGTTAAAGTGTTGTAACTTTTTTTATAATAAACACAGAAAATGAAACGGCTCACTCTTACTTTGCCACTGAGCCTCTCAAGAAGCCCTGGCTGGTGCAGCTCAGTGGACTGAGCGCTGGCCTGCAAACCAAAGTGTCCCTGGTTTGATTCCCAGTCAGGGTAAGTGCCTGGGTTGTGGGCCAGGTCCCCAGTAGTGAGTGTGCAAGAGGAAACCACACACTGATGTTTCTCTCCCTCTTTCTCCTTCCCTTCCCCTCTCCCTTAAAATAAATACATAAATAAATCTTTTTTTAAAAGATTTTATATATTTATTAACAGAGGGAAAGGGAGGGAGAAAGAGAGGGAGAGAAACATCAATGTGTGCTTGCTCTCATGTGGCCCCTACCGGGGACCTGGCCCGCAACCCAGGAGTGTGCCCTGGCTGGGAATTGAACCAGCGACACTTTGGTTTGCAGCCCACACTCAACCACTGAGCCATACCGGCCAGGATAGAAAATCTTTTTTTGAAAAAGCATACTTATTATATAAGACAGAGGAGAATTAATATGACAACGAGGGAGCGGAAGTCCAGGGCTGGGAAGACGGGAAGGCAGATTAAAGCACACACTTCCTGAGGTTCCTCTGGATGCTCGAACCCCAGGGCACTGGAAACACGAGGACAGAACTGCCAGCCCGCACTATGGCCGATCCTTAAGGACAGTGCCAGGCATCTAATACCTGGTTCTGAATGGAAAGGAGGAGGACACTTTAATGACTTTGACCCTGACCATGGACAAAATTCTGGACTGGTTTTGGTGCCTTTGGAGACAGAGAAGAAATCACAGAGGGCTGGTGACATCTTCGCAAGAACAGGGCACCCAAACGCTTTCTCTCCCGAGGGTAACCAGGAAAGTCACGGGGAAGCTGGAGCTGCGTCCACGCAACTTATGAAGCGCCAGCACCTGGGTCAGAACTCACGCAGCGCAGCTCACGTGAGACTCCGTCAGCAGTGCGCCGAGCTGCGGCGGCGCCGCCTGTCCTGTGGCAAGACAGGGAGAGGGAGGCTGGGCGGAAACACAGGCGGGCGGACCTACACCCGTTTAAGGACCACCCGAAAGGGCCCTCAGTAATGGACCCTGAAACCTGGACCGTCTCTCGTGCTCAGACTTGGACGGGTCTCCTCAACCTTCACATTGAACTGGAGGGACAGGAACAGGCGGATGTGGGGTTGGGACTCAAAACCCCTTGGCGGAATGGAGTGGAGGGTCACGCGCGGCGAGATGAAGCGCAGCAAAGACGAGTCGAGACCTGCGCTGGGGCAAAGCCTCGGGTCAGGAGATGAGGAGCCTGGTTCCCCCCCAACGTGGCTGGAGGACCCAGGAGGGCTCAGAGGAAATAACTTCGCTCCAGAAGGTGGCCAGAAGCTCAGAGCAGGGGTAGCCCCAGGCCACTGGGACTCCGTGAAACCCCTGCCTGTCTGAAAGCCACTATCTGAACCACGGAGCATCCCAGGAGAGAGACCGCGGGCCGGCAGGCAGATCGGGGGATCAGAGACAAAAGACCCAGAAGAGCCAACTCCATATTGAAGGACAAGAACAAAATCTGTATGAAGCTGCAGTAATCAAGACCGTGAGCACCAACACGCAGACCAACGGAGCGGAGCAGAGCGCCCAGAAGCAGACCCACGCAAGGGCAGTCGACTGGCCTCTGACGGAGGAGCCAAGTCCCTTCAGCAAACGGTGCTGGACGCTGGGCAGCCACGTGCAAACACAGCCGGGACGCGGACCGCGCACCGCTCACAAAAATCGACTCCGAAGGCACACAGGCCCAAACGCAAAATGCAAACTACGCGACCCCCGGAAGGCAGACCAGGGCAAAGCCCAGCTGACCACGGGCATGGGGACACCTTTCAGATACACCACCACAGGCAGGCAATCCATGAAAGACACAGACCATCCACTGGACTTAACTAACATTAAAAATTTCTGCTCTACACAAGGAATTAGAGCAGGGGTGTCAACCTCATTTTCACCGGGGGCCACGCCAGCCTCGCAGTTGCCTTCAAAGGGCTGAATGTAATTTAGGACGGTATGTAACTGCTCCTTAACTAGGGGCTGCCACAGGGGAGAAACAAGGCACCAGGCTGCATAAAACAAGGTGGGGGGCTGGATTTGGCCCTCGGGCCTTGTGTTTGCCACCTGTGAATTAGAAGATAACCATAAACTGGGTGAAAATGTTTGCAAAAGATACATTTGATAAACAGCTGTCATCCAAAAGGTACAAAACACTCAATAACCAGAAAGCAACCAGACCCCTCATCAAAGGAGACACACAGCCCTGGCCAGTGTGCCTGCGTTTGTTGGACGTCGTCTGGCAAACGGAAGGGTTTCAAGTTCAAGTTCTAGTCAGGGCACATGCCTGGGTTGCAGGTTCAGTTCCCAGTCGGGGCGTGTACGAAAAGACCACCAATCGATGTCTCTCTCTCATATCAATGTTTCCCTCCCTCTCTTTCCCCTTCCCTTCCCCTCTCTCTGAAATCAATAAGCATGTCCTCGAGTGAGAATTTTAAAAAAGACAAAGAAAAAGGAAGATATGAGTACAGACAGAAGAATGTTCAACATCGTATGTCCTTGGGGAAATGCAAATTAAAGCAACACCATGCACCCGACTAGAATGGCCAAAACCCGAAACCCAGACGACCCCAAAGCCTGGGAGGGTGTGGGGCGACGGCCTGCGCTCTGGGAATGCAGAACGGCACAGCCACTTTGGGAGACAGCTTAGCAGTTTCTTACAGAACGAAACAGGCTCTTATCATATGATCCAGCAATCATGCTCCCTGGTATGTACCCAAATGAGTGGAAAACTTATGTCCACACGAAATCCTGCATATGGATGTTTGTAGCAGCTTTGCTCCTGTTGCCAAAGCCTGGAGAAACCGAGACGCCCTCCCGGAGGTGAAGAGCTCATCTGCGGCCCACCCCGAGAGGGGGATGTCACTCAGTGACGGAAAGAAATGAGCTGTCGAGCCCCAAGGAGCCGTGGAGGGAACCTGAATATAGACTCCTCAGGGGAAGAAGCCGCCGGACCAGCTACGTGCTGTGTGAGTCCAACAACACGACGTTCCGGGAAAAGCGAAACACTGGAGACAGCGAAAGGCTCGGTGGTCACCAGGGGTCAGAGGGGAGGGCAGGGTGAGCAGATGCAACGAGAGGGGTTTTCGGCAGCGAAAGGGCTCCGTGTGAGACTGCAGCGGCGGTGCGCGCCACGCATCTGTCCACGCCCAGAGAACGTCCGACACCCAGAGTGAACGCAGAGCAAACCGTGGGCTACGGTGAGGATGCCGCCGAGGCAGGTCATCAGCTGTAACGAGCCGCCACCGCCCTGCGGAGGGCCGTGCCTGTGTGGGGGCCGGGGTGCATGGAAACTCTCTGTGCTCTCCACCCAATTCTGCCACGACCCTAAAGCCACTCTAGAAAAATTAAGTGTATTACATTTTTAAAAAGCTATGTCCGTTTTGTGCAACGTGAATTGTACCTCAAATTTTAAAAAGAGGGGAATTATGTGGAACTGAGTTCATAAAAACAGCAAACGCATAATGTTTACTATAACGTTCTAAACACTTACAAAACCGGTCTGCTCCTCCTGACAACCCTACAAGATAGTTACTATTCTCCTCCTTTTACAGATGGGGAAACTGAGGCACGGATTAAGTAGCCTGTTCAACAGCACACAGCAAGTGAACGGCAGAGCTGGGATTTGAACCCTACGGTTGAGCTCCAGAGTCCATGTTCTTAACCATCCCACCCAGCTCCCACGGTGCCAGCCTCGATCGAGTCTGCGGGGACACCGAAGGCCGCCCTGCAAGGCGGAAGGGGGTCCCAGATGAGATGCGCTCAGGCCGAGGGCGTCACTGAGCGCAGTGGTCGCTGCAGAGGGAACCCCAGACGCGGCACTAGCTCTTCCTAAAGCTCCTGCCGGATCCAAAACTGTGAGGAGCAGCATGCAAATTTCTGAGACAGTCCCATAAAAACTGCTACAAGATTAAAAAGCATGTTTGTTAATACAACGTATCCTTTAGCAGAACTTTTAAAACACCTCTCTGATTTTATAATCTTTCCTGACTCAACTGCGCATGAAAGGTTTGTAACAAGACACCCAAAGTTATCGTTTCTGAGCATCATCTATCACGGAAGACGCGGGACCGAAGGCACTCTCGGTGGGTCTCTGCCGAATCCCTGCGTGCCATCCCCCCTGCCATCGTACTCCGAGCTACCACAGTAACATCCGGCAATAACAACTACTTAATCACTTCCTCTTTGGTAAATGGGCTTATTGAGCTAAATGGTGTCTAAAACTCCTTCCATTTCTAAAATTCTAGTCACGTAATTCAGAAGCTGATTTTCTGAAGATAGATTAGCAGATTTTTAAAGTTTAGGGGTTTGAAAGTACTTACCATTCTAACGACACATAAGTAACCGGAGATTATTTAAGGGGCAGACAAGCTGCCAGATTCTAAAAACACAGGAAGGATTCACCCTAAAAGGGGAGAAGGGCCCTAGCGAGGCCTCCCCAGGGGAGATGGGAGCGGCGGGACGCGGTCAGCCAGGAGCTGGGTCCCGGGAAACCGCCGCAGAGCAAACGGACACGCGCGCGGGCGTTCCCCACGCGAACAGGACAGGTGCCAGCCCAGGCACGACTTGCTCCGGTCCTGAGAAAACACCCGGCGATCTTTTGGGAAAACTAAGCAAACAGCAGTACCGGCTCCTCTGATTGTGGAAGTTACCAAAAGCATCTTTACAATGAAACCGGCCACTTAAAGGTCTCACAAGGGCCATCTTATGAAGGAAAAACAAACAAACAAAAAAAAAGCAAAGATGGTAATCTTAAAAAAAAGAAAGGTGTGATGTTTTTCTAGATCTCATGCTACAGAACATACCACAGGAAGCGTATGCTACCAGAGAATAAACTGAAACAAACCTGACTTCAATGTGCCATGCTTTTTCATCTACTCCTGCCTTCTTCCCCATTAACAATGTACCCTTTAATAAAATGAAAAAGAAAGCCAAAAGCGAGAACCCACAGACACACAGGGAGGACACTGCCGGGCCCCTCGCGGGCCCCTCCCTGGCGGCAGCAGGGGTGCGCTGCACGTGCGGGCGGGTCCAGGTCTCGACTGGGGGCCGGATAAGCGCAGTGAACTCCGACTTCTTCTTCTTCTTCAGTAAATCACTTGCAGGCTTTCCTGTGCTACTTCAACCTTCATCTAGAAACCCATCACAGTGACACAGCCCCTGACCCACTCCGCCCAACAGCAACAGCCACCAGAGCATGGTCTGAGGATGCCGGGGGTCCCCAAGGCCCCATCAGGGGTCCACAGAGCCCTCCCTTGTCCTGCTACGTATCTGGGTGAGGCCGAACTTTCTTCATCTACTCCAACCAAACAACAGATCGTTTCTCGGGCTTTTAGCGAAGATCAAGTGTAGCAACAGGCTGAACACGGAATCCCCACTGTGTTCTCCTAAACCTTAGCAGGCATGTAAGACAAGGCCAGTCTTCCTACTATATTGCTTTCTGCTTTGGAAAATGTAGTTATTTCTCATTTAAAGTATGTTGTTACCATCGAATGGGTTTATTGCTGCTATTTTAAATAAGCTAATAACAATTTTAACAGGGTCTCAGTTTAATTTCTGATCGAGCCTGCGCAGACACAGCTCTCTGAGGCCCTCAGTGACTTCCGACAGCACAGGGGTCCGGGCACCAAACCGTCCGGGGACCCAGCAGACCCCACCACATCCCTCTGATGGATTATCACACCCACCACACCTGGGACAAAAGGTTAAATAATGACATCCAGAACGCTGTAAACACCCTGCGTAAAAGGAATTCTTTCTGTTTAAAGCTCTGTGTAGATACATTTTTATTGATCTACCTGGGAAAAATATCTAGAGACCCACAAACGTGTTAAGACTGGCGATCTCAGAGAGGCAGTATTTCAGGCCATCGTAACTGCCTCATTTTTGCTCTAAGTCACACTTTCCTGTTTCTACGGTGAGGAGGTAGGGAGACACCCGAAGCGGCACCTCCCAGGCCGTGTTCCGTGGCACACCGGTGCCCAAGACACTGAGGGAGGGGTCCAGGGTCAGGTGAGTTACAGAGATGCTGGCTACCCCCACTGGGCAGTTCTCCAGCAGGCAGTCAGTGCGCCACAGGCACCGGGAGTCCTGGAGCAGGGGAACCTGTTTCAGCACATATCTCAAACCCAGGGGCCCGCAAGGCCCCTTTCCACCAGTAACACCCGTCCGTGTAACACAGGTGGGGGAACGCTGCCTCAGAGCGCGACCGTCACCCTGTGCGACAGCCATCCCAAGAGGAGGCCTGCGGTTAGCTGGCCCGCTATGGTGACGTGAGAAGTCACCATGCGCCACTACTTAGCATGGACGACGTCCGGTGAACGACACCACAAACCAGTCGAGGCTATGCGGAGGTGGCGCACAACACACTTCTTACGTCTGTCTGCCTTAGCAAAATGCCTCTACCTGGAGGAGCTGCTCGGATACAGATTTAGAAGCTTAAAGATTCAACGAACAGTTTTAAACAGCAATTCCTACATGAGATTTTCTTTGATGAAAAGCATGAAGTACGTTGGACCACGAGTCATTCCTTGAAATAACATGCCTGAGGAAGTACCTGCAAAAGGGCGACCTGTCCAGACGGACAGTTCCCGTGCGGTGGCTGCACAGCCTCCCGCCCCCCACTTCCCAGCACCTGGGCACCTGGCCCGTCTGCTCCCTCCCGCTTCCTTCCTGGTCAACATCACTGCCAACAGGCCACACTGCCCCTCCTCGCTCAGGCTGGGTCACTGGGAAGCCAAACCGTGGGCTCCTCCCTCCCTCCCTCCCTCTCTCTCTGCCTCTTTGTTGCAGGTGCGGGCCAAGGAGTGCCTGACCGTGGCTGGTGCCCCCAAATCTTCTAAAGCCACTCTTCTACTTCGAGGCCTACTTACCCCAAAATTGTAATGAGCACTTCATTGTCGGTGTGTATAATTATTAATAGAGTGATGGGGTGTGTGCTGTGGTTTCCTGCAAATTTGCCCGATTCAACTTGTTAAGGGTTAAGTAGGTTTCCCACAATCACTTTCAGAGCCTAAACAATTTATAACAATGTTTCCAGGGGAAAACACAATTTGAGTTCCAAGTTGAATCCTTAATAGATCGATATGAATCGCTTTTTCAGGTCACCTGGGAACCTGAAATGGGTCCCAGGAAACGAATTCATCAGGACAAAGCTGGGTTAGGGCAGCTCAGTGGAGGCTTAACGGAATCTCGTCCAGGGGTGAGTGGGTGTCTCAGGCGATGGAGCCTGAGGGTGGAGAACTAAAACATGCCCGAGCATTTCAGGAGAACAGACCTCAATCCGTCCAGAACTAGACCGAGGTTAACGTTTGTCAGCCCCTGTGGAGGGTTTCCCAGGGGTCTGGGCTCCACCCCTGCCCACTGCACCAGCCTGCCTCAGTTTACCTGTCTGTCTCTGCTTGGGTCTCTAACAGATAAGAAGGCACAGCCAAGACTGCTCTATCCCGAGACCCTGCAGCACTCGGCTGAGCTGCTGGATAAAACAGAAACTTCGGAAACCCTTTTAGCTTTCTGCCTTCAGGCCTAACCAACCCAAACCGGGCCTCCTGGCCGGTATTTGCTGTGTCACTGCCCTAAGGCTTCGCTCCGTCCATCAGCACCAGAAACCTCATCCGCATACACCTACCTACTAAGGAAAACATGCCATGAAGGCATACCGTACGCATTACTTTTCTAAAGTAGTAAAAAACAAAACAAAAAACAAAAAACCTCGAACCTTTCAAGAATACTCAGAAATAATAATTCTAGAAATAAGTAAGGTTAAGAAAGTCTATCAACTGAAAAAGCAAGTATGTATTACTCACTGGCATTTCATCAAACAAATATTGACATTAGTTCTTATTAATACAAGTCCTCATTAGGGAGAAAGCTTTATTTAGAAACTATCTCATTGGTACTTGTTCTTCCAGTTATTAAAGGTTTAAAATGTCAGGCTTCACATAAAGAAGCACTTATGTCATTTTCTATCCTAGGCTTTGAATATTTAAAAGGTGCTTATTAGTTGCTTCTTTTAATTAAGCAAGAGAAGACTTGATACACTTAGGAATGGACTTTTTAAACTGTTGCCAAATGAAAATGCTTTATTCAGCCATCACCGGCAGATATGAAGGGATAGTTACGAACAAGTCAGAAGCAAGATTGGAAATATAAAGCCGATTCAGGGCTTTCTAGTCCAGGCTGCGGGCCAGGGCAGAGGCCTGCCGCCCACACAGCACTGGCAACCGGCGCTCAGATACCGAGGGCAGCCGCTGCACCAAGGGCGGCCGCTGCCCAGTCCCACACCGTTCCTTCAGTAACTGGGGCCCGAAGTGAACGGGCACCAGGGAGAAAATGAAGTTCAAGCCAGTGCATTTTGCTTACTCCAATAAACTTTTGAAATGCGTGACTGAAAAAAAGATCAGGGATTATTGGAGAACTTTAATGAGTTCTGTTATCCTTGTTACTAATTCCATCAGCAATAGGAAACTGGCTTGAATTAGGGCATTTTAAGGGTGAACATGACGTGCTGGACGCCAAGGCTTTAATCCCCCAATCAAAGGCGAGTCTATTCTGCAGCGAGCCTCCGCCTCCCCATCCCCGCGGGATCAACTCGCATGGTCTACTGCGAATTTAGGCAGAATTTAGGCAGCCTGTCCTTCGTTTGCTGCTGGGGGACAGAGATGAGGATGCAGCCTCTGCCCCAGGCCACCACAGAACACACGTCTCCCGGTGAGGAGAGGTGCCCCCAGGGGGCTGTGCATCAGCTGGCTCACCGGAAAGGGCCCCCCACCCTCAGGACCCAGGACCCAGGGCTCTGGCTGCACCCTCAGGGCCAGGCCCACATGCTGACTGCGAACACTCCGCAGGATTAAGTCCATCAATGCCCAGGGCCGGTTCACCAGGTGTGACGGCCCGTGCTTGGTGTAATGCTGCTGCCCTCCTGAAATCCCCAAGTTCTGAACAAAGGGGCCCTGCAGGCTGACGCTGCTCTTGGCCCCGTGTGCAGCTGGTGCCATCCGCACTCATCAGCAACGACATCTGAAATATGCAGAATTAAATGCGGCTGGATTCTGCATTTAAGATGAAATAAATTATGCTCTTTAAAGGCCACTTAACAGACAAGCTTATACAAATCATTCTTAAGTTTTACATACTTCAATTTAAGTTTATGACATTCCATTTTTTTCCCTTGGTGGTCCTTAAAATGAAGGTACTATATTATATAAGAAAAAATTCTGCAGTATTAGGAAGAGCCCAGAATAAGTATGTCTTTGTTAGACTTTAAGTAGGTATTAAACAAAGATGACATTCATTTCTACTGAGTTTTAAAATTCACTTAGAATCTAAAGACATATTTCTTTCTTTTTTAAAGATTTTATTTATTTTATTTTTAGAGAGGGGACTTAGGGGGGAGGAAGAGAGGAAGAGAAACATCAATGTGTGGTTGCCTTTTTAGTGTCCCCTACTGGGGACCTGGACTGCAACCCAGGCATGTGCCTTGACTTGGAATCGAACCGGTGACCATTCGGTTTGCAGGCCAACGCTCAATCCACCGAGCCACACCAGCCAGGGCTAAAGACACATTTCTAAGTGTTTTATACTATGACTGAAGATTGGGCAAGTAACAAAGAGTAAATTAAAGAATAAAAATCAAAGAACCAGACAAATAACATACTTTAACAAAGCACACATTGTAGCCAATTAGCAGAACAAGAATTTAACAAAGAAATGTCAGCCCTGGCTGGCGAGGCTCAGTGGATTGAGCACTGGTCTGTGGACCGAAGGGTTGCTGGTTTGGTTCCCAGTCAGAGCACATGCCTGCATTTCGGGCCAGGTCCCCAGGTGGGAGCGTGCAAGAGGAAACAGATTGTTGTATCTCTCACACATCATGTTTCTCTCCTTCTATTTCTCTCCCCTCTCTCTATAAATAAATAAATATTTTTAAAAGAAAGAAATGTCATTTTCTAGACCAGTTGTAGTTTCAGAATGCTAGTGCTTCTTCCAGTCGCTTTCATAAAGTGAAACCCTGATGCGGAACCTCACTGTGTGTGTGTGACTAGGCTCGTCCCCACTCAGCCTGTGGCACTCCGCAGATCTGAGCCCGAGTCAGGGCCTGGGGGGCACAGATGCTGGGCTGCTGCTGCCTTTCTTAAAGCGATAGGTGGTGACAACAAAGAGCTTCGGGACTGGATGCCACCGAAGATCTGAAGGGTTGATAAAATTCGGTCCCAAGGAAAGCAGACTACAGGTTCAGCGTTGAGGAGAAAAGCGTCGCTTCGTGTGCTGGCCAGCGCCCGGGCTGGAAGACCAGCCGTCAGGGACAGGTGAGGACAGGTCTGTGGGGCAGGGAAGGCTGCTTGCGCGTCGCAGGCAGGCAGACGTCTCAAAGCTCCTTCCAACCCCAGGTCTCAGGTCCTGGGGACGAACGATAGGGGAGGTGACGGCAAAGGAAGAAGCTGGGTGGAGGAAAGGCCAGCCTGTCCCCAGAGCAAGGAAGAAAGCAGCGACTTACCACTCCAGTAAGAAAACTCTCTGATGACTGTGAAATACGTATCTGCTTAGAAGGAGGCTCCTGGAGTCATGAACTGTGAGGGGCAAAAGTGAACGCAGGGTGGACCAGCCGCTCTGGAAAACAGTCTGGCAGCCCCTCAGAACGCCGGACATGGAGCTGCCACAAGACCCAACGACGCCCTCCTAGGGGCCTACCTGGGAGAAGGGAAGATGTGCGTCCACACCGGAACCTGCACGAGGGAGCTCACGGCACCCGCAGAGCAGGGGCCGCTCCAAAGGCCATCCAGTGGTGAGCACGCAGGAGGGCCGCACGGTGCGCCCACCCGACGGAGCGCTGCCTGGGTCTGCCCGGGCTGCTGCAACAAACCAGCTGAAGGGCTTACAGACAACAGGAATTTACCTCTCACATTCTGGGAGCTGGACCCAAGATCAAGGTGCCAGCAAATGTGGCGTCTGCTGAGGTCCCACTTGCTGGTTCTCAGGCAGCCACCTTCCTCACCGGACGGAAGTGGCAAGGGAGATCACTGAGGTCTCCTTTGTGAGGGGCACTGCTCTGATCCATGCAGGCTCTGCCCTCCTGAGCTAACCCCTTCCTCAAAGCCCCACCTCCGAATACGACGACATCGGTGCCCTGGCTGGTGTGGCTCAGTGACCGAGCACCAGCCTGCAGACCAAAGGGTTGCCGATTCAATTCCTAATCGGACACAGGCCTGCACTGCGGGCCAGGTCTCCAGCTGGAAGCGAGCATGAGGCAACTCAGAGATGTTTCCCTGGCTCCTACTCTCCTTCCATTCCCCTCTCTCTAAAAATGAATAAATGTTACCTAATTTTAAAAAAAATCAACGAAGACCCTATCCAAAAAATTACATTTTCCTGTCTTAGAAAGCAGTAATAAAAATATTTCAATCCTTTTTTGCTTCTTGAAATTTTAACTTCCCTCAGGTTCTTCATCTTAAATATTAAAAGTTGGTTTAATAAACTTAACCAAGTCCCAAAAGTAGCTCATGGAACTACAGGATTTTCTAATTTCAATGCAAAAATATTATCACGTCATTAAAATTTCACTTTTTGGCCACACTCATCACATCTAAAACTGAAATATTTTTGCTCAAAAATAAATAGTATTGACGCACTCCTAAAACTTCCTTTTGAAAATGAATTCCTATGAAACCGCTTGGTTTTATGTTTTTCCTCCTAAAAGTAGTATGTACGCAGAAGACTGTTTAACTGAAGACTCCAGTTAATCAGTCACAGCTCTTAAATCAGAATACATTCAGAACTATTAATATTTTATTATTTCTTAAGTAGTTATAGGCCTCCTGTGTGAAATAAACATTTACTTTAACAATAAAAATATTAGATTAAGCATAATATTGAAGTCTATATTCAAGTGACTTCTTTCCCTCAAAGTTGCTTCCGAAGAACGAGGTAATAAAGAAACCATTTCCTAAAAAGGCTGAGAATTACGGTGTTGTTTTAAATGGACTAAAAGTGGCAGCCACAAAGACACAGCCTTCGAAAGCTGCTGAAGATTTTTATGATCTAATATCCCCAACACTGCAATGGACAGAAGGGTCCTTGAAAAATTATCTACTGATGAATTCTGATACCCATGTTGCAGGATCTAAGTTGTTTACGGTCTGCGATGCTTTTTTCAGTACATGGTTCTCATCTGTCAGGTGAGAGCAGGGTGCACCCGCCCGCAAAACAAACCAAACGCCCTTCCACCCTGGGGCATGCGTGCTGGGGAGAAGGAAGATAAACAAAGTAACAGGGAAGGGTGTCAGAGTAGCACTGTGGCAAGGAGGAACAGTGGGGCGGGAAGGAGGAGGCGGCTGGGCGGGGGAAGAGAGGACAGGTCAACCAGGACGGGAGAAGAGGCCTCATTGAGCAGCCCCTGCACAAACGGTCAGCGTTATTTATTTGGCTTTTAAATGGGTTCCATGATGGCACTTGGGTTTTGGTTTTTTTTTTAATATTCATAGAAGCTTTCTATGTTCTCTGTTTCAATCTTCTATTTCTCCTTAATTGATGGATTGGAGAGAGGGAAGGCAGTCTCGAATACACCAAAGATATTTCTCCTAATATTTTGGTTTACTTTATGTTTTTTGAGAACTATAGCTACACTTAAAGTGAAAATATAGGGTTCTTCCATAAAATAACTCATTAACAGTCAAAATGCAATTCAGATGACAAAATCTAACATTCTTGGGAGCAATTTCCACGTGACCTTTACCCCATTCACATTTACTGGAGGCAGCCGGAGCACGGACGGCAGGTTCCTGATGCCACAGTCTTGCAGCGGTGAAAGAAATTATTTGAAGTGATCATCTTTTAAAATAAACCCACAGAATGTGTCTCCACAAGTTGTATATTTACATGGAAAACTCACTTGTAACATTTCAAAATGAAATTGTTTTATCATTTCTAATTTGCAAGCTGAAAAAAATTAACAAATGCAACAGAATAACTGATGTTGAAAAATGTGTTTTTATTTTGAAGACTAAGAATTCTTAAGGAGTATCAATGCACCAAGAAAAGCTTAGAGAAAGTTAGCAAATTACAAAGGACTCAAGCGGTCTTTCACATAAGATTTCTGTTAGTGCGTCATAATGAAGATATTTGATATTGAAATGTACACTGTTCAAGTATTTCAATAATGCCAATATGCTAATTAGCCCATTTCCTAATTCAATAATGAACAGCAAATGTAGGTGAATTCACAAAAAAAAGGGAAATATGGATTTTAACAGGAAAAGCTATCACTGACTAAACTAAATACACTCAAACTATTTCCCCAGTACCCAATACAAGCACATATTCTAAAAACGTGTTCTTCCCAAGAAAAGCAAAACTTTGACATTTTTGCTTGGATGTTTTAGCCTTTCAGACCTCCATTTCACATCTGAAAAATAACATTTCAAACTTGGCTTAATGTAACTTTTAAAAATCAAATTGCCAGCAATCAGATACTTAGTAACTAAGATGGGAACGTGGCAGAGTCAACAGAACGTCAGCAATGAAATAAAGAAGTATCCGAAGCTTCTCGTCCTCCCTTTGAAGAAAGAAACGCGGCACGAAAGCCGCATTTGCCTCTTCTACCCCTTAATCCTCACACCGTAATTCTCTCCGTATCTCATGCCGAGTAAGAGAAGATGAGAATTTTTTTAAAAGCTTGCTAAAGTGAAATATGACCATTTAATCTGGACTTGCATCAGTTCTCCTCCCCGAAAAAAAAATTATTAAAAAACATCAGAAGAATAGGTTCAAGTATTCTGTAGACCACAACAGGATTACTTTGCTCCAAGGCCAGGGAAAGTGGTTGCGACTCCAAGACCCATACGGAAGCGTGTATCTGCAATGCGTAAGCTTTTCGTTGGCAAGATCAGTCAGTATCAGAAATCAGGTAACATTAAAAAGTGAGTGAAGGTTAAAACAACAAAATAATCAATTCACTAAGAAATATCTCTTGGCAAGTAACCATGAAATAATTTCGGCCCTAAGGGATCAAAGAGGGCTCTCCTGTTTCTGTTGCGACCATCGGGGCCCTTGCACGACCTAAAGTACCGTCAGGAAAAGGTGCACCACGGCGTCGGGGACGCAGGGGACGAGGATTTCTAAAACACAGGGTGAGACCGCAGTCGTAAACCTCATCACAATCTCACCTTTGGGTGAAAAGGTGGAAGGGGAGCAAGAAGTTCCAGCTTCTGCTCGTTTGCTGAAAGGACCCGGGGAGGAGGAGGAAAGCGGCGAAGATGCGGTGTCCGCGGTGCAGACTCGGGATCTTGGAAAGGGATGCGGAGGAGTGGGCTCTTATGTAAGCAAGCACACACCAAAAACTGTGCGTGCACCCCGCGTCCAATGCACATTCTGAGCACATACACACGTACACAGCATCTCCCCTGGGGGTGCGGCCCCAGCCTGCGGGCGCTGCCGAGGAAGATGGACCGACCCTTCGGCCCGTCTGCACCTCCTCCAAATCCGCGCCGCCGCCACCCGGGGCTGCGATGGGGACGGCCAGGGCCCAGGTGCCCCGCCCGGGATGGAGTTCGGCTTCCCCCGGCGCCTGCAGTGCGCGCCCCCGCCTCCGGCGCCCCGACTCCGCGGGGGACGCCTGGCCCGACCCCCGCGTCCTGACCCGACTCCCGGCACTCGGCCCTGCGCCCCGACCCGGCCCCGGCACTTACCTCGCGCGGCCCCGACCTCGTTGCCGCGCAGCAGCCCAGCCAGCAGCAGCCAGACGGCCGGGGCTAGCGCGAGCGCAGGGCGGCGCAGCATCTCTCGGGCTCCCCGCGCCGCGGCCGGCCCGAGGCGGGAGCAGCAGGGAGGCGCGCGGGGCGCCGAGCGGGGCTCTGGCGGCCCGGAGCCGGCTGCTTCGCACCGCGGCGAGCACCAGGGTCCGCGGAAGAGCCGCCGCCGCGACGCTGGGCCGCGCGCTCGGGCCGCGAGCGCCCTCCCGTCCGCAGAGGAAGCGCTTCGCTGGAGGCAGTGGCAGCAACTAAGATGGCGCCCGTGCTCTCTCTCGGGTCCGGCGACGGTACCCGGCTCGGGGCGGGGCTGGGCGGCGGGAGGCGGGGCGGGGGGAGCGCGGACCGGGCGCGCGCGCGCGGCGGGCGGGGGGAGCGCGCCGGCCCGGGAGGGAGGGTGGGGGCGGGGCGCGCGCGCCTCCGAAGTCGCGGGAGGGACTCCGAGCGCGCGCCCGCGGGGGCGCGCCCAGGGTTGGCTCCGGAGCGGCGGGAAGGGCCCGGGGGAGGACTGGGCCCCGGGGAGGACTGCACCCCCGCCCTGGCCGCATCCCAGAGCATCAGCTCCTCACTCCCCACGCGCGCTCCCAGGCTCCAGAGCCGATCCAGGAGCAGCCCGCGGCCCGGGCCTCCCCTTCTGCTTGTCCCACCCCTGCCTACAAGGAGTGCAGACCCGGCTGGAGGGTGCAGCCCCTGGCCCCGGAGCGCCAACCCCTGACCCCGTCCGGCACGTCCTGTCCCCCCAGGACCTCAGTGTCTTCGGCCAAGTGGAGGGAGCGAGAGGGAGCTCGCGGAGTCATGAAAGGTGTTGAAGGAGAGGAGGTCAGCCAGCCGTGCTTTGTAAACAGTCGGGAGCTGCGCTGCACGTGCTGCAGGGGTTCCAGCCCTGCGGGCGCGGGCTGCGGGGTATTGCGGGTCCCAGGGAGGCCGTCCTGAATCTTGCGTGTAACGCAAGATTTCTCCATTTGCTGAAGAAATCCGTCCGTGGCTTTTTAAAGGTGGCTTCTGTGCTCACCCCTTCTAGAAGACCTTAGTGTGATGCTAGCTGTCCCCCTTGGAAATGCAGAGATCTAAATGGGTAAAAGAGACGTTCCGGTAGCTCCCTAGAGGGGTCCCGGTCCTCCCTTTTCCTGTCCTGGGCCCCCTACCTTCCCTCGATCCCTGGGACCGCCCTGCCCCCCCCACCCCCCATGCTGGAGAGAAGAACTGGAATAGTCACAG
Source organism: Anoura caudifer (assembly GCA_004027475.1). Lineage (NCBI taxonomy): Eukaryota > Metazoa > Chordata > Mammalia > Chiroptera > Phyllostomidae > Anoura > Anoura caudifer. The sequence continues at coordinate 372,615 of PVKU01000417.1, forward strand.
AAGGCTGCTGTGGGCCCGGCCCTGGGAGACGACATTATTGGCTCCGTTTTGCGGATGAGGCAACTAAGACAGGTGATGACGTCCCCAGCTGAGACAACTACTGTGAAAAGAAAAATTGGCCCGACAGGACCGCGGCATTGGGAAGACACCAGCCGCCAAAGTTAAATGACAATAAAATGCTAATTATTCCAGACTGTGCTAGAAGAGCTATCAAAGCCTGTTCACTGCACAAGGACGATCCCAGCAGGGTTTGTCACACCCAAGAGGGGCCGGCTGGCTGATGGGCTTGTGGTGACCAGGGTGGGGTGGGGTGGGGTGGAGCGGGGTGGGGTGGGCAGCTATGGAGGCTGGGAGGGAGTCACTCCAGTTGTGGAGAGCAGAGCACTGATTTAGGAGAGTGTGGGAGAGGAGCCCAAAAAGGCAGCCAGAGGCCAGATGGTGATGAGCCTTAAGTGGCAGCCTGAGGGATTTGGACTTAATCTTACACAGACGACCTTGAACAGCAGTGAACAGAGGCAAGATGTGACTTGAGGGTTTCAAAGCTATCTGTAATGAATGTGCTCCTCCCTGTCCTTTGTCCCTCAAAGGCATCCTCCACCAAAGCCTGAAGGTTCCATCTCTGCTTCCCCTGCCACCCCCTCCTCGTCCAGGACTAGACCCCTCCCTTGGGTGGACCCCTACCAAGGCGCCTGCCTGGCTCCTGCCATCTCCAGGCCACCCCTCCTCTCCTTCAAGCCAGCACTGCAGAGTCATCCTCTCCAGGCATTGCTGATACTTCCATCCCTCCCTGGTTCCTAGAGGCTGGCCACCTCATCCGGCCCAGGCAGCTCTACAAGGCTTCAGAGCTCAGCCCCAGGCCCCACCCAGCTGACCTCAGGGCCTGCTGTCCCCACTGTCTGCCTTGAGTTCATTCTTTCCCAGGAACAGCATCACATGGTACACCCTCCTCCACCTCTGCCCTGAGCCTCAGGTCCTAGGCTGCCTCCTCCAGGAAGTCCTCCTAACTATCAGGCCCTCCCCAAACCCCACCTTCTCTTAACTAGCCGAGACTTGATGATCTGCTACTTTGTGTCCTTTTCTCTTCCCCACTATTGTGGTGGGAAGGACCCAGATGGTACAGTCAGACTGCCCAGGATGGGAATTCTGGCTCCTGCTCCTACAGATGACCTTGGACAACTTAGGAACTGTCTTCGTCTCTTTCCTCACCTATGAAATGGGATATAACAGTACCTATTTCCTAATTGTGAGAATTAAATGAAATGATGCAACCGAAGTGCCTCACGGAGGCTGGTATTCAGTAGCTCTAAACATGGTGGTTTCTTTCCCGTGCAGGAGCCTTCTGAGCTCCTAGCGTACTGCTGAGCACACAGTAGGGACTCAGTAAAAATCCAGTGATGAACTAAGTGAATTTCTGTGTTTTGTTTTGCTTTTTTTTTATTAGGGAGATCACACGTCAGAGAGTAAAAGACTTCCCCGTAAGTTCCCAGGGACCTTCGAGAGTCACAAAACAAAATCCAAAAGGTATAATCTCAGAACTGCGTTTTGAGTCTCTAGGCTGAAGCCAAGAGGGACAGTGTAATGTATTCAATTCTATTACAAACACAAACAAAAGCTCTCTGGTGCCTGGAATCCTGATCCCTTTATCTTCTCACCCTCACAGTCCCTTAGAGAAACAAAGAGACAGATCAAACAGGCCCAGCAGCAGGCGGGTGGGCAGGCAGGCAGCCGGTGAGCCCAGGGCAACCTGTGCTCGCACCCTGGGCTCACCGGCTGTCTGCCCAGAGATCTGCCCAGGGGAGAGGCCGTCCAGCTGCAAGGCTCCGCTTGAACATCTTGGAAGCCAGGGAACCAGTGAACTCCGTTTCCGGTCGGCCTGACAATAGCATCGGCCATGTTGGCACTCTTCAGAGGTCTCCACGTGATGGATTAGTTAATTCTCAAAATGGCCCAGCGATGGGGGTCGATGCAGACTCCTGCTCTGGTTAGCAGAGAGAGAGGCCTTGCCTGAGCCGAGTCCGCCGCCCTGCCAGGAGCCCTGGAGCAGCGGGGGAGTGAGGCACCACCCAGGCCTGTCCTTAAGGGGTATTTACATGGGAGGAGAAGGCGGTGGCTTTGTCAGCCAGGCAAGGAAGAGGTGAGCATCTGAACTCTTGAACGAGCAGTAGGTAAGAGGGCACAGAGTTTCCAGGGTGCTGCATCTTTTGAAATGAGCCTTACCAATATCAACAGCCTCTGTACTAAGCTCTTACCATTTACGTCTGCAGCAACACTCTCCAGAAGGGACTTTGGTTGTTCCAGATTGGAAAAATGTAACATTTGTACAAGAGCTCATTGCCAGGAAGGAGCCCTGGGGTTCAGTTTCGTGTCTGCCTGAGCCTCCAAACAGTGCCTCAGCCCCTACGTGAAATTACGCCCCAGATACCGAAAAACACCTGGCACAGGACCCCCAGCTGGGAGCTGTCAGAGGGGGGCTTTGCCACCCTCCAGCTGTACCAGGCCGCAGGTGGTGGTCTTCATCCGGACTAAACTTCCTCACCTCACCTGGAAGACCCTTCCTAGTCGCCGTGAGGATGAAGTGAGATCGTGCAGGAAAGCTCTGAGCCGAGAATCCCAGTCACTCCCCGGGGGGTGGGGGGCGGGGAGGAGACAGGCATGTCGTTCCTGGTAGCACAGGGCGCCTCGAGAATCCCAGTCACTCCCCGGGGGGTGGGGGGCGGGGAGGAGACAGGCATGTCGTTCCTGGTAGCACAGGGCGCCTCGGGCAAGTGCTTACAGAACCCGGCTAGAGGCAGCAAAGCAGCCATCAAAACTGCCGGCCAGCCGAACACTGCGCGTGGGAGCAAACCCACCCCAGGGATGCCGGGGTGAAGGCTGTGAGAAAGCCCATCAGGGAGGCCCCCAGCAGTACCACCAGGATGTACCTGGAGCCTCGCAAGACCCTGGGTCTGGCCCCACCTCTGGCTTCCAGAGCCCTGGCCAGGTCACTCAGTTGCTGTTAGAAGGGGTAATAAAGGATGTGGTTTAGGGCAAGAGTGGTTGGACAGACCTGCGTTCAAATGCATATCTACCCACTTCCTTCCCTTTTGTAAAATTTTGGTTTTTGCAAAGATTTTATTCATTTTATTTTTAGAGAGAAGGGAAGGGAGGGGAGAGAAACATTGACGGGTGAGAGATACATCAATCAGCTGCCTCCCGCACGCCCCCAACTGGGGACCTGCCCGTAACCCAGGCATGTGCCTGACTGGGGTTGGACCGGCGATCCTTTGGTTCGCACGCAGGCTGGCACCCAATCCACTGAGCCACACCAGCCAGGGCAATTTCATTTTGTTTTCTGGTATATTAAATATTCTGCCTAGTTCCAAAATCCAATCTAGAAAGCAAGGTGCTCGGGGAAGTTTAGTTCCATTCCTGTCTCCTCCTCCCTGACCTCACTTCCCCTTAGAGATGACCATGTTGTCTGTTTGGGGCTTATCCTTCCATTGCGAGTTGTTTTTTTTTTTTTAATATAGCAAGTATTTGAATACATTTCCCTCCCCTTTCTTAAATGAAAAGCAGCATATCACACCTGCTGTTCTGCATCTTGCTTTTTTTCCCCCACTTAATAAATTTTCCTGGAGATGGCTCCATCTCAGTACACAAACAGGCTTCACTCCTTTTCGTGGCTGCATAGTATTCCCTTGAGTGATATGCTACCATGGTATAGTAAGAAGTAGATATATATCCTCCTTGGTTCCTAGCATGGAGCTCCCAAGTACCTTGGAATTCCCTGGGTGAGTTTTAGGATGGGGGCCAGACCAAGCCATGATTAGAAGCTTGGAAATTCTGGCCCCACTCCACCCCCAGACTCAGTAAGAGGAAGGGGTTGGAGGCTGGGTCAATAATCAATCATACCTACAGGATGAATCTTCCATAAACACCCTCAGCCTGCAGGATTGGGGAGCTTCTGGGTTGGTCCCAGGCCACATGTGGGGAGGGTGATGCACCCCAGCTACATGGGACCCTTCCCAGGACCCCAACTGCTGTGCCTCTTCCTCTGGCTGTTCATTTGTATCTTTTATAGTAAACCAGGAGAAGTAAGTAAATGATCAAATTTCAACAAATTATCGAAGTTGAGAAAGGGGTCATGGAACTCTCAGAACTGTAGCCAGCTGGGACAGAAGAGCGGGTAACCTGGGGACCCACAACTTGAGGTCACTACTCGAAGTGTCAAAACCAAATGAAGCTGTCGGACACTCACTTGGTGGGCGCAGAGAATCAGAGAACTGCTCGGCGTGGAAACCCCACACCTGCGGTGTTGTGGGCAGAGAAACAGTTCTCCTTACGTGGACCTACCAGGGCTAATTCCCTCAGTCCCCTATGGACTGAGGGCGGTCTCCAGTCTTCCCTTTTACAGAGTTCGGCAGCCAGCTTTTCCATACGTTTTTGCCTGCTGTGCCCTTTCTCGCTCGCTCTGTGGCCTCAGGGGAAGGACCTCCGTGTGTAAAACGGAGGTGAGCCTGCCCGCCTCAGTGCTCGAGGGGCACAGAGGATCTCTTGCACAACATTAAACGGTAGCTATTATTATTCTCATTCATTACTGTCCAGGGCTCCCAGCTTCGCCAGCGGCACTGCTGTGGTCTCCAGGGAATCAGGCGCAGACTCCCTACCGCTTTCCAGGGCTCTCGATCTGCAAAGGAACCAAGAATTCCCGCACAGGAAGGGTCAGCCATCGCTGGCCGGTGAAAATTTCCAGGGAAGGAAAACCTCGCCTTCCCACGGAAGCCAGGCAGCTCGTGCTCTTGCCCCCCAGCCCCCACCCCAAAGGTGGGATAGAGCTTGGGGTTTCCTGCTCCACTCCCTCGTGAAGGTCGCACACTGCACATTCCCCTGCCATCCCCTCCGCTCTGCACATGGTGGGGGAGGAGGGGACAGCGGTTTGCCATATTTTGCTGTGTAAAATGTGCACTTTTTTGCCCCAATTTTTGAGGGAAAAATAAGGATGTGCACTATATATATGGGTAGTACTAATTCCGTATCTATATAAATGTTTTTAATTCTTTTATTTATGCGTTACGCGCTAGAAGTGTAACTCTAGAAAGCAATAACAATTCCATATGCAAAATAATACCCTGGAATACAATGATCGGTTTTGTTTCTAAATATAAATAAATAAATAATGGAATTAAAAATTGGGACATTTTTTTTCCCCTGAAAGTTTGGGCCAAAAACGTGGGTGCACATTATATGCAGCAAAATACGGTAATTCTGCAGCATGAATCACACACCTGTGCAACACACAGAGACATATGGGCAGACGCAGTGCCTCTGGCGGCACACGAGCCAGACTTGATGTGTCCTGCCTGCCCACGACGCCCCAACATCTCGGTGGGAAGGACTGGCCTGGGTTTCCGAGGGGAGGGGAGGGCGAGGGCAGAAAGGGCCCGGCCTTGCAGCGCCGTGGAGGATGCCCGTTTGCTGGTCCGGCACAGTGAGGACAGCAGGGGGCTCCGGTTCTCTCCACGGCTCCGCCCTATTTCCTCAGTGCCACCTCAGGCCTGGTGCTGCCCGAATCTCCGTCCAGCCTGGAGGAAGAGCCGGGGGAAGGGGATGCTTCCCTAGGGAGGCACTTCTGCCCCTGCCTTTTGTGCACTCCTAGGGGGCAGCAGGAAGAGGGGCTGGCTCCTGCCTCCCCTCCCCTCCCCCTCACTCGCCCTCCATCCTCCCAGGGCATTGAGTTAGGGGGTCTGAACGAGGAGGTTGTCTGTCGGAGGAAGGCAGTCTTCTCCCCCAAGCAGCCTCACAGAGGGCCCTGCAAACCCCCACGAGCTCCATGTGGCTGGCTCAGCGGGAGCCCGGCAGGAGGCCCAGCCACGCAGGAAAGGCAGCCAGGCAAAGTGCTGGGAAGTGCTGGAGCAAGAAGGGCCCCTCCTGCCCTCCCCTAAGCCCTGGGAGGCAGGGGCAGGCGATCTGGTGGCCTGCAGGGGTGAGGAGGGCCCAGCCAAGGAGTTTGAATTCCACCCCCACGCTGGCCCCCGGCTGCACAGGCCCAGCTAGGAGTCGGGTGGGTAGATGACAAGGGAAATCTGCCTGCGCAGCAAGACCAGGGGGCTGGAGGAAGAAGCTCAGAGTGGGAGCCCCAGACACAGCACTCGGGGGTGAGGGGAGACCCCGCCTGGCACTGGCCGGACAGGGGAGGCTGCCTTTTAGGACTGATGAAGCTCATGCCAGCCACCTCCAGGCCTGGGCGGTGCCCTCCAGCTGCAGGAGGCAAGCACCGGCAGGGCAGACTCCACACAGTCTGTCCCCAGGGCCACAGAGACACAGAGCCATCAGGCCTGTGCACTGAGAGAGTGGAAGGAAGAGGAGACAAGAGCGTTCCATCTCTGCCCCTCTGAGGGGCGTCTGCTGCCCGCCCCCAGACTAGACTGCCACCCCAGGGATGGAGGGAGACGGCTGTGCCACTGAGCCTCACGTCTCCCAGCCTGCCCCCCAGGGCCCCAGGTAGTCGCCATTGCTCCGAAGGCCAGGCCTGGGTGCCTGGCTCTGGGCAGGATCCAGTCAGCCTGCCCGCCAGGCCTGCCCCTTCGGTGCGGGGAGGGGAGGGGTGCGGGGGGGGGTCCTCCACAGCACTGCTCTGAGTGGGGTGAAGGGGAATGGGATGTTAATTTGCTAATTTGAAAAGGAGCATAAACAGTGGGGCTCGGAGGCAGAGCTCTGCTGAGGGTGGAGTTTAAGCCCAATTACGTGCAATTAGTGACTTTGCTCTTTGTTCCCATGGCATATTAATTGCAGATCTGGTATGATGGCAATTAACACAATTCCAGGCCCTCTGTCTTCCTGCAGGACACAATCCACAGGCCTTCGGCCAAGGAGGTGGGCTGGCAAGACCCAGGGAGATGCCCCCTGGGGAGATCCCCACTGTTCCAGGTTGGCTGTGTCTCCCCAAAAGTCCTACGTCGAAGTCCTAACCCCCAGTACCTCAGAGTGTGATCCTATTTGTAGATGGGGTCTTTACAGAGGTAATCAAGTTAAAATGAGTCCCCTAGGCCCTAACTGCTGAGGCTCAGTTGGCTGGGCCAGTTCAATTTCTGGTCTGGCCACAGGCCTGGGTTGCAGGTTCGGTCCCCGGTCAGGGCGTGTGTGAACAGAGGCAACCGATCGATGTTTCTCTCCCTTCCTTCCCCTCTCTAAAAATAAATAAAGGGGAAAAAATGAGGCCATTAGGGTGGGCCCTGATCCACTACAACTAGTGTCCTTATAAAAAGCGGAAATGTGGCCCCCAGGAGGAAGATGGCATGACGAGATGCGGGAGAAGGTGGCCAAGTGCAGCCGAGGAGGGGGGCCTGGAGCCGAGTCCTCAGAAGGAAGAGCCTGGCCCACCCCTGGAGTTTGGAGTCCAGCCTCCAAAACCGTGAGGCCGTAAATTCCTAATGTTTAAGCCACCTATGCTATTTTGTTCAGGTGGTCCGAGCAAACTCAGAGACCTACCTGTGTCCCAGGCAGAGTCCCCCGGGTGGGACCACGAGGGGTGTAGAGAGGAGGCACCAGCGTTGCTGTCTGTTCAGAAGTCTCTAGAAGGGAGCAGTAGCAATAGCCAGCTCCTCCCTCCCTCCCTCCCTCCAGGCACCTCTTCCCCAAGGCTCCCCATCAATGACACCTCTGTGCTTCTGGCCCCTGGGCCTTTTTCTCCGAGGCACTGCTCCTGGAGTTCCTCCTTCGCCCTGAGCCCATCTCTAGTCAGTCACCCGGCTTGGTCAGTCCTGGGTGCAGCATGTACCTTCCTTTGTCTTCCCCTAGTCTTTTACTTCGAAGGTAAAGAGCGTACCTGTCATTCTCCAGGTGAAACCAGTCATAACCGTCAGGCATCTTTCCAGTGCTGCACGGCTTACAAGATACTTATCAAAGACCTGCTCTCATTCCACACTTAGAACAACCCTCTGGGGGTTGGTATTCTCACCCATTTCACAGATGGGGAAAACTGAGGCTTGGAGGAGTCACATATAAGTAGCAGGGCTCAGACTTGAGCTCTGATTTTGTATCGTGTGCTCTTTCTCCACAGCAGCAGTTCTCACGGGAGGTTCCCCAGAATCCTGAAAAAAAACTGAGGCGTTCTGGGGTCGAACAGATTCAGGGAAAGTGAAATGAAACGGATGTCTGTGCTGCAAGACTTCTCAGCGACTCTAGAAGAATCCATACAACATGCAGCATTTTCAGACTTGGTTTACTTTTGAGGGACACCTACCTTTCCAGGCAGGGCTGGGTGACACCACAGCACCACTACAGGATGGCACAGGTCTCCTCGGGCAAGGTGAAAATTCGGGTGTTAATGAGCAGGTTCCCTTCCTGCCTCTGTTCTCCGCCTCCCCCGTGCTGGGCTGGCTGACCACCCAGTTTGGTGTGACCCTGAGATTTCTCACGCTCTGGGGTTCAGCCAGCGTCAGAGCCTGGTGGTGACAGCTTGTCCCTGATCACACTTTAAGCACCACTGCTTCCACCGTGTGTGGCTCTGGCGGCCATCACACTTGCAATGGCCTGCCCCCGCCTGGCCACAGGAAGGGGATATGGCTAAATCCCTGGCCGCTGTGATTGGCCCAACAGGTGGTACAGCACCCAAGCAGAGCCAATCGGAGGCTGCCCTGGGACTGTTTGGGGCACTGAGAGAAAGAACTTTCCCTCCACTGAAGCGGCCGGGAGCTGCGTTCTGCTGTCAGAAGAGGAGGTCAGTCTGAAAGATGATGAGACCAAAAGGCAATGTTGAGCGGAAACAGGCAGAGATGGACCTAGAGGGAGAAAATGTTCCAGAAGCATCCAGGCTCCAGCTCCAGTCCCTGAGGCCCTGGGTCCTGCCAGAATTGCCTTAATCTTACGAACTACCCTCAGCCTCCCCAATGACACAAGCCAGTTGGAATTGGGTTTCTGTTGCCAGGAAACCGAAAAGTTCTGCCCAATACAAGTCCCCGAGCCTCTTCAGTAGCCCAGAATCGATTAACCTGCCAAGACAGGCCTAACAAAACTGTGGATATGGGTGCCACACAGGGGCCAGGGCCCTGTCCCCGGAAACCTGCCCTGAGGCCTCAGCCAGAGGAAGAGAGATGATGTCCTTTTTCCCATGCGGCCCAGGTTTCCTTGTTGTCAGCACAATTTTAGTTCAGCAAATGGGGTCACAGTAACTGTAGGTCACAGAAGGCTCAGCAGAAGAGCCAACTCAAGGTCAAGGTCATTCATTCATTCATTCAACAAGCCTTTACTGAAAGCCCACGGTGTGTCAGGTACTGGGGATACAGCAGTGAGGACGATCGATGGGGTCCCTGACCCTGTAGGCTTACCTTCTAGTGGGAGGTGCGAAGAGCAATAGGCGAAGAAAGAAATTCATCAATAAGGTCATTTCAGATAAAGAAAATAATCAGGAAAATGGGAAAGAGCATGTCAGAGAGTGGAAAGCAAAATAGGGTGGTCAGTAAGGACCCCGGTCTGAATCTGTGTCCTCCCTCCTCCCAAAGTCTAATGTTGAAACCCTACCCCCCACCACCACGTGATGGTGCTTGGAGGCGGGGCCTGTGGGTGCTTAGGTCATGGGGGTGGAGCCCGTGATCTGAAAGAGGCCCCACAGAGCGCCCTGCCCCTTCCCCCACCTAAGGCACCGGGAGAAGTGGGCGTCCGCAACCTGGAAAAGAGTCATCGCCAGCACTCAACCTGCTGGCGCCCTGATCTTGGTCTTCCAGTCTCCAGAACTACGGAGAATACATTTCTGCTGTGAATGAGCCACCCAGTCTGTGATATTTTGTTATAGCAGCCTGAACGGGCCAAGACCGGGGGTGGCATTTGAGCTGACATGAGCAACTTGAGGAGTCAGCCACGTGGAAGAACACTGCAGGCAGGGGGAACAGTGAGCACAGAAACCCTGAGGCCTGGGCAGGCTCAGCACGACTGAGAGCCCAAAGGAAGCCCTTGGCTGGTGCAGAGTCGGGGAGGCAGGGGGGCTTGGTAGATGAGGTCCAAAGAAGGCAGGTCACCCAGACCTTGGGCTTCCCACGAGAGGGAGAGGAGATTTTATCCTCAATGCCAAGGGCAGCCATGGGCAGCCTTACTTGTGTTTTCTCAGGTTCCGGAAAAGCAGGTGGGTCCCAGGCACAGCCTTTCGGGGAGGCTCATCGGCTGGGAGCTGACAGCATTCTCTGACAAAGTCGGAATGCCCTGTGGCCGGAGGGCCTGAGAATCAGGTGGTCAGGAGGGACCAAGTGAGCTGCGGAAATATGCAGGCCCAAGACCCTCAGGCACAGGAGAGCAACGCTCTTCCTCCCTCACTCTCGGACTGGCCAGGGGCTCCACCAGCACTCGGGCGGAAGGGGCCCCTGCCCCTGGAACGTGAGTGAATGGATTTGAAAGCTTCCGCCTGAAATGGCCCATCACTGCCACCGACATTCCTCTGGCCAAACAAGTCAGGGCAGCCACACTCAAATGGAAAGAGGGGTGCGGGGAGGTCTCAGTCTTTCTGGATGCCCAGAAGGTAGAGAGCTAGGAGTGTTTGGGGAAGGGCACCAATGGCTTCCACACCCCGTTTTGGAGGGAAAATGAGGCTCAGATGCATGGACGAAATTGCCCAAGGTTTGAGGCAGAGTGGGCTGTAGTGCCCAGGCCCTGACGGAGGTCAGCCCTCTATCTGCGGTGCCCCACCCCCTCCCCACACTGCCCCACCCCACCCTCACCTTCTGCCTGGAGACCTGCAGGAGCTTAATCTCATAAGCCTCTCCAGCTTTCCACACACAAGCAGGAACTTATCCTCCTTGCATCTTGGAGGAGGGACAAGGTACTAGAACAACCCCCCCCCTTGCCCTTCCTCCACCCCACACCCCAGACAAACGTCTGGGGCCCTGAAGAGATCACACAGCCCAGAGGGGGTGGCTAGAGCAGGCCTGAGCGAGGGCTGGCAGCTGCCTACCCAGCGCCAGCAGGAACCCCCAGGCTGGATGGGTTACAGTGTGCTGGGCCCCGGGCTTGCCCTGACCTGACCGCCCCACCCCCACCCCCACCCCCACCCCCAGCCCCAGCCCCACAGCCGCAAACGTTTCCTTCTTCAGGAGCATTTTCCAGCTTCCGCCTCTCTCTGACTGCTGGGGAGGAGCCAGGGACCCTCGCCCAGGTGGACGCACAAGCCTCTGCCAGCCCCTGCCCTGACCGCTGAGCGCAGCTGCAGAGGGCGGGTGGGGCGAGATTCATCCAGAGAAAAGTTCACTGACTGCCTTCCCCTGGGAGGTGGGCCACCCCCAAGACAAGTTCCCAAAGGGGCAAGCAAGCCAGCAGGGAATGGTCTGGCGTGAAGGGGGCGGTGGACAGGGGCAGCCAGCCTCCCTCCCCGCCCCCGTGCCTGCCACAAGCCTCCCCTGGGCAGAGTGTGGGGGTGCTGCACAACAGGCCTGGCCAGGGGTGGCCCAGAAGAGGCTGCCTTGGGCACTGCAGGGCAGTGGTGGCAAGATCTGTGGGAACAGCAGAGGGGGAGAGAGGGAGAGGCTGGCCCCCTGCAGGGGGCTGTCCTGCCTCCCCCCTGGGCCAGGCCCCTCCACCGCACCTGGGGCCCCTCTTGCTGGCTCTGGCGCCCCAGCTGGTTGGTGTTTTCTTTCCCACAGGACTCATGAGGATGTGCAGCCTATGGTAAACAAAGGACTATTTTTATCCCCTATTGTTTCCTCTCTCAGTGTCCTAGGTGTCCAGCCAAGGTCCACCTCGGTCCTCCCTCCTGAGCCGGCTGGGACCACAGGCTCTGCCCTGCCAGGTGCCAGCAGCTCAGCCACCTGCTGCTCCTCAGATCTGCCTTGGAAGAGACCAGGGCTGCTGGGTGAGCCGGTGGTGAGGCTGGGAGAAAGCACCCGGCGTGCCGGAGCCAGGCCTGGGAGACCCATTGCCAAGGTGGGCACCTGAGCCCTCTCACACACCCACAGCCCACCCACTTCCACTGCCCACCTAGGCTCCAGGGGCCTCTTCTGAACTGGCTCCAGCCTAAGAGGAGGTCAAAGGTTGGGGGCAGCCCCAGGGTCAGTGTTGCCATGCATGGGGGCAAAATTAAAAAGAAAAAAAGGGAAAGCAGATTTACAGTCAGTTTCATTGTTTTGAAATTCTCTCCAGCCTGTACCTCCCCTACTGCCCGGCTCTAGGCAGGCAGTCAGCGGCAATGTCTGGATTCGAACCCAGGTCTGAGCCCAGAGTGCAGGAGGTTTCTCCCCACGGCGGCCATCACACTAGAGGCATTCATGGTTTTATCCCAGCTCGGCTGGGCTCTGGGCAAGATGGGAGTGGGGAGTGGGAAGTGGGGTGGGTGGGAAGTAGGAGAAGGACCCTCAGGCCCTGGGGTGGGGGCTTGAGGGGCAGGGGGAGGTGAGGGTTCTGGTACTCAGGGTTCAGGGCCCGCAGCTCCCCTGTCCTCTTCCCCTCGGCTCTGAAGCAGAGACGGCTGCAGTGGGAAGGAGCCTCTGACAGATGGGTTTTTTTTAACCACTTGATCACGATAGAGGATTTAATTTTATCCCTTTCCCTGGCTGGCTCTGAGTCTATTTAGAGTTTCAGCACGAGCCGAGCGAGCGAGAAGGAGGGTCCCTGGAACACCAGACTCCCACCCCCAGCCTCTTCACGGCGCCTCCCTGCCGGTGCCAGCCACGACAAGGTCCACGTGGGGGACCCCCTCACTGTGCAGGCTCAGGAAGGCAAGGGACTTCTGCTGCTCCCCCAGGCAAAGCTGCCCAGCACAGAGAGGTCGGGGTGGGGGCGGGGAGCAGGAAGCAGCTCCATTCGGCTTCTTTCAAAGGGCCATCCCATCTCTTTCATCCTCAGCAAAAAGCATCCAACAAGCCCCTGACTGGGCCTGGGGCTGCCAGGAGCTGTGGACAAGGCCTTGCCCCGAGGGAGGAGAAGCAGAGAAGACGGGTTGGGGACACTCTCGTGGGGACTTAATGATGACCACATGCGCGGACCGCCCGCTGTGGGCAGGTCACCTGGCTAAGCCTGTTACATGCCTCCTATCATTCATCCTCAGAAACAGCCTCATGGGATGCTCTCGGTTCCCCCTTTCTCCCAATAGTTAGATTACTTGCCCCAAGTCACGCAGCCACCAAGCGTCAGACCCGGACCCCAGACCGTAGTCTCCTGGCTGGAAGGTCTCCCCTGCCCCCAGCTACACGAAGACAAAGATTTGTCCTGTGACAGGAAACGGTTTGACCGAAGTCAGGAGAGAAGACATTGGACCACGGTTTTACGGGGTTCAAAGCATTTTTTGTGTAGTTTGTTAAAGGTACAAGTGTATTATTATTCCCATTTTACAGATGAGAAAAGTGAGGCTGAGACTTGCCAAGGGCACAGAGATCACAGTAGGGAGGCAGGGCTGTGGTCTCCAGTTAGGAGCGCTTTTGCTGACCTCACCTGGGGGCAGGTGTGCATCTAGGCAGGATGGTCAGAGGGCAGCTGCGGACAAGAAGAGTCATACAAAGTGAAGGAACAGCGGATTCTAGAAAAACCAGCTCTGCCTGGAGGACGTCTGGGTCCCCATGGGGAGCTGGTGGCAGGCCAGCTTCACGTACCGTCTAGAAGGGCTGCAGCTGCGTTGGGGAGGCGAGGGCAGGCCCCAGGGCCCAGCGCAGGGTTGACCCACCTGAGAAATGTTTGTTAGTCACCTCCAGCAACAGGACGTGATGGGCTAGAGAACCGGGCCAATCCCCAGCTGGTCCTGGGGTCTCAGAGCCAGCCTGGGACGGGGCTGGGCAACCCCGTGATTCAGGAATTATCCCCCACCCCTCCCTGACCCTTCATGTCAAAGCTGGAAGTAGCTACAAAGACAGAGTCTGGGGTCAGACAGTCGGGGCCCAAGTTCTGGCTGCACCACACTGACCTTCAGCAAACTCCATAACCTGTTAAGTCACCTACTTACCTCGCACGTGACTACAGAGGGTGAGTGTGAGGTGCTGAGCTCCCGCACACAGGCAGCACCCAGTGCACTTTTGCTGCATGAAGGCTGGGGCGTGGAGACACCTGCACAACAGATGTTTGTGAAAACCCACCACCTTTCAGGGCCAAGGCCAAGGGCCAGGAGGTGGAGAGTCTCAGAGGCTCTGGGTCCGCAGTCACCTCCTGGGGCTGTGCAGGTGGGGGGTCTCCCACAGGTGTGCAAACAGGGCGGCCACCTGCTGCACACTCTGCCCCTTCCCTGGGGACTTGGCAAGAGGCCCAGGCAGGGCAGGGCTCGGCTCCTCAACAGTCACCAGCTCCCCTGACCTCCTGCCTGAAGGCCTGGCAGAAACCATCCCTGGGAAGCCAGCCCTGGGGGGGCGGTTCCAATGCCAAGGAGAAAAGTGAAGGCAAGTCCCTGGCTGATGTCCAGAATGCATTTCACCACCCTTGTGCTTTGAGGAGGCCTTTCTTTAAATCAGGATTAGCAGCCATGACCCCCTAGCCCTCCCCCCTCCAAATTTCCTAAACACCCAGCTGTTGCCCCAGAAGAGAATGTTCATTAGAGAAGTGTTTTCTAAACATGGCCTCAGAGTCAGTCTGGGCTGATTTCATCTCCAGGACAGGGAAAGGGGTGCCCAGCTGTGAGCAGCAGGGAGAGGGGCTTGGGAGAGAGGAGAGAGGACCAGCCCAGGGCAGGGCAGGTGGCTGGTGACGGGGTCCCGTGGGGCCTCAGAGCTCCTGCCCCCACTGCAAAACCAGGTGCCGCAGCAGAGGGATCATTTTCGCTGCTACAAAGGGCCCTCAGGTTCAAAGGCTGCAGCGGCCTGGATTCTCACAGCTGCTATTCACCTGCCCGGACAGGGCAATGAAGCACTTCATTCATTTTTGGCCACCCTCCCCCCAGGGTTGGGAAACACCAACAAAGAAGGGAGCCCGGCCTCCCCTGGGCCCACTGCCGCCCCTGCCCCCCGCTGTCTCAGTCCTGCCCGTTGGAGTCCTCACCGGCACGTGCACCTGCACCTGCACCTAGGAAGGTGGCCGTGCAGGGTGGCCTGCTGTGTGGGCCCAGGGACCATGAAAGACCCGGCACTGCTCCCAGTGTCCTCCCTCCGCCCGGTGGAGTGTCCTCTCTCTTATGTGACCTGATTGCCATCGCAGACCAGGGGTGTGAGCTCCGGGAGGGCTCCCCTTCCTTAGCTGGTCCCTGCCCCTCCATGCCTCCATCTCCCCATTTGTTCACCGTGCCCACCCCGGGCCTGTGGGGGCTGGGCAGGCGGGACCAGGGCCCATCAGCCCATCCTGCTCTGCTCGATGGCCCTGCTTAGAAGAACTGACCAACTCCAAGGTTAACCACCCCACAGTGCCACTCGGAGCCCTAGGGTGGGGGTGGGAGAATTCTATGCCTAACACCAGCCCTTGATATGTGTGTCTACGTAACTTCTAGGTAACACAGCTGACTCGTTTTGTCTTTCTTCCAGTAACTGTGAAGTCCTTCCTGGAAAGGGAAGTTCCAGAGAAAGGCAGACCAACTCGGCACGAGAATGAATGTCTGAAGATGGAATGCGTTATCAGGTGAGGTAGTGAGTCCCCCAGGGTATTCACGCAAAGGTGGGACAGGCCTTTTCCAGGGATGTTTCAGAGGGGCTCACACATCTGGCCACTGCGTAGGCTGCTAGATCCCCCTCCGCATCCGTCTCAACGCTAAGCCTGAATGATGGCAACTGTGTCGCCTGTCACCATATTCCAGAAACCCGGTAGCACTTAGCACCCAGTGAAACTCTTTGGAAAGGAAATAGAAGCAGTGAGTCTATGTAATTAGAAAAAAAAAAAAAAAAAAAAAAGACTAAAATGGGATGATGAAGTGTAGAAATGAAAAATTCTAGAAAATGCTTCCCAAGCAAAAATTGCTAAAGCAAAAATGACTACAGCTCCCAAACGTGGATGGCATCTATGCACCAAAAAATCTTCCATTTCCGGGACAATGGGAGGGACAGCCCTTCTGCCTGGACCTTTGCTGCAAGCAGTCCAAGAGCCACGGCCCTCGCCCAGGACACCGGAGCGTGCGGCAGGGGAGCATCCACATGCCTCCGGCATGCTCCCTGTTGGCTCAGGACGGGGGGTTGGGGGGGTGAGGTCACCTGGAGATGTTACTGGCCTCAGTCTCATCTAGGATGATATTTGGAATCTCCAGGTTGAAGAGGGGGGTCCACCTTCCTACGGACCTGGGCTGGGTGTCGGCTGGGCTGGGTAGACCTGGAAATTCTTCCGAATCTCAAGCTCCACTCCAGATCACAGATAATTCGACCAGCAAACCGGTGCCTTCACCCCTCCAAGGCGCCTTCGTGGGCAGGGGGCGCTCGGCCGCACAGCCCATGTGATGTGTGGAAGTCGGCAGACGCCCCCGACTCCGAGGGAGATGACTCGGCTCACATACCAGGCTATTAAAAATCTTTATTGCTAATTTTCTTCTCCAACAGATATATGTTTTTAGTTGAAATAAGAAGCCACGGCAACATTTTCACTTTTCTCCTTCAGAAGATGAGACAGATCAGGCCCCCACTGTTACAAGAGGGGGGCCGTGACCTTGATAAGGACAGGCTGGGGCAGAGAGCACGGCACGGGCCATGGCACGGACCCTGGACGGGAGCGACAGGTACAAAGAGAGGGGCAGCCAGCAACACCGGCATCTACACCTGACAACAGACAACGCAACCTGGGAGGAGGGGGATGGAGAAACACACCTTCCCCTGGGCCTCCGCTGGAGCTGCAGGGCACTGAGCTGAGCATGAGTGTGTTCGTAAGTGTGCGTGTGCTCACACTTGCGCATGCGTGCACACACTGCCCCCTGGAGCAAGACGCTCTGAGGCCCCTACTGGGGTCCCCACAGTCCTTGTCCCCTGGGGACCAACAGCCTTTGCAGTTAACAGTCAGCCACCAGGGCCGGGGGCCTGTACGTGAAGGAGCAGGAGGACATGGGGTCCAGGCCCCGACACTCGAGTCCTCCTTCTGGGCGAGACTCAGCACAGCGTGACCCTCCCACGGACCGCAGGGCTCTCCAGGGATCACACCCGGGACACTGTGACGGTCAGCCCCTGTGCTCCACGGCAGCTCGAGACCTGAGAAGGGGCATGTCCTGCTCCGAGAGTCTTCTCCTGGTTCTGGGTCCTGGGGGCAAGAATGGGCATCTGCCTGAGGGGAGGGTGAAGGCTTCCCTCTCTGAGGCCAGCATCTCCCTCCACCTTCGCACCCAGACTCCACCCCTGTGAGAGATGGGGGAGAAGGGCACGCTGCCCCCAGGGGCAGGGGGAGGGCAGGTGGGAAGACTTGGGGTGCCCGCAGCCATTCAAAGACGGGGCTCTGCAAGGTGTTTCTCAGGCTGGGCGGGAGCACCAGCCTGGTAGGCCTGGCTCGGGCAAGCACTTGGTAAATGAACACAGCCGCTGTCCCTCCCGGGCTGACATGGAGAGACCTTTGGAGGGCAGAGCAGTGAGAGGCCCAGGCCCGGATGAGAGAACCCATGTGCTGGCCGGGACCTGTGGTCCCAGTCCAGTGGCAGATGCCTCTGGGGCCTTGCTGGGAGCCAGGGGGGCGGTATTTGGGGTCAAAGCACTCACAGGCTTTGTGAGCCCAGCTGGGGCCTGAGTGCGGGTGGGTTCCGGACCCCCAGGCAGAGACCTGTGCTACATGGTGGGGTATTGCAGCTGGGGGAGCAGCTTCTGCCCTGTACAGGAGGAGCCCACAGACAAGGCCTCGGGAAGTGGGATATAGCGGGAATGGCGACAGGGCAAAGCTGCCCAGCATCTCGCCTGGGCTCGGCACAGGTGGGCCGGAGGGGCTGGCTGGCAGTGGAGCAATTCCATCCCGGCCAGGGAAGCTGGCTGGCTGCCACCTCCTGCAAGTGACACACATAAATCCTGGCTAACAGTCAGTTACCTCTAAGCCCTGGGCCGCTCCTTCACGACAACACAAATCTCCTTGGGGGCCCCATTTTCCAGCTGCGGATCCTGCTTGGGGTCCTCGAGGTCCCCTTGCTGGCAGAGCCAGGTGTGGCCATTAAAGCAAATGCACTCACTGTCCAGGCAGACCCGGCCGCAGAGCAACTGCTCGCAGCAGAGTGGGGAGAGGCTGTGGCAACAGGGGGTCACCGGCGAGCCGATGGGAAACCAAACACACCTACCGAAAGCCAATCAAATGCAAACACAAAACATGTAAAAGCAGCAAGCTCTGTGTAATAAATATTGCAAAGCGCACTTGGTTTCTTTCTTTTTTTTTTTCAAGTCAAATATAACAACCAATGTCCCAAACCCTGTTTTCAGCATTCAAAAGAGAGAAGCCGGTGCCCTCAGCAGAACACCTGCAGCCAATCAAAGAAAAAAACCGTTTCCCATCAGCCAGCCAATCCGACATCTTCATGTCCCTAAAAAGTGACCCAAATAAAGCACCAGAGCTCGGAGAGCTTCTTGGGAAGCCATATACCGTAGAGCAAATTAAAAAAAAAAAAAAAAAAAGGAAGAGTCAGAAATAAAAATAAAGGGTTTCCGTTGGTCAAGATTTAAAAATAAAATGGGTTCTTCCTGCAGCCAATCGTGAGTCCGTCCCTTTATGCCAATGAGAACCACACCACTGGAGTTTCCCTCGATGCGGCCCTGCCGAGTGGCCGTGGGGCGGGGTGGGTTGGGTGCCGAGGGTGGGGAAGGTGACGGGCTTGCTGCCACTCGGCCGGACGAGGTCCACACAGATCTCTGGGCCCTTGCCAGCCTTCAGGGTGTTGCAAGGGGTTCGTCGCTACTGCCTCCGGTCCTCTGTCTCCGACCTGGAAAACGCCATCACCACGTCCTCTGCGCCTGCAGACCAGGGGGAGAGGCTTGCTGGGTGGGCTCCTGACATCGGGCTGCAGCCTGGGACCAGGCCAGGAGGCCTGGCCCTCAGGGGCAGTGGCAGCCCCCCCCCTCCAGTGCAAAGTGCTTCCGAGGAAGCCCACCTCCCCTCTAGGCCTTCCTCGCAGCCTGGCCAGGGTGTGTGCCAGCATCCCTGCTGCGGGGCTGCGGGGCTGCGGGGCTGCGGGGCCACGGGGCTGTGGGCGGGGGTGAGGCTCAGGCCTGCTCAAGGCCACACAGCTAAGACAGAGGGGGAGAACCAGGGCTGCTAGTCCTGGAGCGAGGCCCTGCTCAGACCCCCTGCTCCAAAGCCACCCAAGCCAGGGACCCTTCAGAGCCATTCCTCTTTGCCAAACCCGACACCTGTTCCCAGGAGCACAGCCAGGCCTGTCTCCAGCCCGCAGTCGGCTGGGCTCCTATGGAGACAGATAATGGCCATAATCTTTATTATTCTTGTGGATTTGAGAATCTGGTCCAGGCACTCATGAAATCACTTCCTTTGTCCTGTTTTCCACTGGACAGGATCCGACATGCAGCCAGAAAAGCAAGTGGGGGAGGGAAAGCGCTTGAAAAACTGACCTGCCTGAGGCAGAGACCCTGCAGGGCAGGTGAGGTAACCTGTGGTCCTACTTCGCCTCCTGGGCCCTGGCCCTCCGAGTCCTGCTACTTTCTCCCCTCTTTCTAAAGGACAGTCAGGTGCCGTGGCCTTTCGCATGTATTTGTCCTCTGTGCTAACTGGAGGAATTCTCCCGGGAGGGGCGGATGGGAACAGCAGACACAGAAAGGCCACTGAAGGGCCAGCCAGTGTGGGAGGCGCGCGGAGGAGCTTCTGGCCTGAGAAACGGAGTCGAGAGAGCGCTGGATTCCACCCCCAGGCACGGTGCTGGCCGCTCCGTCCACGCCGCGTGCAGGGCACTCTCGCCTTCACACTGGCTGTCCCCCACCGACCTCCTTCCTACCTGTCCTGCCTCATGGACAGTGGAGGGGGCACCCCCCCACAGGTGCGGAAGAAGGAGGGCCTGCGCACAAGGATGGAACACAGGAGACACCTGCCTTCAATTTGGCGCCAGAGCACAAGGCGGGGTAACCACCCCCCCTGCCTCGACGGGGCTCTAAGCAGCTCTCTCTGAACAGGGGAATAGGGTTCTGGGAAGGAGCTCAGATTGCCTGACTCCTTGGGATGGGGCTCCTTTGCTCGGGAAGCCCTACAAATCCTTCCTGTGTCTTCTCGGGAACGTTCTGTTCTCGCCTCAGTCCCTCCACCCCGGGACCACGCAATATCACTGCAGGCAGAATTTTCCTAGCAACTGCCGCATCCAGGATCACATCATACCCTGCACGGCAGCCGAGCCGGTTACCCAACAGATGCTGGCTTTTCCCTGGTGCCGCCTCCCCAGCTCGCCAACCAGTGGGGGGGCGGGAGGGAGACCAGAACAGGGAGCTGTCAGCACGAGAGACGCCTGGGTTGCAATGAGCAGTGGCAGCCCACTCGCTTCTTTCCCGGCCTGTCTCGTGGGCTTTCTCCCAGGGCCTTGGGCCTCTGTCCTGAGCTGCAGTCACAGGAAGGGCACTGGCAGCCCCATGGGGGAACGGAGAGTCGGCAGAAGGGAGGGCTCCCGGCTTCTTGGAGGAGCCCAGACCCGGGGCCAGGGCTCCCGCCCCACAGCCACCTGGCATGTGCATCCAGGCCACACTGGGGAAGGAAGTAACTGCCTCAAGGTCACCCAGGGAGTCAGGTGACCATTTAACAAGACACCTGAAGCAGAGGACTTGCCAGAGTCCCGCCCGTGCCACGCTGCCAGCTGGTGGCTCCATCCCCGGCTGGGGTGCGGAAGGCTGAGAATCCATGGCTCTCGTTCATAGCGCCGCCCACTCTGCTGCGGGAGCCGCGTGCAGGGAGGGCCTGCAGAGCTGCTGCCCGTTCTGGACCCTGTTCTGTCCCTAAAGGGCCCTGATGATTTCCAGGCCTCAGCACAGGGATCCGCTTTCCTTTGGGGCCCAAGAGCAGGGAGGCTCTTCCAGAGCATTCTCTGACCTAGCCTCCACACCGGCGTCCAACACCCATCCTTCCCCACGAGCCTGGCCATGAACCCAGCAGGCCTCTAGGCCAGGACACCCCTTCCCTCTCCTTGTCTCCAAGGCATCTGGGCCAGTCACCTCCCGGGGGCTGAGCTGCTCCGCTAGTCATCATGAGTCAAGCTGCTGGGCTGAGAGCCAGGAGGGACCTCAGAGGGCGGCCACCACAGTCCCTCCTTGTCCTTCAGAGGCCAGCATGTGGTGTCTCCCTTGGGTGCCACTGTCGTGGAATCATGGAGCTCAGAACAGGAGGACGCTGCACAGAGGCCAGCAGGCCCGGCCCCCGCCTCCAGGCTGCCAGCTAGGTTTCCTCTCCCACGTCACAGCGAGGCCGGGCCCACCCACAAGTCCTCCGGTGCCCACTGCCTGGACTCGGCGCAGAGCTTCTGCCCGCCCGTCCCACCAGATGTGGGCGAGTGCAGGACGAGGGAAGCTGGTCCATCCATCTCTCCTGCCCATGCTCACTAACACAGCAGAAGACAAAAAAGTAGCCGGAACCTGACAAATACATCACAAGAGAAAAAACCACAGACAAGCATCTCTTATGAATATAGATGCTCACAGTACCTATGACATGCAAAAGCAGAAAAAAATACTAGCAAACTGGAGACAGCAACGCATAGAAATCATGACATACTCTGACCAATGAGATGTATCCCAGGAATACAAGGTTGGTTTAACATCAGAAAATCAATTAATGAATAGAAAAAAGGACAAAAACCATACAATCATCCGAAAAGACACAGAAAACACATCTGACAGAATTCAACACCTCTCCATGGTAAAAACCCCCAATATACCAGGAGTAGAAGGAACCCCCTCAGGCTGGTAAAGGACATGCCCTAGAAGCCACAGCTGTTACCACGCTGAATGACGCGAGACTGCGTGTTTGTCCCCTTCAAGGTGGGGAAGAAGAGGAGGATGTCCGAGCTCTCACAGTCCCATTCAATATTGTGTTGACGGTTCTATCCGGCGCAATACGGCAAGAAAACGAAATAAAAGGCACGCAAATTGGAAAGGAAGAAGTAAAACTGCATTTGCAGATGACCCGGATCTCAAATATAGAAAATCCTAAGGAATCCAATATAAAAACATTAGAACTAATACACAAGTTAAAGTTACATGGTATAGGATCAACATACAAAAATTATTTGTATTTCTATACACTACCAATGAACAATCTGAAAATAAACTTAAAAAACAATTTCACTTACAATAGCATCAAAAATAATAAATTTAGTAGAAATAAATTGAACAAATTTGTATTTGTTACAAAATTTATTTTGTACAAATGTACAAAATTTGTACTCTAAAATATGTAAAACATCATTGTTCAAAACATCAATGAAAAAGTTCAAAACAACACCTATCAAAATCTCAGCTACTTTTTTTTTTTTTTTTTTGCAAAAATTGACAAGCTGTTCCTAAAATTCATATGGAAACACTAGGATCCAGAATTGCCAAAATAACCATGAGAAAGGACAAAGCTGGACTCACACTTTCGTGGTCCAAAACTTACTACAAAGCCCTGACTGGCGTGGCTCAGTGGGCTGGGCATGGCCCTGCAAACCCAAAGGTCACCAGTTGGTTCCCACTTGGGGCACATGCCTGGGTTGCAGGCCAGGTCCCCAGTTGGGAGCACATGCGAGAAGCGATTGGTCAACGTGTCTCTCGCACACCAATGTTTCTCTCCCTCTATCACTCCCGCCCTTCCCCCTCTCTCTAAAACTAACTAAATAAAATCTTTGAAAAACTTACTATGGGGCTCTATGGTAAACAGGACCGACTGGCATGGCCTGAGGACATGAGGTCAGACGTGTAGACTGACCGAACAGAACTGAGAGTTCGGAAATGACCCCTCCTATTCACGCCAGTCGGGTTCTGACAAGGGTGCCACGTGACTCAACGGGAAAGAAGTGGACGAACGGTGCTGGGACAGGGCGCAGCTGGACCCCTAGCTCCCACCATATTGAAAATGCCCCAGCGACCTGACCACAGGAGCTGGTGCTGTAACACCCTTGAAGAAAACGTGGGAGTGAATCTCCACGACCTTGGGTCAGGAAGGGGCGTCTTAGATATGATACTCAAAGCACAAGTGATAAAGTGAAAAACCAGATACTTTGGGCTTCATCCAAGTTATAAACTTTTTGTGCTGTAAAGGGAACCATAAAAAGAGTGGGAAGGCAACCCACGGAATGGGAGGCAGTGTGTGCAATGCATACATCTGGTGAGGGGCTGGTGTCCGAAATTTTAAATAAAAACTCGGTAATTATGAAAAGTGAGGCCCTGGCTGGTGTAGCTCAGTGGATTGAGCACAGGCCTGTGAACCCAGGGATCAAGGTTCGATTCCCAGTCAGGGCACATGCCTGGGTTGCAGGACAGTTCCCAGCAGGGGACGCATGAGAGGCAACAACACATTGATATTTCTCTCCCTCTCTCCTTCCCTTCCCCTCTAAAGATAAATAAATAAAATAAAATAAAATAAAATAAAAGTGAAACAACCGAATTTTGAAAATGAGCAAAGAACCTGCATAGACATTCCTCCAAAGAATATATATGAGTGGCCAACAAGCACAGGATGCTCAGCATCACTAGTGACGAAAATGCAAACCCAAACCACAGTGAGGCCCCACTTCCCACCCACGAGGGTGGCGGGAAGCAGAGGGACAGTGACAAGTATCAGCAAGGATGTGGAGAGATCAGAACCCTCCGCTGCTGGTGGAAATGGCAAGCGGCCAGTGCCTGAGCCTGCCCCACACACAGCCTTCCCATCCCAGCTGGCCGCTCCCCCCTTCTTGCATGCTGGCTCAGGTCAAAAACCCTGGGGTGTTCCTGATCACCCCACTCCTGCCCTACCCCCTCCACACACAACACATCAGCAAGTCCTACTGACTCTACTTGTAAGGCAGACCCTGAATACCGTACTTCATCACTGTCTCCCCCCCACCACCCCAGGCCGCACCACCACCCTCCACTAGCTTCCGGGACCCCCTGTTCCTGGACCTCCTCACGCTGGCCCCGACGGTCCACTTTCCACACAGCAGTCAGAAGGAAGTTCTCAAAACCACAGGTCAGACTTGCCATTCCTTTGCTTGAAACTCTCCAAAGGCATCTTATCCCAAGGCGTCTCGTTCCACTCGGAGTAAACTCCAGCTCTTCACACTGGGGCCTGCAAGGCTCAACGGGATCTGGCCTCCAGACGCCTCTGGACCGCCTGCACGCCCCCCGCCCCCACTGCACCCCCTCCCACTACAGGGCTCCTGGCCGGCCCCTGGGCACAAGGGCTTGCACCTCGGGGCCTTTGCACTTGGGCTTCCTTTGCCTCAACGCTCTTCCCCGAGTCTACCTCGCAGCCCTTGTCCTTTGTGCCAGGCTCTGCGAACCACCCCCGGAGGCCCCCCTGCCCTGACCACCACTGCTGAAACGCTGACCGGAGCAGCCGGGCCACGGCAGCCGGCCTCAGCAGGCTCCGCACGACCCCGAGCACCATGTTCACGAGACCTTGTCTCCCCACTGGAAAGAGCATTCCGCAGGACCAGGGGCTCTGTCTCGCTCGCTCACATATTCATAGCACCAGGGAGAGTCCCCGGGACACAGGACGAGCCGTTGTTGCGGACCCTGTGAGCTCAGAGACAGAAAGCAGCTCGGTGCCTCAGAGGCAGAGGGTTGGACATAGACTTGGAAGCCACGCCTGCACCGCCACTCCCTGTCACGCCTCCTGCCAGAGACCGGGCCTATCCGTCCACCCCCGTCAGAAGAGAGCCAAGACCCGGGACTGAGAAAACGCAACATCAGAGCCGCCCTAGGGTGCCCCAGAGAAAACTCAACATGGACCCCCGAGTGCCACCCTGGGAGCAGCTCCGCCCCCAGATGCTGTCCTGGTCCCCACGCCCTGCCCTGGCCCGCTGCCTGCCTGACACCGCCCTGGTCCCAGGCTCGCCTGCCGTGGAAAGAGGGGAGGGGCCGAGGCACTGGCAAGGCGCAGCTCTGAATGGAGGCAGGGCACCCTGCAGGCTGTCCCAGCCCACACCCGACGCCGGCTTTGCCCCTTTCACCGAGTCCAGTCAAGTGACTGGTGGGGGGAAAAATGACAAATATGCAGGAGCTTAAAAAAAGGGAAGCCGGCCCCTAGTTGGGGGGCGGGAGCCAGACAATGGGGTCACTGGTCCGTGCACAAGCTCCAGATGAGTTCACAGCAGCAGCATGGAAAGCCCGGCACAGGCCGCACGCTGCAGCCCCACCCTTGGCCCGGCCCACGTCCCGGCTGCCCGAAGGGAACCTCCACGTCGTCACCAGGGAGCCCGGCTCACTCGGAGGTGCTAACTTGGGGTGCAGGAAGCAGCGTGGTTTAGAGAAAGCCCCCGAGGAGTGAGATGCAGCCCCCAGCATCTGCACAGCCATTCCCGACATCTGATGCTCTAAGTTGACGTCTTTCCAAAAAGGTCTTTTCATCACTAAGCACCTCAGTCTGTTTCTGGAATTGTCGGACGTACTTTTCTCGGCCCCATGGTTATAGTTGGGTCAGTGATGGCGGGTGGAAAAGAACAGAAGGAGGGACAGGGAGGCGGCGCAGCCCTAAGGTGGAGGGTGGAGTGAGGGCTCTCCGTCTGTGTCTCAGACCTGGCCGGGAAAGCCTCATGGAGTCTCTCACCCCCGCCCGCAGATAAGGGGTTACTCCCAGAAGCGGCACCTGCCATGGGCGGGGGTGCCCACATCACCCAACCTGGAGCCACAGGCTCCTCTAAGCCCAGCCCTCCATGACCACGAGCTCTGGGGACAGGAGGCTCCCTGAAACCCGCCCCCCCCACCCCTCGCTGGGCAGGACTTCCCAGAACTACTCCAGGGCCAGACGTGCTGGGGCAGGGATCTCCTGACCTGCTCTCCCAAAGGGGCCTAACACCTTCCCAAGGAGGGTGAACGACTGGGGCCGAGAAACTCAGAGATACAACCCTGAAACCCCAGCCTCCAAACACCCACACCACCAGAGGTGGGAGACAGCAAAGGGCGTTAACTCTGGCCAAGTGCTCAAAGCCATCCGGGGAACCCAGCCTGCCGGGCCTGGACACCCTCCATGCCCACGGCCGCGGGCCAGAGAGGAGACACGAGCACAGGCTCCTGACATCTGTCCCCTTCTTTGACCGTGTGGTTTTGCTGGTGGTACCTCTTCACCCAATGACCTCATGGCCATTGTCATTGGCTATACCAACTAGAGTCTGCTGCCTGGCTGCCCAAAACTGCAGCGGCTCAACTGCCAGCTCTGGGGGTGAGCCAGGCAGCAGGGCCCCTGAAAAAGCAGGTCTCGGACGCTGCACCAAGGGGGAACGCTTCCCCAGAGATGAGGCTCGAGTGCCACCCGGGACTAGCGTCCTCCCAGACAAACGCCGCGTGCTGGGTGGCATCACTGCCTTTAGCAGCCTCGGCCTAGGAGCCTGGGGTTCCATACATCTCAGCTCCGATGCCCAAAGTTCCCGGGGGGATGGATTTACCCAGAGACAGCAAGACACTGGTTGCCATGGGGACAGCAGCTCTGATCCACCAAGGTCTTCACAGCCAAAGCAGGCCTCCAGGCTTGGTGGCACCTACTGGCCTCCCAGCTGACAACGGTCACCAGGCACCCAGGCTGCCGGAAGGTGAGGCACAAGGGCGGAGCGTGGAGCCGGCTCCCAGAGGCTGTGGGGCCTCCTGACCTGCTGCTGACGGCCCTCCCTGGACTTGGGCTGCCTCTGTGGATGCTGGTGCCCCGAGCCCAACTCTGGGCCTGACCACGCCTAGTGTGGGATGCAGGTGGGTCCTGCCTGCCTGCCTCTGTTTCTCCACCTGCAAACCACGAGTCGCAGTGACCCTACCTGTCTCAGCACCGAGGGCAGCGCCCACAGCACAAAGCGTCACATCTCGCGGGGTCACAACTCAGGTGCTACCACATCCGGTTTTCTCTGGTCCAGATCCGCTCTCCTAAACCTACCTGCTAGAGTCCCAGACCTGCTCCCCCAAACCTGCGTCGCCCCCTCCTACACTCTATACCCTGAGCCCAACACACCACTTACCTCCGAGGTCTGTCTTACCAGGTGAGTGGGATGCACGTTCTCCTCACTCCAATTCTCTGGCCTCCCACAACACATGCTGTCCGAGACCGGAGAGCGTGCTAAGCGGGAAAGGCACAGGATCTGGGAGGCGTGGGTGGATCCCTCCAGGGATCAGGGGTGACCAGGTCTTCAGAGTCCTGGCATGTTCCCAAACTCTAGCAGACATCAGAACCACCTGCGGGTTCTTTTGAACGCAGGTTCCCGGGCTGTCTGACTGCAGGGCTGGGGTGGGGCCCAGGAGTCTGCACATGTGACAAGTGCCCTTGGTGACGCCAGAGTGGTCGTCCGCCGCCCACACCCTGAGAGCTCGATGCTGCAAACCTCCCCTTGACCGCCTCTGCCCACCCCCGAGCCACTGTCCTCCTGGGCCAGCGTTCTGAAAGAGACGCCTGTCCCGCTTCCGCTTCTTCATGTCTCACTCACTGCCCGGCCCCCGGGAACCCGGCTTCCCACCAGGCTCCCCAGAAACTCTTTTGGGAAGAGTCACCACGGACCTCTCCAGTACAAGTCAGGGAGCCCTGACGGGACCCTGCTGACCCTCCTGCCCTCCCTGAGCTCCCTGGCGTCCTCCCGCTGTCCTCGGCACCGTGCGCCCCGAGCTCCCCCTGCCTCCTCCATGGGGCCACCGTCCCCACTCCATGCCTCACTGACACCCACACCCAGTCCGGTCTCCTCCCGCCTCGCACCCAAGCTCTGACCATGCTCCCACGCCCTCGTGGACACCCACATGCTCCTCCCCCTCAGTGCTCCCCTTCCTGCCTCATCCACTGGGACCCTGGTCTCAAATCCCATCCCTGCCTGTCCGCCCACCTGCGGGTTCTCTGTCCTAAGTGACCCGCCGCTGAAATGCACATGCACCCTTCTGCACGTGATATCACTGTGACCTTCCAGCTGTCTCCCTGCCTTGCCCTCTGGCCCACGACCTCTCCCCAGCGCTCACCCTAAGTGGATGACAACAGACTGGCTCTCTCCCCCTTCAGGCCCATGGTGACCCCTTGCAGTCTTCAGAATAAACTTCATCCTGAGCTATTTGCCTTCCCAGCCACGTACCACCCACCCAGCAACTGCCACACCAGGGGGACACGCAGACGCTCAACACTGGTGCAGGCTGGGCAAGCCCCAGGGGCTCCTTCGGCCTGGGGCGGCCCCCCCACCCCAGGTTTCCCGTGTCCACACCCCCATGCATCCTCCTGGCCCAGGCAAACGGCACATCTCCTTGCGGGTTCCTGGGTGAGTTTCCCTTCTCTGGGGATTGATCAGTCCTCCTGTGACCTGCGTGCCCAAAGTTCTCTACACATCTGTCCTTGTGCCCACCCTGCCGCACCAGCAGCTCCAGGGAGGGGCCGTCACCAGGCACCATGCCTGGGGCACAGATCCGAGGGCTAATGTGGGCGAAGTGTCCCATCGCCGGGGGAGGGACCCCTTGGTGCTCGTGTCAGAGGCAAAGGCCGGCCTCTCACAGGGCGTCCGGAGGTTGCACAGGGGCCTGGAGGCCTCTGTTCTCGGTCCCGAACAATGGCCCCCTTACAGTGGCCAGGGAAGGTCGAAGCAGCCCTTCCCGGGCCGGAACCAGACGCGGAGTTGAGTGACTGGCCTGTGCCTCCGCACGTCCCTTCCCCTTTCTGTTTTTTTTTTTGTAATTCAAGTTATCACATACCAAGTCTTTCTGATGTTTCAGTTGGATTCAATATATATGTGAATTTTTTGGTTCAGTTTTTAAGTTTTTAGGTTACAGGTAATTCTCATGTAAGTGTTGATTAAAGTTAAAGAAGATTAGCTTCCCATCCCACAGAGTGGGATTCTCCCGGGGCCGGCCCATCATTTCAGTCCAGTCCATCGCCTCGGGGGCCTCTGGGAGAAGTGTCAGCCCACGCACAGGTCCAGCAAACCCCCTGCTGGTGCCTGAAGCTGAACACGGTGCAGACCCTGGCCCCAGGGGGGTCCTGACACAATGTACGACTGGGGACACAGCTCAGGGGCAAGAGGAGGGGCTGCAATGGCCCGAAAGAGGCCAGGGCAGGCTGCGTGGAGGAAGTGAGAGGGTGGAAGGGTGTCCGGGGGGAGTCCAGGAACCGCGCTGGCTTGGAACGGAGAGGATGGTGCCAGCACCTCCGCGGACAGCCTCCGTCCGAGAGGGCTGAGCGGGGCGATCCGCTGTGAAGTGCAGCGGGCGGGCCCCTCCCTGGGAGCCGCTGGCTCCCTGCTGCTTTGCCTGTGGCAACAGCTATTTTACCAAGGTTCCAGGGCAGCCCCGAGACCAGAGCACCTATTTTAGGCTCCCTGGCAGCATGCCTGAAGCCAGCAGCCTTGGCTTCTGAGGGGCAAAGCCAGCAGAGCCCTGACACAGCCCAGCTGGCTCCAGGCTGGGGACCTTCCCTGGAAAGTCTCCTACAGAAAAGTGAGATCAGGCGGAGGCCAGAACAGGTGGGGGGAGCCACCGAGCCAGTAACACAGCTCCCAGGCCAAGGGGAGGGGAAGAGAAGGGACAAGAGCTTCCTTAGCAAAACGGGCCACGCCTAGACGGGTCTCTTACAGCCCCGGAACACCCGGACAAGGGCCTACACAAAGCGCCACGCAAGGATGACAGTTCTGCAGGTGACTGACTACAGGGGGGCTCTGCGAAGTGCACTGGGGACCTGGGACTGGCCCTGGCTGGGTGCCCTGTCCCCTGTGCAGTGCCGGGGCAGGAAGAGACTGGTGCTCTTGGAGAACCAGCACCTTCGAAGGCGCTACAGGGCCCAACCAACACCAGTAAACTGTTCCCAATGTTTTCTGTGCCCTCCTGAAATTCCACGTAAACTGCCTAAATCCCACCTGTCAGGTAAAGCACTGCTTTGCTTAAAAATGGCTTCTGCAAGCCATTCCTAGAGTTTATCTCAAAGCAAACGAACATTCACACACGGGCGTCCGACATGCGGCCACCTGGGCCCCACACCAACGGGCTCGTCGCCTCGCCTCTGGCCTGTCATCTCGTCCTGAATGTGGGCCCGGGGCAGCACCCACCTCACAGGCCTGGCGCGAGGATCCACCAGGAAAACGCTTGACAAGAAACCAGGCTCAGAGGAGGACCCTGATGAACACTTGCTGTCATCATGATTAACAGCGAAAATGAGAAACAAATGTAGAACAATAAAGGATTGAAATATATATATATACATATACATGGCAGAGCCATATGGCTGCATATTCTGCAGTTGCTAAAGTGTTTTCTTGAAAATTGTTTAAGAACATTGTAAAATTATAAGTAAAAAAAATGGATGTTAAAATGGATAGTAAAATGCTTACAGTGTATGGTCCTGACTTTATGATGGAACTAGAGGCACGTTTTTAAAAGGCGGACAGGAAATTTAACCAAAGGTAATAGAGATCACCGTTAGGTGCCAGGGTCCAGTCCTTGAAGCTTCTCAGCGGTTTCTCTCTTTCCCTGGTTTTCTCCAACGACTGTGCCTCCCGGTACAGCCAGAACAAAGGGTCAGCCAGTGCGATGGGGAGGGGAGCACCGGTGATAGGCGGGGACGAACACTCCGTCCCGCCAGCTTTGGAAGCTGCAGCCAGGCCTTCTCGGCAAGGCGCCCTTCCTGGAGATGCACCGATTTCCTTCGGGTCAAAGTCAGCTCTGCCTGGCCACCTTCAGGGGCCAGGGCAGAGCTCTCAGAGGGCTGACTCTGCGGTTCTGCCTTTCTGGGCCCCACGAATTCAGGGAGGGAAGCCGCGGTCCCAAGCTCGAGGAGCTCAGAGCTGCTCGGGAGACAGACGGGAGACAGTGTGGGAGCAGAGCAGCCGAGGAACACGTGTGATGGAAATTACAGGAGTGCCTGGCCCGCTCGGAGGCAGGGGGTCCAGTGCAGAGGCAGAGAGGTGTGAGCACGCATGGCCCGAGGCAGGAGCTAAAAGCCATTCACTGGCTGTTTGTTCATGGGGCTTGAGGTTGTGTTGTTGCAGGTGGGCAGGGGTCTTGTTCCATGCTAACGGGGCTGGATTTTATCCTGAAGCAGAAGAGAGGCCCTGGAAGGCCTTGAGTTGGGAAGAGACCTGCAGACGTGGCCTTCAAAAGTCCCCCTGGCTGTGGGTGGAAAGTGCACTGTGGGGGCAGGTAAGAGGTCAAGGTGCCGGCGAGCAGCTGTTGCAGCAATTGGGACAAGAGCCAACCTGGGGCCAGACCGCAGTGGGGTGCCCACCACAGAGGAAGATGAAGCAAATCTCAGGAGCACTGGGCAGGAGGGTCCAAGGGCTCAGCACTAACAAGATACGTGGGGAAGAACAGAGGACATGGGGGATGCGGGTGGCAAGTGTGTTGCGGCAGTGGATGCAGGAGAGGGAGGCTGTGACCAGGGCTGCTGAGTGTGGGACGTGGGTGTGAGGTCACAGGGCTGCCCATGGAGCTCTGGGGTCGGCAGCGGGGGCTGGGCTGCAAGTGCATATCGGCTGAAGTCACCGTGCAGGTGAGCTCCCAGAGCGAGCGTATGAGACTGAGTGTGGAGAGGACCAAGGTGGGGGAGACAAGCGTGATGAAGGGACAGAGGCTGCTCACAGGGGGGATGAGCGTTGAGAGGTGGAAATTTAGGGGGGGAGATGTGCGCATCATGCAAGACAAGGGATGAAAAGCAGGGGTTCCGGAGGCACACCCACCGTTCAGTTCAGTACTGGGGTGCTGCTGGGGCCCCCCTGCCGGAACCGTTTACTGAGGCCCTCGGGGGCAGGCCCACGTGCCAGGGTCTCCAGCACCTGCCTGGACCCTGCAGATTCTGGACACAAGTTCAGCAAAGGCAGAAAGGGAGTGAAGGAGGCTGGGGGAATGGGCGCAGGCTGAGGTGTCAGATGGTCAGATCGCAGTGGGTGAGGGGTACCCCAGAGAGGAAGTGCGTGGGGGTCTGGAGGTTGTAGGCGGGACCCCAAGATCAAAGCAAGTACCGATCCACTGGTGGGGTGGCCTCAGGCCCCCTGCAGAGGGGAGCTGCAACCGCAGGCCCCCGGGAGGGAGTGTGGGGCATATGCTGAGATACAGCGCCACCTCGTGGCAGGAGGCACTCACACCAAGCTTCTGCTCCCAGATCTTTGGGGATCTTTTGTGCTGGGGTCCCCTGCACTGGAAGCAGTGAGCCAGAGCTCTTGCCACCTGGGCAGCACCGGAGCTTCTGACAGCGGCATGCCCTGTGGCAACAGCTGAGGTCGGCTCCGCCAACGGAGAAGTAGGCAGACTAGAATTTTAGCTGCAAGTCACTTGGTAAGGACAGAAATGTAAGGTTCTGCCCTTAGGCTTGTACTGCACGGAGGGAGACACTAGACCGGCTGTTCTTTGCTTGCTCTTATGTGTGTGTTTGTGGCACCTTTGGGCCCACAAAGAATAACAGCATGCACGTGAAGCTCTTCCAGGCTCAGCTGCCCACCCCTCTCCAGCTCAGGGTCCACAGGAATTCCTGGGGCTTTCTGCAGAGCATGCCTTCCGTGAGGTGACCGTGCAGGTGAGGGGCAGCCTGCAGGGCACCCAGCAGTGGGGAACCGCACCTGCCAGCAGCCTCCCCATGGGGGCTCCCCGGGCTCCAGGGTCAGCGCCAGAAGCCTGATTCTGGGAGAGAGGTGTGTGTGAGGCTGGCCTGGCTGGCCTGGGGACGCCCTGGACTCAGAAGGGCCCAGACTCTGGGGCTCAGATAGTCCCACCCATACAGCTGTGACTCACTCCTGACTGCTCAGCAGTTTCAGGCCAGGTGAGGTCACCGTGACCTCCTTAAACCACTCGGAAGAGCTCATTTTTATTCTCAATTGTTGCTTTAGCTGAGCAAGATAGAGTTCTCATAAACATACATTTTGAAACTTCTCTTATTACAAAAGAAATGGATATGCAATGTAAAAAACTTGGTTAAACAAAAAGGTGTGACTTGGAAAGTGGAAGTTCCTTATATAGTTTTACCCTCTATCAAAATTTTCTATGAACAGGCTGTGTATTTTCCTTCAGCTTTTTTTGCTGTACACACATGCGTGAGTGTGGGGGGAGGGGTGTCTGTGCTGTTTTCTATGCTGACATGTGGTTGTGCAGCTTACCTTGGTGTTTCCATTAAGAGCATTCCACTAGAGGTGTTCTTACCCCAACCCCCCAACCCCCACCTCAAATTCAGGTGAACTCAGTGACCCCAGACCAGGGTGGGAGGACAGGTAAGGCCCCAGGGACTCAGAACTGTGAGGGTTTCAGGTAGAGATGGTTCAGCAGCTGGGGAGAGGGGCCTGGGCTAGAAATCCAGGTCAGCCTGGGGGAGAAGTGTGCTCCTGGAAAACATGCCAGGAGAGGGCAGGGGCCGGCTGTACACCCCGTGTCTCCTTCTCAGCTCCGCCCACAGTACAGCCGGCACAGAACAGGCCGCCCAATGGCAAGTGGCTGCTGAGCTGCTGGGACGTCCTGTACATTTCTGCTGAGTTAGGTGCACAGGCCTGGTCACACCCAGCGTCAGAGCTTGGGAACTGGGCCCTGCGCCAGGGCAGAGCCCTGTGACATCCAGGAGAACAAGGGCAACTTCAAGACAAGCAGCCCTGTGGGCCAGACCTGCGCCTTCCCCTGGCCTCAAGGATGGGCACACGCACCCCCAGCACTCTGCCTGCGGAGCCCCCGCCCAGCGGGCGTGCCCACACTATTTCATGGCCAATGGTTCAAACCAAGCACAATAAGAACAAAAGAAAGTAACTAGAAGGTGCTGGTCAGGAAGCTGGGCTAAAGGATCAGGATAACCCTTCCAGAAAGGAGGACCCCCAGCAGCCTCGGCCACTCCAGAACACACAGCGACGAGCCCAAGGCCCAGGTCCGGAATCAGGCCACGGGTCTGCACCCTGGGTCTGCACCCTGCGCCCCTTGGTAACTGGCTGCATGACCAAGAGCAGTAACTTGTTGCATCTGAACCCGTTTCCTTGCCAGTTTATTGCAAGTATTACAAACAGTAGCTATCTACAATTAAATGAAATGTATCGAGCATTTAGCACATGCACTAGATAATATACGCAAATGCCACCCACTACCACTACTGTGCTGGGTGAGGACACCCAAAGAAGAAGCAACTCCCAAGGGCACACAGAGGGCCTCCACTCCAGGCACAGCCAGGAGCACCCCAGCCACTGTGTAGCCTGTCCCCAGGCCAGGCCTAGCACAGAAGGCCAGGTTCACTAGCCCCGGACAAGGTGCTGGGGGGCAGGGGGCATGCCAAAGGCTGAGGAATGCAACAATGAGAGCCTCCATAGCAACGGGGGCCTCCAGATACCTGCATTTCTTGCCTCCCCAGGCCTAGAAAGGGATCCCACCAGGCTGAGACCAGGCAGGAGGCTCCCAGGGCCCCTTGGCTTGATGTAGCCGCTGCCTGGGGCTCAGCTCCGAGGGTGGGAGGGGGTTGTGGCCCCTCCTTGTCTCTCAAGCACCCGCATCTAGAAGGGCTGCAGCCACGCTCCCGGGAAGGGCGTGGCCGGCCGCAGGGCAGCGGACTCACCCTGGTCGATGGAGTGCTGCGGCAGCTGGCTCAGCTGGCTGTTGACGACCCCCGCGTAGGTGCGCAGGAACTCCTCCTCGCTGGCCGTCAGCTGCAAAGGCAAGACAGCTGCAGGTGAGCGGCGGACCATCGCTTCCAAAGGCACCTGCCAAGGCCAGCTCGATCCCCAAGAGGCGCCCCCTCCGCCGCTGCCTGGAGATTTGACCCCTCCGTCACAGAGCGAGCACCCCGTCCACCCTGGAAATGGCCCAGGGGACCTTGCCACAGAGCAGACCCGAGGCTGGACTCGCCGGCAGCACAGGGCTAGCAGGCAGACGCAGGCCCTGCTTGGGGGAGGGCCCCTGCACATCAGCTGCCCTCCTGGTGCCTGTCCTGCCCAGGGCCCCTCGGACCGCCCTGGGAGAGGAGACTGGGCTGGGAGAACAAAAGGAGGGAAGGTTGGGCGTCAGAACTCTCACCCCCTGACCCGGAGGTAGGAAGACTGCCCACCCCCAATGCCCCTGGGACGCATACACCGGACTTGCGCCCCGTGAACCAGCCACAGAGCCAAAGCGCAGGCTTAGCATCCCCCTCCCGGACTGCAGTGGCTACAGCCTCTGCCTGCATCGGGCAGCCTCCCTGGGGGCTGTGGCTCGACACCCCACAGGCACTCACGTTTGACCCCATCTTCCTCAGCATGAGCAGCACCCGGACCTTCTGCTGAATGTACATCTCCTCCGGACTCTTCCCGGGAGCCCCCTCGCGGTTCATCCCCTGGCCAGCTCTGGGACCCTGTGGAGTGGGGAGAGGCACCAGCGAGTGTCAGGGCAAGGCAGGCCAGATGGATACACGGGGCCGGGGGAGCTGCCAGGCAGCCCACCGTGCTGCAGGGTCTCGCTTCTGAGAGCCCAGAGCTGGGAGTGAGGTGCCTGCTCCCCCTCACCCCCACTCACCCCAACTAGACTGAGCCCTGGACCCACAGCGGGCGTCGGCGCCCCCTCTGTGCAAAGAGCTGCCAGGCCCAGGAAGACTGAGCTGACCCGGCCTGCTGGCCAGCTCTACCTTCTGGCCACCCCCGCAGCAAGGCTCCTGCTGTGAGCCACAGAGATGTGCTACGCAACCCCCAAGTGTCCTAGATTTTCAAAGCAAGCAACTCTCCCGAGGAGCAAAAGTGGTGTGATCAGAGGCAGCTGGCCAGGGCCTTTGCTGGAGAAACTGTGAGATCAGCACCCAGCCCCCAAACCCCAAGGCAGCGCCCTCAGCCAAAGCCCCTGATGAGTTCAAGAGGCCGGCTCCTGGGCTGGGCTCCAAGGAGTCCCTCGATGGGGCAGGGGGGCCCAGGGCGGTGGGGCCGAGGCGCCCGTCCAAGGTCCCTGCCACCATCCCCCCAGGCCCAGCCCATCTGTCAGAGGGTGGCTCCTGTGGTGGCACCTCGTTCAGGTGCAGTGGGGACCCCACCTGCAGCAAGGTCCCCGGAGAGAAGACCCAGGGTTTCCCCTCCAGGAGGAGCCGGCGGAAAGGAAGCCAGGCGTGGAGGGATTTAGATTACATATTTGTAACTCCTGGATGAGTCAGAAATAACGCAGCAGCTGGTGGGGGTGGAGCCTCAGCAGCCCCAGTGCCAAGGAGCTCCGCTCCGAGCTCCGAGGACCAAGGGAACTGGGCTGGTGGGCCAAGGACACTCCTCACATTGTCCATCCCTTGGGGTCCAGCAAGCTCTGGACCTGCAGGCTCTCCCAGGCAGGGTGGCTGTCCTGGGGAGGGCGGCTCTCGGTGCAGCCTCAGAAATGTGCCAGAGCCCTGACCTGCAGCTTCCCTGTTGGTCCCCTGTCAGCCGCTCCATCCCCATAGCCTAATAGAGGCCCTAAAAGCCCACACAAGAGGCCAGCAGCTGGCAAGCTGGGGCTTAAGCAGCAGCTCTGTGCCTGACATGACATGGTCCCCTTTTAGGGCCTTCCCTTCTGCCACCAGAGCCCCAGGCTCCCTAGTCTACTGTCTACCCTGTCCCCTCCTCGGGGAGCAGAAAAGGGTCTGACTAACAGTTGGTGCCTGGGCAAAGGCGGGAAGGCGCCTCAAGACTGCTCCTGGACCAGGGGCAGCCCTGCCACCCCAGGGCCGGGTGCGCGGAGCGCAGGGGACAGCCCTGACTTCCTAGCACAGCTGCGTGGGAAAGCAGGGTTCCGGGGCATCACTTCTCACAGGGGCCCCTTCTCGCTGCCTCCCACCCCCCCCCACCCTCCCCCACCCCCCCACCAGAAGGATCTCTAAAAAAAGGCCAGGACACAGGGCCCCACTCCCTGCTCCACCTACCCCCAAATGCATCGGTCTCGCCAAGACCCCATGAGGCCGGCATGGTCGGCCCTGTCTCCCCCTCCTCACCCCTCCCCTTGCCGCTCTGTCTTCCTGGCCCCCGTGTGTTTCTAGAACATGCCGAGAAGCTCTTTTCCCAGCAGACTTTGCTCTGAGTGTCCCCCGAGTCTGGAATTGGACCCTCCTCACCCTTTGTCTCACTCGAAGAGCCCCCCTAGGAAGCCTCTGCCAGCAGCCAGCCCACAGCACCGCCCCCGGCCCTCTCGGTCCCGCAGCCCTACCCTGCCCCAGTTTCCTAGAAGCACCACGTGGGAGCACTTGCTGCTGTCTCTTCCCGGCCTGGGAAGGCCAGCACCCGTGTGCTCCGTCTCCCCCGTCCTCCTGCAGCCCCGTCCTGCGCCTGGCAGGCGCTGGAGGGACACAGCCCCATGGGCTGAATGCAGTACGGAGACTGTACAGCCCGTGGTGTCAAAGCGTCCTCATCCCTACAACACCCACACCGATTCAGGGCCAAATGTCATCGTGCTGAAAGAGACCAAAGGGCCTGACCGGCCGCCGGAACCAGACTGAGCTTTCCTGAAGGACCCTTGCTCCCGAGTGGTTCGTGCGCTGTGGGCTGTTGTGTTCTCCACAGGACATCTGAAATGCTCCGTGAGCCTCCG
Organism: Anoura caudifer; assembly: GCA_004027475.1. Taxonomy (NCBI): domain Eukaryota; kingdom Metazoa; phylum Chordata; class Mammalia; order Chiroptera; family Phyllostomidae; genus Anoura; species Anoura caudifer. The sequence continues at coordinate 409,976 of PVKU01000417.1, forward strand.
AACCCGGAGTGAGGGCTTCCAGGAGCAGAATCTTCCAATTCTGTCCTGTGGCCAGTGCTCTCTCCTTGTGGCCGTGTGGAAGACAAGTGACCAGCCACTAGATGTCGCTAGAAACTAAAGAACCAATGTGCCAGTAACCTCGCCCCTCGCCCCCCGACCAGGTCCATCTGGCTCAGGGCCTCATTGGGTCCTCCTGCCACAAACTCCACGCCCGTCCCAGGCCCAGAGCAGGGTCTAGTCACTCATTCAGGGGCCCAACTCTCCTGGACGCTGTACATCCCAGGAGCTGGGGGCCTGGCTTCACAACAGCTGGGAGCCCCTTCCTCACTGTGCCTCCCTGACAGCCAGGCATCCTCCAACAGACAGGCAGGCTCAGAGCCAGCGGGGATGTGTGAGTGCACGCACACCCATGAGTCATTTCACACGTGGCCTATTTTCCAGAATTTTGTTTTGTCCAACATCTTACCCCCGGCACCCCGAACACATCAGCGTCGTCTATCGTCTCCCACCATCGTGGCCTGTCCCCCGGAGCCCCCCACTCTCACACGGTGTTACTACGTGGCGGGGCTCACAGGGCTGGGCGGGTGGCTGAACGTGCCTCTGGGGCCAGGCCAGCCCCTGCGAGCACACTTTCCCAGCCTCTGCTGGTGCTTATCTGTTTCTTTTTGCTCCGGGGAAGACTCTTGTCATTTCTAAAAAGGGTGATCTTCTAGGGTTCTTCCAGCTCCCATCAGGGCGGATTCCACCCTGCGTCCTGGCAGAGGGCGCACCTGGGGCTGGGGCTGGGGCTGGGGCAGCACGCGGCCCGTGAGCCCACCTCTGTCCCTCATGCTCCCGTCTGGGTGGGCTAGAGCTTCACGGCTGGTTTACAAAATCTCTGCACAGAATCAGCAACAAGGGTGTCAGAGGGAAGAAAATGAATAGTTGAAGAGAATAAATCGTGATAACCCAAACGACAGGCATTTCAGTGGCTGGTACGCCACGAGGGTGCTCAAGTGCGTTCGGATTTGCTGCCTATCTGAGCGCACACGCTATTAAATTTTCATCACGGTTCTGACAAGCATCAGATTACCTTCGTCTGAGAATTCTTATTCTGCCCCATAGGGATCAAGAACTTGTCTCCATTAAAATGTGTTTAAATTACCTAAGTCTGAACTGCAACTAATTCAAACACACCAATTATTCATCCTGTCCTCAGCCATCAGGGCCAACGGTAACGATGCTTCTCAGTGATGGTCCCCCTGCCAGCCCTGCAAAGGTCCCGTCACCTAACATAGTGGCATTTCCATTCTAAATCCAAAGAAAAATCTGTGTTAACTGCCTGAGTCAGAGACAAACTTGCTCCCTCTCTTAAGACATAACATTCTGGACGCTAACTAGGGAAACGCACAGATGAGCTAAAGAGCAGAAAATGGAAAGAAACGGACAATTATCAACCATCCAAATGAACGGCAAGGGCGGAGGCCTGCGGCTGCACATCAAGCTGTAGATAAACGTGGAGGTGATTCCAGGAAATTACATCTGATCGGGGCAAATGCAACTGAGGGAAACCGAGGCACCTGCATTCACCGCAGACACACAGGCGTACCCTCCCCCTGACCCCGCCCCCCACACACTCCTGCTGGTTCTGAGCCCTCATCTCTGGCGGAGCATCTCTGGCAGAGGAAGGCTGGCTGGCAATGGACAGTGAGGAAGGGGCTCACAACCCCCAGGACGGATCTGAAGGGACACACAGGGTCCGTGGCCTGAGAGGCCGCACCGCGTTCTCTGGGGACACCCTGCCCATCCCTGCAGAGACCTAACCTCTCAGAGCCTGAGCCCGAGCCCAAGGCCCCCGCCGAAGCAGCCAACCTCACCGCAGAAGGATGGGGTGGAGGGCGGTGCGGAGGGACTGGGCAGGCAGCCATGCGGAGCGCAGACGCACTCTGACAAACAGCATCAGAAGCTGGCTCCCCTGGACAGGCCCGCGTGGCCCTGAAGAAGACACAGCCACCTGCGCTCACTTTCATTTATAAAGTGAAGCTAACGCTGTTTGAACACCCACATTTATACAAATCAAAATACACATTTACACCGGGGCGATCTTGTTACCTGCTGGGAAAACACTGAGTTGTTTCGGGCCTGGGCAGGTGGTGGGGGTCCTGTAGCCACACAAGCCACATTTACCCCATGGGTCCCAACATGTGTCTTTTGTTCTGTCCATTTTTAAAATGTGATACATTTTAAATGCTCTCATTCTAAAACGTACATTTACATGTGTACAATGTGTACGCTGCGTACAAATGCAATGTCATATAACTGCTATTCATAGAACTTCTACAAAATGTTAACCCGGAGACTGCACACATCCTAACAGACTAGAAGCAACCAGCAGATGGGTGGGTTCCGTGCCGCCGAACCCACCCATCTGCAGACGCGAGCTCCATTAGGGGCGACAGAGATGCCCTGACCTTGCCCTCGGCTGGTAAGCCTGCCCCCGAGGCCCCTCCCCGACACCGATCTGTGGCCACGTTGCCAGACATCCTTCCCCTGGAGTCCTTACCTGCTTCTGGAAATCAGCTTCAGGCAGACGGGTGCTCAACTGTGACGGGCAGGCAGGGGCCGGGGAGAAATAGGAAGGTGCGGCCCTGTGGAAACACAGAACGTGGTCAGGGGAGGAGCCAGGAGGGCCCGACAGCTGCCGGAGTCCCACCGGGAGCACACGCCCCGTGCTGACAGATACAGGACCGCAGGCCCGGCGCTACGGCAGCGGGCTCCACCGAAGCCCAGAAATACCTGTGTGTCTGGCCAGCCCGGGAAACCTGCACCAACACCTGCGGGGCAAGGTGCTGACGGCAGCTGTGCTCGCCTGTCATTTCCGGCTGAAGCAGGTCACCCGCACCCCCTCCCCTCGGGTTAGTCACTGAGGCCAGTCGAGAGCTGAGCTGGGAGATGGTGCTGAGCGAGTCACTCCCGGACAGCGGATGGGCGAGTCCCGCACCCGCACGAGCAGGCACACCCACCAAGCCTAACAGGAGCCAGGCCCAGGGACCTGGGCGCTCTGCCTCCTCTGGGCCCAGACATGTGTGCAGTCTGTGCGTGGTGCATGTAAACGTAAACTAACACACACACACCACAACCGCAGGTGATTTACAACCTCCCAGCCCGGCCACAAGTCTGCTTGTGCCAAACACACCTCTTCCAGGAATCCGAATGCTGTCTTCTTGTCTTTTGCCTTCCCCCCAACAACCACACCGCTCAGGCCCTTTGCAGGGTGATTAACTGGAAGCATGGACTGAGGAGCAAGGACAGGCAGGCGTGGGACCCTGAGGAGACCTGGGCGGACCTGGCTGCTCCCCGACCACCTCCTCAGCTGAGGCACACAGACCACGGAGCTCCGGGGTTAAAGGTGGCCTCCCAGCTCTCAGCCCTGCCATGATGGCAGGGGTCTGAGGGTGGTAACTGAGGAGAAACCTGTTTTGAGGGAGATACAGGACTGAGGGGAGCTTTGGAACACTCTGTCTTCCATGATTTCTGCAAAGAAGGCTGCTCGCTTACCCAAGGGGCTGAGGAAAAAGTGTTTGCCATAAAAGGTGAGATTTCAAAAGCCTCCCCTACAGGTGGACGCGGCTCTGGCCTCCTGGTGTCTGTTCTGCGCATTCCTTCTACTAGCTACGGCCCTGGGGTGGATGAGCCACCAGCCACCGCCCCCCCCCCGCCCCCCCAGACTACCCCTGTGGGAACAGACGTTCACAGTGACTAATTGCTCCCTTATCCCTCTAGGTATCAAAGCACCCAAACGCCAAGGGCCCCACCCAAGTCCCCGCATTCCTTCAAAATGAGATGAAATGAGACAACTTTCTCCCACTTCCGAGGGGCTTTCACTGCTTCGCCCACCGCAACAGCCAGTCAGCCTCCTGCCGTCCACAGGGCTCGGGCCCTTGCACAGAGCAGAGAGGAACTTCATTTTCGTGACTTTTAGGGAAAGGAAGCAGGGGGCAGCGAGCAAGGGAGAGGGCAACAGGAGGCCGTGAAGGCTTCTGTGAGACCCCGACCTTGACCTCTGAGAAAGGGAAGCCACTGTGGCCTGGTCTGACTTGGGGTGGAGCAGAGCCACCCCCGCTCAAAAGCTGAGGGGGTGAGAGCAGGAGTGGGAGACCAGCGAGGAAGCTGTGGCAGAAATTCAGGCAAAAGGCAGGCAGTAGCAGTGGGGCCGGAGGGGGCAGGACACCAGGGCGGGTGGCGAGTCTGGCGTGGAGGGCGAGGGGACGGGCGTGGGAGGGCGACTCCCAGGTGTGCGGGCTGAGCAGCCGATGGCCGGTGTTCCTATCAACTGAGACGGGGGAGCCGTTCAGGGAACAGACCCGGAGTTAAACTTTAGGCAACTTGGAGCCTACCCATCTCTGAGGCTCAATCTCCTTGTCCACAGACTGGGGGTGACGACGGCACCATCTTAAGTGCCGGCTGAAAATTAAACGGGGTAACATACAAAGATAGCACCAGGCTTAGGGCCTCGTGCACAGCGAGCGTTCAATAAATACTAGTCACTGTTACTAGAGGTAAGAGCAGAAGGCAACACAGACGCTATAAGCAAAAGATGTTTTTGTTTCAGGATGGGGGTAAAATGGAACAAACAATAAGAATTCAAAGGTTTAAAATAGCCCAGCTTCCTTTTCCCCCTTCCTCTCTCCCAGTTCACCCATCAGCTCCGCACCAACTCGGAGGAATAACAAGGGGTGAAGAGCCACTGGGGTGGGGGGCGCGGGGCACAGAACCTCACCTCCGCGCTTTCTATATGCTGCCCCAAACCCTGGTTTCTCAGCCTCTGGCACTACTGACGGTTTGGGCTGGATGCCTGTGGGGCAGCACCCCTGAGCCCTACCTGACACAGCCTGTTGCGGTCAACACCAGGCCCAGACACGACACAGTTCCTTCAGGGTATAACAAAGCTAAACAATTCCTTGTGGCCTGGCGGACACTGTAACACTTGCAATCCCGCAAATACCACAGCGTTAGGGAGGCCTGCAGTGTGAGTACAGTCACCTGCTGGCAACAGGTCTGCAGCCTAGGAGCTGTGGGGGACAGTCTGTCACCCCCACGTATGTCTATCTGGCATGAGGAGTATTTTAGGCTGATTCATTTTAAGAAACAGCAAACATGGGAGAAGTTCTGAAAGCCGAGTAGAAGTTGAAGTTACTCTTTATAAAGTGCATTGACGGTTATTTGTGAGGGAAATCTCCCCTCGTACCTGGAAGAGAGGATGGCCTTATCCCCAGAAACTCTTCTCAGTGCAGAGGACTTAAATCCGCGGGGCAGCCTTACCCCAGGTCGCTGCGCTTCTCCCGGCCACCTCCCACAGAACACACCCCCCTGCCGACACCTGCTTTGCTCTTCAGCTGAAGGTGGTGTTTTAGGTGGTGGCTCCCACCATTTGTAAGTTACTCAGCTTTCCTAGGTCTCTCCCACCTATACAGGAAACATACATGTTATTAAATGTGTTTGTTTTCCTTCTTGTTCTTTAAAAAAAAAAAAAGATTTCATTTACTTTTGGAGTGAGGGGAAGGGAGGGAGAGAAACATCAATGTGGGAGAGATACATTGACAGGTTGCTTCTTGCAAGCCCCCTACTGGGGACCTGGCCCACAACCCAGGCACGTGCCCTGACTGGGACTCGAACCAGCAACCCCTCCATTCCCAGGCTGGCGGCCAATCCACTGGACCACACCAGCCAGGGCTTTTTCTTGTTAATCTGTCTTTTGTTACAGGGATGTCTCAGCTAAGCACCCAGAAGGGTAGAGGGAAAATTATTTTTCCTCCCCTGCAGAGCAATGGGCTGCACCATACAGCCCAGGGGGTGAGTGGGCTGGGCCATCTAGGTTCGCGCATGCGCACTCTGATGTTCGCGCCATCAGCTCCCCTATGGATGCGGACTGCGTTCCCACCGTTGGGCAGTGTCTGACATAGATGCCAGTAGCACCACCGGCTTGGTTATGACAACTGAGGCTGAAAAGGGGGTTCTAAGGAGCGTAAGCACACAGGGGGATCTGACCATAAATTCCTAATCGAACAGGTCACAATGGGAAGTTGAGCCGCCGCAGGCTTCTAACTTCTTCAGTTTATCTTCGCCTCGAGCAAGCCCTGCCCACTGTTTCTATGCATCGGGTCAAACTCCCCTCAAGGAAGCACAGGACCTGGGGACTGTCCTGTAATCCAAGCCCCACCTTGCTTTCTCCCACACGCATGTGCAACCCTCCTTGCGTCCCCTTCTTTGTTCCGAAAGTGTAAAATAAACTTCGGACTGTTATTCTAGGAAGATTCTTCTCAGGCTGTTGAGATCTTGCTTCCAGGCATGTCCTCCTCTGTTTGGCTCAAATACATTTTTATTTTTTATTTTATCTTTTTTAAAGATTTTATTGCTTTATTTTTAGAAAGAGGGGAAGGGAGGGAGAAAGAGAGGGAGAGAAACATCAATGTGTGGTTGCCTCTCATGTGCCTCCTACTGGGGACCTGGCCGGCAACCCAGGCATGTGTCCTGACTGGGAATCGAACTGGCGACCCTTTGGTTCACAGCCCGTGCTCAGTCCACTGAGCTACACCAGCCAGGGCTCAAATACATTTTTATAAAAATTCTCCACAAATTGGGACGTTCTGACACAGACACCACCAAGCGTGTCTCCAAGACGCTGTCACATGTCCCCTAAGAAGCAAGGTCATTCCTGGTTGTGACCGCTGCTGTAAAGAAACAGCCGGCACATCTTCTAGCTCACCATCGGCCAGGCCAATAATTCTGGCCAACAGTGAAGGGTTGTTCTTAACCCTTCACTTATGTGAATCTCCGTTCAGTCTCCTCTACAAGCTTTTACAGGTAAGGATGCAGAGACGCAGAGAATAACTCACCTGTGACCACTGAGCTAGTGGGTCCTTCTCCCCGTCTGGCGCGGGAGTCAAGCCCAAATTGGCTGACTTACCCTCCAATACACAACTGAGCGGACAGAAATGAGCTCAGGGCCAGGAAGAGGGAGGCAAGACTGAGGCCTGATCTGCGGCTCTGGCTGGGAGGCCCACCCGGGGCGGCACCTCAGCTCCCCTGGCGACATCAAAACTGGGGCACCAGAGAGAATTTCCACCAGTTCCGCTCTCAGTAATTAAACTGCAGCCTCCCGGACTCTCGAGCCTCATGAGCAGCTGCCTTAATTAATAAATTCCACATTCAGCCTCCTCAGCCCAGAGCCAGGCCTGGCATTCTCGAGCCATACGCCAGCAGCACCAGCAAAGCAGGTCTCATGCTGGTTCTGTGAGTCAGGGCGTTAGCAGGACGCAGCACTGTTCTTGGAGGGTGAGCTTGGGAAAAGGAATTTGTCCTGAGGTCGCCATCCCCAGCGAGGACCTGATCCAGAGCTCCTTCCTGCTCTCCGGGGCCAGGCAGTGGCAACCACTGTGGGTGCTGAGCATTCTTTAAGGGCCGGGCACGGCGTCGGTCACGTTCAGTGCGCTGTCCTCACAACAGGCCTGCAGGGTAAGAGCTGTCCCCATTTCAAAGACCAGGCGACTGAGGATCAGGGAAGGCAAATAACCTGTCCAAGGCCATAGCGCTCACAAGTGACGGAGCCTGGATTCGAATCCACACTCTTGCTCCATCCTGTCAGCCACTTCTGGCTCAGAAATTTACAGATGCATTAGCCTTTTTAATTGAAATTAAAATGAAAATCCTCCCTGACCAGCGTGGCTCCGTTGGTTGGGCACCGTCCCCCAAAGCGAAAGGTCACCAGTTTGATTCCTGGTCAGGGCACATGCCTGGGTTGTGGGATCCATTTCCCGTCGGAGTGTGTAAGAGAGGCAGCCGATCAGTGATTCTCTCTCACATCAATGTTCCTCTCCCTCTCTTTCTTCCTCTCTTCCCCTCTCTCTAAAAAAAATAAAATCTTAAAAAAAAAATTTTAATGAAAATTCAGTTTACAGAAGGAAAGAAAGCCAGAGCCCCAAACTACTGGCAATCAGAAAATGAGATAAGGTAGCATATCAGCTGAATAGGATGAACGGTCCTTGATGGGACCCAGGGGGCGGGAAAAGGGAAGGACTCACAAGGGCCATTATTGGGCAACTGCAGAAAATTTAACAGGACGTATTTATTTATTAGGTAATAGTGTTGTATCAATGTTACATGCATTGAGTATGATGATTACATTGTGATTATACTGGAAAATATCCTGGTTCTTCAGAGATGCAGGCTGAAGTATTTAAGGGTGAAACGCCTAGATGCTTGCAACTCACTCCCAAGTGGTTCAGAAAAAAAGTGAGTGTGGGTGTGCGTGTGCATGTGCTTAGAGACAGATGATGCATGAGCCAACACGGCAAGATGTTAGTGGTGAATCTAGGTAAAAGGCAGAATTGGGAGTGTTTGCTGTACTATTTCAACCTTTCTGTAGATTTGAAATGAAAATTAAGTCAGGAAAACATTAAAAAGCCGCTGGGGAGTGAGGCATGGCGGTGAGAGAGGCCAGCAGTTGCTCTCCGACGGCCCCTGGATGGGTGGGGAGTTCTGTCTGCAACCCGCCCCGATCGCCCCTGCGGCGCAGCCAGGGCTGGCCCTCCACAGGTGGGGAGCAGCTGTGAAGCCCAAATATCGGTGGGCCCTTGTCCACTCTGGCTGCAGGTCTGCGGGCCCAGGACTGATTCCAGAACACTCAGTAATTACCCTGAAATTACCCTCAACCGTTACCCTCAGAGTTTCAACCTGCCCCTTCACAGCAATGGGGTGCATTCCGCTCCAGGTGCGAACCCTCTGATGAAGGCTCTTCGAGGAAAGTTCTCAAAGCATTAGAACCAGATCCTCCTGAGCTGATTCAAAACAGCCCAAGAGCAAGCAGGGCGTGGCCACCCTGCCCAGCTGTTCTGATGACCACAGGGAAGGTATCAACACAGAAAACCGAAGGCAGGCTGGACGGGGGCACCTGGAGGCATCCATCGTGAGGGCCTGGGGGTGCGTCCTCCTTCCATGGCGTGACTCCTCTCTGAGTGAGCCTGACACGTGACTCCTGCACACAGCACCACAGGCACGTTACACACACCGAAGGGCTCCCCCAGGATCCACACACTCGACAGGAAGTGAGAAGAATGAGCTCCCTCTGCTTGCCCCTGGTTGTGGGAGCAGGCAGTCAGATCCTGGCTGCCCACCACATTGCCTGCACGGCAGTGACTCAGTCAGGGGCATTTGGCAATGTCTGGAAACACTTCTGACCATTGTAATTGGGAGGATGCTATGGGGTAGGGGCCAGGGATGTTGCTAAAAATCCTATGATGCGCAGGACAGTCCCCACCACAAGGAGCTGTCAGGCCCCCATGTCCCCAGCACAAGGGAGAAAAACCCTGCTTGTGGTCACCTCAGAGTGACCAACTGCACCAGGCTCCTTCAGCCCCCCTGGGCCTTCGCATCTGCTGGTCCCTTGTCCTGGAATGCCCTTCCCTGCTGGCTGTTCACAGTCCTGTCCTTACTTTCTCCAGGCACCCTGGAGGCCTGTGTTTGCACACCCACCCAAATTTCTTCCGCCCACAGCACCGCCCCGACATGGCACCTGGGTGTCTGCATCCCAACTGGAAGCCCACTGAGAACAGGACATGGGCGAGTTGGAGGGCCCCAGGCAGCCTTAGTCTCAGAGACAGATGAAAACGGACTGCATCTCATCAAGTAGAATTCTCGTATAACTCCTAAGGGGAGAGGGAGAGAGCTGATAGATTTTTTTCAGGTCTCCAATATTTCCATGGCCCCTCGAGAAGCCTGTAGGTCTTTGTGCTGAAGGACGTGGATGGAGGAAATAGAGCTGCCCGTCCATCTGGGTTACGCTCCTCGGGAAGCACAAAGGAAGGACGCTTCCCAGCCTGGGAATGTCCTTACGTCAGAGAATCTGAGACACGGGGGGCCTGAAGGAGTTCGTCTACATGTGGTACTTAAGGTTGAAGCAACTGGATTGGTGTAAGGCATCTGTTTAGATGCCTTCCAGTTTAAAAAAATTCACCTGTGATTTTGGCCTGATTTGTAGAAAAAGCTACCCAGCTCTCACCACCTCTGAGTCTGGAACTGGGCGAGACCCACCTCTTGCTGCTGAGAAGGAGCACCTGACAGGCCAGCGCCCGGCGCCACCACGGCGGCGGCGGCACCCAAGCACCACAACAGCGCGAACAGGGAGGGAATGTGGAGATGGAGGAAGCTGCTGCGGCCGCCGCAGGCGCTCCCCACCCTGGGCAAGTCACTTGGTTCCAAGGTTCTGACCAAGGGACATGCAGGTGGGGGTTTTCTCTCCTCTTCACACGGAAGGGGAACAAGGACAGATGGGGAAAAAGGGCATCTTTGGACCTATTTTAAAAAGGGATTCTTTTCTCTTCCCGGACAACAGCTGGAGCCCCGAACGCTGGCCAAGGGGGAACCAGCTCGCCTACAAAAGCCAGCTCCGGATGGTTCCGATTCGGCCTGACTTGTGGCCTTCGGCCTCTGGCAGGTTCCACGGGGCTAGGTGAGGCAGACTCCAGAGCCCTCGTCTATTTATAAATGAACGTAAGGGCTGGAACCCTCCGCTCTGGAGGGGATGAACGCGCCGCACCCCTGTCCTGGGCAGGCGGCTCCCAGGCAGGGCTGCCTTCCTGGGCTGAGCACCTGGCGGTGTCAGAAGCCCACTCATGCGAGCTGGTAGCAGAAGGACCCTTTTTCTCTCCTGCGACCTAGACCGGCACCCGAGGCGCCCCAGAATGCCAACGACCCCCCTCCCCTCACCCGGGGAACACCCAGTGTGCATTCCGGTCCATGTCCTAAGGGAGTTAGTTGAAGTCAGGCCTGAGGCCGGAAGGACAAGGTCCAAGCCTACTAATCCCAGGGAAGGAGCCTGGCCAGGAGGCTTCACAGACCTTGGGTCGCCCCCTCCCCACAAGGAGGGGGTGACCATGCTCACTTCAGCCCACAGAAGCGCCAGCAGCCCTGCTACCCAGAGCTATGTCAAATCCTGCGGGGTCACCACTTAAAATTTTAATCAGATTCGGGAATTTAAAATTTGTTTGTTTGTTTTTAAACAGCAAGGGGGGGAAGTGACAGAGTGCTATTTCTTTCTCAGGAGCTGCAGAAGGTCCCTCCACTGAGAGCCATATGGACACGTTCACACCAACCTCGTTCTCGCAGGGACAAGCCTTGTCCTCAGAGGCAGGCCCAGGCACAGCCCGCCTGGCCCTCCCAGTGCCCAGCGGCAGGCCGGCCCGCCCTGGGATCGCTGCCCTCCTCGGCTCTTCCCCCGGCCCCCACTCTCCCCGCACTGAAGTCTCCTAGAATTGGGTCAAATAAATAAGCCTTCTGAACCCAGTTCACTGCAGCCCTCAGAACTCCCGGGCCAGGAAGGCCTCCAGCTTCCCGGTGCAAGAAGTAGGTCATTCAACCAATGGGTTGCGTGCAGAGCAGGAGCTCGTCACCCCTCACCCCCAGCCACTTGGCCTCCAGAGCTGCCCCCTGCTCACTGCCCAGCTCTGGGGATGGCGGTCCTCAGGGCCCAGCTGACAGGCTCCAGGTGTGGTCTCCTGGGTGAAACTTCTATAAACTCTTAAGAAAATAGGTTTTAGGGTTCCTGCGTCCTCTCCCTATAGGCTTTTAGCATATAGGTATGTGTTAATTTGCATAAGAATTTAGACATGTTTGTTTGCCTTGAAAAATACCCATGCTGCCGCTGCAGATGGCGGGATTCATCACACTTGCACCGCACGCACGGGAGCCGCTCACGTGGTTTGTCCGGATGGCTCCGCTCTGCTTACCATGCAGGCCTGACCTTCCCTCTTCCCTGCCGCCCCCAGCTCCCTCTGAACACAAATAATGCAAGGCAGGAGGAAACCTCCCCTAAGAGGCTGCTGAAGACTCGGTTTCCTTCCTTCCTCAATGTTGAACAGGCTGCTGGTCAGAGTCAAAAATATTTCACACAAAAACAACTCCAGACCCCACGTGCATTTGTCCCATTAACGTGCTGGGGCAGCAGCCTGAGGACGAGAAGTCCCAAGGGGTCATTGAACTTGTCCAGTCTGAAGGCAAGGGCGGTGGCAGCAGCAGGTGGGGTGAGGGGTGACCAGAGGAAATCCACACACTGCTCTGAGGAGAGGGGAAAACTCACACACCTAGTACAGCAGGAACCCACCCTCAGCCGCTTGGACAGGAAGTCTCCCCCACCCCCCGCCCCCTGGGCCACTGTGCAAAAGCTCAGACATGTGGACAGGAATGAAATGGAGGCCACAGGGGCCGTGTGAGGGCTCCAAGAAACTGTCCCCATTCCCAATGGGTGTAGGCATAAACACCCAGACCGGGCACACCCAGATAACCCAGTTCAGGAGCCAAACCCCCGTCATCCATTTATAATGACGTCCCGGTTCCCGAAGCCACAAAACCATTAGTCACCAAGCCACAGAAAGGCAGCAGTGAAGCGCCTGGCAAAACTGGCCTGTTAGCGCGCCCCTGGCCGAAAGACTCACCCAGATTGTCACGTCTCGTAAAACGAAACCCAGGAGTCTTTGACAAGCCCACACCCCCAGAACCCAAGCAGAGCCTGACCTCTTGCAAAAAACCCTTACCTGCGAGGAGAAAGCTTACATATATACATCTCAGGGTTCGTGGAGAGCGAGGTTATTTCCACGACACATCAGGGCAATGGTATTGCCGAGGGTGACGACTTTGTTTAAGCCTCAGAGAGCTAGACTTCCTTGTAAATGCAATTGGAACACACAATGCAATGTTACAACAAAACACAACGAAAACACAGGCACCGACACACACCAGTTCTTACCTGCTTCTAGAAAACTCATGTGCCTGCCAGAAAGATACTCGATCATAAAAACTTCCACTTCCAAAAAAAGAATAGCTCACCCAAAATAGAAATTTGTAAGAGAAAGGAAACAGACGACTGTGGAAAAGAAGGGGCAAGACACCAGAAATCCAAGACAATCGCCCAGGGGAGCCTGGCAAAGCCAAGGGGACTGAAACCAAAATAAATTCCAGATGGAATAAAGCTGGGGTTTTTTTTTTCCTCCTCACCTTTTTATTTTGAAAAACTTCAAAGCCACAGAAAAGCTGAAAGAACAGCACAAGGAGCACCTCAGTACCTGCCCCGAGAGCCCCCCTGTTGCTAACATTGTGTCACATCTGTCCCACGTCTCCCCATACTGTGGGTGGAGGAGGGCATGTCTACTTTTTATCCTGAGCCATTTGAAAGTAAGTATCTCTTAAGGCTGCTCTCCTGCAGAGCTATTTTCTCCCCCAAGGAATTTCATACTGACCCAGTGGTGGTCCCTGATGCACAGCCCGTCTCCAAACGCCCCCAGCCCCACGCCCCTCACTTTGGCCTTTACCGGTTTCTCATCCGGGAGCCAGTCGAGGCACTGCGTCGCGTTTGCTTCCTGTGCCCTTTCACCTCCTGTAGCCTAGCCTGCCTCCCCAGCTTTTCTTTGTCTGTCGCGACACTGACATGTTTTAGAGTTCCGGACCGTTGTCTTTAGGATGTCCCGCAATTTGGATTGGTCTAATTGTTCCTTAGAGGTAGACTAAGGTGAACCATTATGGCAAGAAGCTGCCACAGCTGGCGTTGTTGGTACCCCATGGGGCGGGGGGGAGGCCCACAGTGGCGGTGGGCGGCAATCCGGGGGTGCCAGGTGTGATGCCTAGCTTGTGGGGCGCATTTTTAAGCTCAGAGAAGAGAGATTAAGTATGTTAGAAGAAAACACAGAGGGGAAAATAGTGGGGAAAGAAAACTATGAAATAAAACCTAGAGGTGATCAAAGATTTAAAAATCTGATTATATAAAAAGCAAACTCTCTGCATGGGAAAAAAATAATATAATCAAAAGAACAATAATAAATTGTGGAAATATGTGTAACATATATCACAGCTCTAAGACAAACTTCCTTAATATATAAAGAATAGCTGTAGATCGATAAGGGAAAAAAAACTGTCAGGCCAAGAAAGAAATGGGCAAACAATATAACAGATTGCTCATTAATGGCCCTGAAAGATATGAAATGATGCTTTATTTCCTCATAAGGAAAATGCAAAGTAAAATTATATTAATATATCACTTTTCACCAATTAAATTAGCAACCATCAAAAAGTTTAACAACTTCTGCCAAGGTATGGGGGAAATAGGTATTCTCGTACAGTTTTAGTGGTTATATAAATGCTAAAAATTGAAACAGATGTACACTTTACTCTAAAAATTCATCCTGTAGGAATTTATCCTATAGATACACGTACCCAAATGCATGAAGATATATGTAGAATACTCCTTGTTAATCGTAACAAAAGACTTAAATGATCACTAGCAGGGGACTGGTTTAAAAAAAAAACCACTCAAAAGAATGCCATGGAACAACTAAAATGAGTGAGGTAGCTCTAAACAACCTTAGACGAGTAACTAATCCTCTGTGCCTCAGTTTACCCATCTGCAAACTTGTCGGCAACAACAGTACTTACTTCATAAGCTCGTTGGGAGGAGTGGACAAGCTGATATGAGTAAAGCACTTCCAACGACAGCCAGCACGCAGGAAGCGCTCAAGCGGTATCAGCCTAATGATGGTGGCGGTGGTTACGCAGAGTTCGAGCGTTTGTCGGGAAGTGAAAAAATAAGGTGCGGAACACTGTGCATTACAGCATTAAAAAAAGTGCGTGTCAGGCCTGTGTGGGACCACGCGTGTGTGTGGCGCACCTGCCCGCAGGCAGAATGTCTGGTGAAGCCGTACAAGACACTGGTTGGCTAACAGCGGTCTCTTTCGGGGACGGGAATCCAGGGAAGAAGGAAGACGCAGCTTTTACCATAAAGCCCTTTGTTGTTGTTACCATTTTTAGTCCTCACCTGAGGACATTTTTTCATTGCTTTTTTTGGGGGGGAGGGAGAGACAAATCGATCTGTTGCCTCTGTAGGAACTGCGACCGGGGGCCACACCCGCAGCCCAGGGATGTGCCCAGATTGGGAATAACCCTCAGCCTTTCAGTGTACAGGATGATGCTCCAAGCAACTGAGCCGCACCTGCCAGGGCACCATAGGGCCTCTTGAATTCTGTGCTGTGTAGACGCATTTTTTCATAGGACGTGGAATGGGGTCAGAATACAAGAACCAAAGAAAGCAGGCTCTTCCTCTGGGTGGTCCAGCCAGTCCAGTGTGGTGCCTGGTGTTGAGCATTCGAACTCCACCATCATCGCTCACAGGCATAAGAAACCTCTCCTCATCCAGGAGACAGAAAGTGAGGGCAGACAGCTGACACCTGGTGCAAAGGTAAGGCGATGGGGACAGGCTGCTCTCAGGTGGCAAGAGCAGCCTCACCCCAGGTGGGAGGAAGGGCACCTGTCCTGGCCAGCTCCTCCCGGTGGTGTCCCGGGATAAGCTCCGGAAGGCTGCTCCGTGAAGGAAGTCAAAACAGGGCCATGGACAGACGCCCCCACAGCTGGTGTGCTGGCCCGTAAGCCCCACCACATCCTCCTAAGAAATCACTGGCACCCCTGTCTTCCTGCAACTCCAACAGTCGGCCAGAGGAACGCCATTTGCCTTGAAAGGCCACCGTGCAGTGCCCACAGTGGGGACAGACAGACAGACAGACACAGTGGTGGTGGGGAGTGGGGTGCTGCTGAACAGCCTCCACATCAGTGGGGAAGCTCACCCTGGCCGGAGCTCCTCTTAGCTGCTTCCCTACCCCTCCTCCTGCTCCTTCCTTGGTAAAAAAGGTTGGGTCATCCAGGGGCTCAGGTCTACCACTTCACCAGCCTAAAATCCCCACATCATCCTGGCAGTACTTCCCACTTCATGGCATTAACTAAGGCTCCCTGGCCCCTCTGCGCCCCCAATGACCCAGGAGAAACGTAAAACACAAACGAAAGTCATTCACATGTCCTCCACCTGCAGAGAGTGGAGGAAACCTAGAGGGTCCGGAACACGTTTATCTCCCCTTTCTGCAGCACCCTGTGAGGATGAGGGTCAGGATGGGTCTGTGGAAGCCAGGGCTGCCTGGGGTGGTGAGGCCTAGGTCAAGGCTAGCTCATCTCTGGGAACGGGAGTCCCTGGTCTGCCTGGTGATTTTGCAGGAAAAGCAAGGGTGGGGTTCACACTGCGAGGGGTGTTTGAGCCCACGAGGGTCCCTGATCTCCGCAGGAAGCTCCCCGTGCAGAGTCCAGGACTGCAGAACAACAAGGCGGCAACTCCATCTGCCCCGGGTTGTTTTCAGTTCAGGGACACGGACCACAGAATCCCACAGCAGGAAACACGTGGGCTGGGTACTCAGGAGGTACTCCGGCCTGAAAAAACCTTAATTGGAGCTGGCCTCCAAAAGCCTCCCACCCAGCTCTCCACGTGGGAGAGGATATGAAAGTGGGTCACGTTCTCCCGGCTGAACTGGCGCCCCTGGGGGCTCCGACCACACTTGCAGGAATCCAGGGACACTGAGTGACCTGGTCTCCTTGTGGAGCTGGCCATTTCCTCCCAATCAGGTGCTCAATGAAGGGGGAGCTGTGCAGCACCAGGAAGGCAGAGGCCTGTCAAGGGCTGGGTGGAAGTAACCTCCCCCAGGGGTCCACCACGCTGTCCTGGCCCCTTCCTCTCACTGCGACCGTGGGCAGGTGGCTCTGCCGGCCCTTGGCCCTCACCACCCCGCCCTGGCTGGAGGGAGACAGGAACACTGTGATTTCTTATGAATTGCTGGGCCTCCCTGACTTTGCTCTTTGAAGGGACCCCGAGGACTGAGGCGTCCACAGGCATTGGTTTTTCAGGAACCCCGTGAGCATGCCGGAGCGTGCCGAGCCGCCAGCCCCACAGCCTGCCAGCTGCCCCCATATGCCTGTTTTCCAAAGTGGGCAGAGGGAGACCTATCAGGCAGAGAGAGCATTCTGGAGAGCCCAGGTCTGGCAGGCATTTCATAAGAAAGGCACTGGCCTGGTGGCATAACTTCAAAAAACTTTGGAAAGAGCCCACCGCCCTGATCTGGAACTCTCAGCAACAAAGGGTCAAGGCCATGCATGGAAATGAAGTTCTCGCTAACCACTACCACCAGGTGCTAATTGTTTCTAAAGATGCCCACACCAAGGGCAGCTTTTGTTGAGCGTGGCACAGAAGGGCTCCAGCCTATGAACTCTCTCCCCTTGCTCTTCCAGGACGCCAGCGCAGCCCTCCACCCTACTGCCCTCCCAGGGCACGGGCCCCTGGGGGCCGACGTGCACATCTGGAAATCATATCCTGACTCTCCCCCCCGGGGTTCAAAACGCTCCCCAACACTTTTTTTTCTTTATTCACATGACTCCAACTAGATAATAAGCCTCGTGGTGCTAGACTTATAAGGGAAGGATTATTTTTACCCTGCTCACCACAGAATTCCCAGGGGGACCCAGACTGTAATAAAAGCCCAGTAAATATTTATTAATTGAATTAATGAATCATTAGAAGGGAGGAGAAAAATGAAGGCGAAAGGGAAGGCAGCCATCACTTCTTGGTATCTCTGTGTCCTTGGCTTATTATAAAGACATCATAGGCGGGCTTAGCACCCAAGCCCTTTAACACTTTCTTGGCTGTGCTATGTCCCCGGTGGTGTTGCGATGCTACACACCACTTCCGGAAGCTCGTGTGGTATAGCACAGCCGTGAAGAACGGAGAGAGAGTCACGACTCAATTGCTAAGACACTTCAGAAAGAGGGAAACGTTTCGGTCCGGCTGCGTGCATCGCGGAAGGCCGCCTTTCCCTCTGTGGGCTGTTGTCCCCCTTTTAACAAGGCTTCAGGGAGGATCGGGGCATAATAGGTCTTTAATAACCGAGTATAACAGCGGTGGGTGCTCAGCGCTCTTTCATAAAAGAAGTTCAAAAGCACTTTGGCTCAAACATCATAATGCCCCTGCGAGCTATGAAGGTACGGGTATCATTATCCCTATTTACAGTTGGGGAAAGTAAGGCAAAGGGAGGTTAATGAGCTTGCCCAAGGTCAGGAGAGATGGGGAAAGGGCGCAGCATTCAAGCTCTTCGCACAGGCCAGGGAGCGAACTCCGGCCCCTACCAACAGCACCCACGCTGGGCTGGGGGCGGACCTTTTTCTTCTTCTCTATTGTTTCTGCGAAGAAGCAGTCTCTCACACAGTGCCCAGAGCTCACGCTCAGGAGCCACACATGCTTACTTCCTCAGTTTGAATCTGACTCTGTTCCGGACAAGCTTGACCTCAAATAAGTTACTTAACCTTTCCAGACCTCAGGTTCTGACTGTGTAACACGGTAGCGGTGGAGTGTATCTCAGAAACTACAGGAGGACTAAACAGGCAATGTAATACGTGAAATGCCATTATCATTCATCTTCTCATTTTCTAAATGAGCACATATCACTCTTGTAATTAAAAAACCAGTTACAGGAGAAAAAGGTCGCACCCACTCTGTTTAGTTTTTACAAGGCTTCAGATGACATGTGACTAACAGGCATTTCGGATCCTGCTGACGAAATGCCCCAGGACCCTGTAAGTGACTGACAACATGAAAGTCCTATTTCATTCCCACGACCTCCTGCTGGCCTCTCAAGGTTAAGAGCAAGTGGCACCGTGGACACTACCC
Source organism: Anoura caudifer (assembly GCA_004027475.1). NCBI lineage: Eukaryota > Metazoa > Chordata > Mammalia > Chiroptera > Phyllostomidae > Anoura > Anoura caudifer. Next base: position 428,529 of record PVKU01000417.1, read on the forward strand.
GACAAGGCGATGCCTGAGTGAGGATTTGAAGAGCTGGCTGGCCAACTGCACCGAGTCTAAGGAGGCCAATCCTGCACCCCTGGTGAGCTGAAGCCCTGGGTTTGCAATGCCATTTCTCTGAGTGCTCTGCTGAGCTTCCTGACTCCACTCAGCTCAGACCGAGGACAGCCAGTGCTTTCTAGGGATCACTGTGTTCCCGATCACGCACGTGATCAAACAGTGACAGTGTGGCCGACCCTCTACCGAGGACCCGGTGATACTCAACAGGAGACTGGAAGAGGAGGGTGCAGAGTGGGGAGTAAGGAGAGCTGCCCAGTCAGTGCCGGTATACCCCCAGCAGAGACACTGTGACACATTGGTGTGGGGGTGTCCTTGGTGCACCTCTGAAGAGTAACAGCAGAACTCCAAGGTTGCCTTAGACCCGATGCCAAGATGAGAAGCTTTAACTCACGCAGAGGAGCAGAGAACACAGGACAAGATGCTAAGAGCTGGCAAGGCTCATTCACTCAACCCAAGAAATGGGTACTGATTACTTATGCGCTCAGGGGGAAGAAGGCCCAGCGGAGTCCTCGGGACACACAGACACAGACCTGCACCTTCGCTAACCTGGCTGATGTCCCCATACCTCCGAGGCACCTCGGCCAGAAAAATGAGAAGCCTGACAGGAATAAACTCAACACTGCTGGCCTCCTGGCCTCCAAAAGCCCTCCCAGGACGAGGAGAGCCCACTCACTGCTCTTCCTCATGTCCTGCTTTTACTCCCAGGACGGACCACCAGGACAAGTTCCTACACAGTGACCTCCCACTGCTCAGAATTAAAGAGTAAAATCCTAACTCCTCACTGTGGCCTTAGATCCAGCCCCTACTAACTGGGGCTCACCCGCCTCATTCCAGCCCCACGGGGCTTACTGCTCCTGCTGCCCCCTCTGCGCGTCCACTGGGTCTCCATTCAAAGTCTCCTCCTCGGAGGCAGCTAAAGTCATGCCCAGTCACGCTCCATCTCATTGTCCTGTTTTGGCCTCCCTGAGTTTCTTTCCACCACTCTGTGTTATTCTGCCCAAGTGTCTACTTGTTTAATGTCTGCCTCACTCACTGCAACAGGGGTGTCAACCCCATTTTCCCCGGGGCCCACATCAGCCTCGCGGTGGCCTTCAAAGGGCCGAATGTAATTTCAGGACTGTGTGAATGTAACTGCTCCCTAACTAGGGGCAAGGAGCTCGGCGCTGCCTCCAGGTAGAAACAAGGTGCTGGGCTGGATAAAACAAGGTGGAGGGCTGGACTCGGCTCGCGGGCCTTGGGTTTGCCGCCTGTGTGGTACAATGTAAACCTCATTAGACCAAGTATCTTGGCAATCTCGTTCTTGGCTACATCCGCAGCACCTACAACAGTGCCTGGCACTCGGTAGGTGTTCGATAAGCCACTCAATTTAACAAATATTTACTGAGTGCCTACAGAGTTTAGGCACTGAACCATAGCAGTAGACTGAAAAAAAAAAAAGACAAAATCTCTGCCCTCAAAGAGCTTAAATTCTGTTGGGAGGTAAGATAAATAAATAAATAATGGTGCAATAGTAGCTGCTGCTTCAACCAAGGAGGTGCTCAGTGCTCAGTGCTGTTCTAAGCACCTGATAGGTATTTACTTAATTTACTCTTCCCAACAAATTCGTGAAGTATTATTTTATAGATGGGGAAACTGAGGCACAGAGGGGTTAAGTTACTCGCTGAAGGCCACACAGCTCATAATGGCAGAACTGAGACCCAAACCCAGCGGCTGTTCCCTGCAGGCGGGGCGGGAGAGAGGGCCAGCGACGAAGGGGTGCCCTGTTCTGGGAGCTCGGCGAGACGCAGGCTGCGGGTTCACCCGGGCTGCACACCAGAGAGGAGGAATCTGCGAGCGAGCATGGTCTGATGCAAAGACAAGGAAGGACAAGGGTCAGGATTCCTGGCCGCTAGTTTCAGGTGCTGTGAGACACCCAGGCACGTCAACAGACACTGGATGAGTTTACTTTTTGTACAGGACACCTATCCACGTGTTGTGAGGGACACAAACACGAACTCTCCCAACAGAGGTCCTGGCCTCAGACTGCTTAGGGCCGTGCACATACCCTTGGAGCTGAGACAGAGGTAGAAAGTAGCAAGTGCCATAAGAAAATGTACAAACTGCCATGGGATTTCAAGAGTTATGCAGCCTCAAGGGGCCACAGGTGACCAACCATTAAAGAGGGGCTGGACTACACGACCCCCAAGGTCCTCTAGTTCTGACGTGTTCTAAAAGCATGGATTTAGAGGGGCATGCAGATCAAGCTTTATTCTGGTTAATGGTTCAAGTTCATGGTCACCGAATTTGTTCATGTTCTCCTACCTGAGCATAGTTCCCATTTTGGGGGGCAACATCTTACGACAGCAGAAGGGCAATAATGCTCTCATTTAAATAATGCAGCTACATGTGGGAACGCAGCCTAGTGTGCTCTGCCCTCCTCTACTTCTAACTGGTTTTTAAACCCACAAACCCTCTTCCGAGGAGGAAGTGACCCTTCTGTGAACACAATGGTATAATTTGGGGACTGCTCCCTATCCCCCTTGTGCATGTCCATACCCCTAGAGTCTATCTAGTACAGTACCTGGCTCACGACAGGTGCTGAGTTAAGATTCGCTGAGCTAAACTTGGGCACGGTCAGGTCTAGCAATTCTCTGCTAGACACAGAAATCTCAGTCGGTGTTCCCTGAAGTTTTGCCGTGCAGCTCTCAGCCTCTCCCAGGGGGGCAGACTGGTTCCACCTCTTCAGTTTTACTGTTTCCATGCTGGCCCTCCAAGCCTCCATCGCCTCTTGCCAGGCAGCTGCAACAGTCTGTCTCCCAATTGGCACCCCTGCTTCTCTGTTTGCTTCTTACAATCCGGTCATGATGTGGCAGCCAGAATGATCTTTGAGAACTTAAATTTAGATCTTATCACCTCGCTGCTGAAAATCCTCCAACGGTCTCTAACTGCACTTGGAATATAGTCCAGACTGGTTATCCCACCTTCATAGCACTTACTGCTACTGAAATTACATTGCCTGCTTATTTGCTTACTCCCTCCTCTTTAAAACGTCTGTTACAGGAGCGCAGGTGCTGTGTCTACCTTCGCCATTGTGGTCCTGGTGCTCGGAAGGGTGCCTGCCACACAGTAAGCATTCACTACTCAATGAATGAATCTTCATCCCATAGAGGCAACTTGTAGTTACAAGGACCACAGACTCCACCAGGAAACCAGGAATGACACACTAACATTTAACAGCTGGCACCTTTATTTATCATTCAAAGTCCTGCTTTAAATTAGAGGAACCTTGGACCCTGGCCAGGTAGCTCAGTTGGTTAGAGTGTCGTCTACACGTGCCAAGGTTGTGGGTTTGATCCCTGGTCAGGACACATACATAAAACAATGAATGCATAAATAAGTAGAACAGCAAACTGATGTTTCTGTCCCTCTCTTCCTCTAAAATCAATTAAAAAAAAAAAAAAACAGAGGAAACTTGTTATCTCTGGATACTTTAATGGTCCAAAAGATCAGTGTCATTTACAATCTAAAGGCAGGAACTAGAGCCCAGCAGTTGTAGCAGGAAGCTAAGAGTCAAGGCACTTGGGAACAGAACCTCAGAACAAACTCCAACTTGCATCCAGGTCCCTTACCAACACAACCTGCGCCTCAGTTTACCCAACAGTCAGCCAGGCACACTTCCCTAAGTTCTGACCGTCAGGAGAAAAAACAATTAACAGCTACAGCATACTTAGATCCTCAGATAGGAGGTGGCACAAGTCACACATCTCATTATTTATAAATTGTTTTGCTGCACATACAGGCCTCCTCGGCCTTCCCAGGGGCTAACCTGACAGCAGGCACGGCTCAGACAAGTTCAGCACGCAAGACAGAGGGAGGCACGTGGGACCTAACAGGTTGGGTGTCCAGAGCTATGTGTCTTGATTACCAGGTTTAAGAACAAGGAAGGTGGTTGGGGTGGGGGTGATGAAAAGGAGGTGAGAAGTGTCGTTTGGGAGTCAAGTGGTTAATTTTGCAGGCTCACGTAACAGCTGGCCATGCAGATGAGACATGTGCCTACAATGTGTACCTTCCAGTAGCACTCAGCGCAGAGAGGTGGAGTCGGGAGAAGGCAGTTCAATCAAACTAGAGAGAGGAAGGGCAGCCCAGTGGCCAGACCCTGACAGCATTTAGTTTGGGGAAATATGGAGGAGCTCTCTATACACAGGGTCAGGATGCTGAGAGTGGGGCTCAGGTGAGGCAAGAGACAGGAGGACGCAGGACCCTGAGTGCTGACAGAGGATGACAACCACGCAGACGCGGTGCGGCGAGCTACAGCGAGCTACAGCGTGGGTGGCTCGGACACCTGTGGAGGCGATTCCCCGGAGAAGGTGAGGACCCTGTAGGGTGGTCTTCGGCGGGGGCAGGAGAGAGACCGAAGGCAGCGGCAGCCCGGCGGGGTGAGGAGGCCTGGCCCAGACCAGGGAGCCGCGCCGGGGGCCCAGCCGGTGGGTCGGAGCTGGGTCGGGGGTGCCCTCCGCTGCCCCTCCCCGGGAGACAAAGGGCCGGCAGCTCCCCCGAGCCCAAGCGCGGCGCGGGCCCGGGAGCTACGGGCTAGGGCTGGCCTCGGCGCTTACCTGGGCCGCCCGACCCGGCCGGGCCGGCGGGGGCTGCGGGGCAGTGCACGGCGCGCGGCGGCCTGTTCCGGGGCGCGATCACCCCAAACAGCCGCGGCGGCGGCGGCAGCAGCAGGAGCAGCAGGAGCAGGAGCAGCAGCAGCAGCGGGAGCGGCCACCTCAGCCTCCGCCTCCTGCTCCGTGAGTCACCGCGGCGGGGAGGGAGGGAGGCGCCAGACCGCCGTGGGTGGGACCGGCGAAGGGGGCGGCATCTGGCTCCGAGCGGGCGGCAGAGGCACGACCACGGCAACGCCCCGCAGAGTGGAGGGGGCCGCGGAGGGCCGGGCCCCAGGGGCGGGACCTGTTAGGGGCGGGGCCCTGGTGCGCGCGGGGATCATCATTGGTCACATTGGCCTGTGGGGCGGGGCTTCCTGCTGAGGGGCGGGAGCTGAGGCACTCTCAGGGGTGTTCATTGGGCGCCTCGAAAAAGGGGGAGACCATGGGCCCCGGGGCGGGGCCACGAGACGGCGGAGGGAGCAGGGTCGCGGGTAGTGGCTGAGCGGGTCCGAGAGCAAAGGGTTAGGGGCGGGACCGGTGGTGGGCAGGAAAGAAGGGGCGGGGGTTCGGAGGGGGAGGTGGCCTGAGGGCGGAGCCTGGCTTAAGGATGGAGCTGTCGCCAAGGTACGGCAACTTTGCCTGTCGTTAGCTGCTCCCGGAGCACGGTGATCCCGTAAAAATAATGGCCTCTCCTATACACGGGTCTGTGTTTTAAAAATGGGAACTGCCAGTCCGGGCAGAATCCTTGGTGAGACTGGTAATACCCAGGGCCCCTGAAAAATCTGAAAGGACGAGGTTGCAAGACATTTAGAGGCGTGGTCTTGCTGAATCTTGGAGCTGGGAACTACCTTTGAAGCAGTTAGGCCCGCTCTTGAATCCACGGAGCCCAGAGAGCCCAGGAATGGGCCTCCGTGGGTCCGCTAAACTTAGAACATCGTGTGTATTTACCTATACCAAATGAGTGCATTTTTGTCGAGGAAAGGGGTCTTTGATCAGAATGTTTCTGTAGAAAGTCTGACTCTGCTATCTGGCACTCTCCGGAGACAGTCAGGGAGAAACAACTCTCTATAGGCAAAATGTGAATTGTTTTGAACACCCACATTCCCTTTAAAAAATATATATATTTTTTTTTATAGAGAGAGGGGAAGGGAGGGAGAGAAACATCAGTGTGCAAGAGAGACATGGATCAGTTGCCTCTCGCACTCCCCCAACTGGGGACCTGGCCTGCAACCCAGACATGTGCTCTGACTGGGAATCAAACGGGCAACCTTTTGGTTTGCAGGCCAGCGCTCAATTCACTGAGCCACATCAGTCCGGGGTGAACACCCACCTTCCCTTTTAAAAGGATGCATATACTTCAGTGTGGTCTCATTTTCAACATTTTAATTAACAGTTACATAGTGTGACACTAACTGCAGTTTAAAAGGGAATGCCCCACTTTCCCAACCTTTCTTTTCACCCCTTTTCTGTCCCATCCTCTTCCACTCTGCAGACATGTCTTCTCCTGCCCTATGCAAGAAGGATATGAGATACTTTCTTTTTTACTTTACTGGGTTCATATTCTGAAATGTCCATATCACTCTTTTGATTTAAACCTGTATTATAGTGACAATTGAGGAATACTTTAATCTTATCAGAAGTCATGAAATTGTGAATTCTGAAGGACCGGAAGTAGGTCTTAATTGTGTCTGTACTCCCCCACGTCCAGAATACCCTGCCCATAGCAAGGGCTCAACCAGAATTGACCGATACAACGCACCAGTTGTTCCTTCAAGTTTCCCAGAGCACACCAATGCGGAAAAAAAACCCTCATACATTCAAATTATTTTTACATTAATGTTGATAGTTAAACAAATGAACTAAAATTGAACAAGTCGCTTGCTATTCAAGACACAATATATGTTATATTTTTCAAAAAGATGTATGCTTAAGGGAGGAAGATGGGAAAGGAATGCAAACAATGAAAATGTGTCAGCGTGAAATGGATTCCCTTCCTTTTTTCCAAATTTTCATAAATATATATTTTATTGTTTAAAATTATAATAAATTCTCAACACAGCCAGTACCTCAACTACCCCATGAGCTCAGAGCTGGAAAATTCTGCATTTCTAGATAGTAGTATTACTTCAGGATTAACTCAGGCTCCATCCATCTGTAGGGTCTTAAAATGAAACACTGAAGGCTTAGGAGACAGGAAACATCTGTTAGTTCTGACAACCCAGCACCATCTTTCCTGGGGGGGGGGGGACTGCACCTCCCTGCCCTCTTCTACCTCCCAGAGGTGCTAATGAGGCTCCCAGTTGCAGTACCTACTCTCTCCCCTCCACCAAAATGAAAAACAAACGAAAAACAGGGAAGACACAGAACTCCATCTGGACCAATCCAAGTGCCGCATTCTCTTGACTATGGCTCCGTAGGATGTGACCCAAGCTAAGCCTATTGGAGTTCTTCCCTGAAATGTTCTAAATTAGAAATGAAGAGAAGTTCTGTATTTCCTATTGGATCAGGAAATATAAGGATGAGACCTCAAACGTATTAGCGCTATCTTCCACCCACTGCATGAAAAATTCTGAAAGAATGAGGCAGTGTTACTGGACAGAAACAAACATGTGGAGGGAGGGGAGGGGAAGGGGAGAGAAAAAGAGGGAGACCCCTCACAGCTTGTTCCACGGCTTCGGTAGACCTTGCACCGGCATTGCTCACGCCATCTTACGTCTCACACTCAGTAGGCCCCCAAATCTCCGTTCCTCAGGTGCTCCCCCTTCAGTAACTGGCACTGCTCCACCTAGTTGCTTACACCAGAAACCTAGGGGTATCCTTGACCCCACTCTCTCCTTTCCCCCTCATCCAGTGCATGCTATTTCCATCCCCAAACCGTATCTGGCACCTCCCCACTTCCCACCATCTCCGATGCTCTGTCCCACTTTAACCAATCATCAGTTCTCATCCAGACTCCAGCAGCAACTTCCAAGTACTCTCTCATTTAGGTTTTTCTGACCACCCCCATCCACTACCCACACAACAACTAGAGAATCTTCTAAAAACATACCAGTGTTGTCAGACTTCTGCTGTTCAATGAGTTCTCTTTCTTTTCGTGATGAAGTTCAAAATCCTTAGCATGGCTACAAGACCCTGCGTAATCTGGCTCCAGCCTGACCTTGAACTACCCTGGCCGACCGGGCTCCAGCTATACACAGGCCTTCTCCCTAATTCCTTCATCACAAGGTACTTCTTTGTGCTTCGGGAATTGTGCATGTGCAGTTCCCACTGCCTCTACGGCTCTATTTCTCCCACTTCTCCCCGCCTTCACCTGACTGAATAATTGGTCTTCAAGGAGACTTTTCTTAACCGATGCTAGATCCAGCCCCTGCACGGCCATAAACTCCAGGAGGCCAAGGTCTCCGGGAACTACGCCTACCTGGCACAGTACCCGGCACATGCAGATGCCCAGCGGATATGATTGCATGAACAAAACCCAATGGATAAATGGATAAATAGCCACCCAGGACTTTCCACCCATTGGCCAGCTACTCCCACTTCCCCAATTCCAATGCTATCAACACAGTAAAGTTTTCAGGTCAAGTGCAGAATGAAACCATGGTGGAGCCACAGCAGGCTGCATGTAGAGAAGGAGGGCTATTTTGGAGCAGTTATGGCAGCTCTGGTCCTCAGATTTTACCCCATAAGAAGGCCTTCCTTCCTACCAGTTGAATAGGTGCTAGGTGAGAACTGGAGGGAAAGGCCAGAGACATTGTACTGAACAAAAAGAGATTTCTTAGTAAAGGAAAATGAGAACCAATTCTTTGTGTTTTGAGAACCAAAATTAAAACATTAACTAATAATTTCTAGTAAGAGAGAAAGTAATTTTTTTTTTTTTTTTTTTTTGCTTTGGTCCCTATATTCGTCATCCTGTTTACATTTGGTTCGGCTCTGACTTCTCTGAGGACAATGATAAGGAGGCTGAGGGCACAGGAAACAGCACGCCGGTCACGCGCCATTCTCCTGCGTTTCGCTTGGAAAATAACTTGCCATCTAATTTTACTTTGGAGATAGTAAGGAATTATTAAAGCCAGTGATAAAAGCATTCTGTAGATCAGTGAATATACACGTCTTGTGTCATGGGTGGGGCTGTGCAGCTGTGAACATCTGGCTCTCGGCCAACCTGTCCCTGGAGTGTCGACTCCTGCAGCCTCCTCTGGTGGGTAAATCCTCCCTGTATCCGACAATTCTGTTTGTACTGAGCTTGGGAACAGTATAAACAAATAATTATTCACTTCTTTGGCCAAGTGTTTTGATAGACCGACGCGTCTTATAAGCACAATTGTCTGTGCAACTCTAACATTCCAATCACTTAGTAAAGACAAACCAACTGAAGACCTCAACTTGGATCCACGTGCTGTAGTCTGTTTATTGCCTTTTTCCCCCTCTGCTGGTTACCATCCAATCGAGTATTAAAAATTACTATCCTAAAAGCAAACAGCCTCTACTCTCTGGTTCCGTAAGTGATAAACGGTCGTCCCCCGCCCCCCGCCCCGCACTCACAATGCATTTCGTGTCTCTAGATGTTGCGGTGTGATCAGTGCGGCTGAAAAGACCATCGTGACCGACAGTGCCTTCTGCCCCTGCGGAGGTACGGACTGCCCAGGAGTTTATTGCAGACAAGTAGCCGGGCTTGTTACTATGAAATACTCACAGCTTCGTTCCTCCCATTCACTGTTTTAAGAGTAAAAGCATTTCAAACCTACCTGAGACTAGGAACCTTCCTGTCTGACATTCAGACGTTTAGCCAAGGGTTTTCTGGGGTCCTTTGCTATTCGTAAGACTGCGGTCTGGCCTGCAGTGACGTGACAGCCACTCAGCGCCTGCATTTGGGTTCAGCAGAGATTGCTCAATCTGCATGAACTTCGTGGTTTCGTCTTCTCCCCGCCCCTCCCCTCATTTTCTTCATTACTGTTCTTTTGGGAAATTGCTTCCCATCAGCAGTATTTGCCCCCAGCTGGTGAATCAGATGGAGTTCCTCTTTATAGTTAATAAACAGTGAAGGCTAAGGGTGGAAAACCTGCACCCTGGTGCCGGCTAATGAAGAACCTCACATGAAAGCGTATGCAAAGGGGGACAGGCTTGCTGGGAATGCCCTGGGATGGAGCTCACTCACTCTTCTCCCACACACCGCATAACAGATAGCGCTGATTATTAATTATTTAAGCAAAGAACATGAGAGCCAACACAGGCAGCCCTCTAGGATCCTCTGCTGAAATCATTTTAATTAGCACAAGTGATACAGCCAAGGGACACAGCCCAAGATACTTACTAGCTAAAGAGGTATTCAAAATTCCCTACCACTTATTATTGTCCCTCAAAAAAAGACAACTGAGGCTGTATTTGTGTCCATTGCTGACAAACTGGAATATGAAAATGAAATGGCTTTCTCAGGCTCCCTTCTGTGACGGCATGTGCGTGTGGGGCAGGGACAGGAGAAGGCTTGACCAGGTCTTCGTAGGTTCCAGGGAACCCGGAGGCTGTGAATCCCATGCTTCCCCTCAGCAGGCATCTTTCTTGTTCATACAGGTAAGGACATCGAAGCTCGAAAAGTTGTAACTACATCCTGATTTTCTTTTTTGTACTTTGAACTGAAACCTTCAAGAGATTTTCACTTCCAATTTCAAACTTCGTGCCATTCCCGGTAGGTTTTACTTTTTCTCTGTATTTGTTATGATGCCTAGGGACTCTCCCTACTAGACAAGCTGTGATGCTATTTGAAGTTAACCCCGAAAGGCATAATTTTGACCGTATTTTTTTGACTTGTTTGAAACTCATCGGTAGTCCTACTACCGTCCAATCTTTCCACATTGCCAGTCCCCCTCCAGCTAATGACATTTATAACCATTATAACCATTGTTTTCATTCCTAATTCGGTAACATTTAGAAATCTAGCTCTCATTATTATTATTAACTGAGAATGTTGGAACACTTAAAGAAAGTTGTCCTACACGCTGCTTACACTATCCTCATTATTTTAATTATTTTTTCTCCGTGTTATTCTGATTGGTTGTTTGTTGCTCCCTTATGTTCCAAATCATTGATTTGAGTCTCAGCTTCATCCACTCTACTGTTGTTTCCCTGTAAATTGTTCTTTATTTCAATTAGTGTGTCCTTCATTTCTCACTGGGTCTTTTTTATGCTCCTGAGATCCTCATTAATTTCCTTGAGCATCTTATAACTATCGTTTTGAGCTCTGCATCTGACAGATTGGTCATCTCCATTTCATTTAGTTCTTTTTCTGGAGTTTTGATCTGTTCTTTCATTTGGGCCATGTTTCTTTGCCTCCTCATTTTGGAAGCCTCCCTGTGTTTCTTTCTATGTGTTAGGTAGAGTTGCTATGACTCCCTGTCTTGGTAGTGTGACCTACAGTAGTAAGTGTCCTTTAGGGTCCAGTGGCACAGCTTCCCCTATCACCAAGCTTGGTACTCAAGGTGCACCCTTTGTGTGGGCTGAGTACACCTTCCTCCTGTAGTTGGGCCTTGGCTGCTGTTGGCAGGTCAATCAATGGGTGGGATTTACCCAGGCCAGTCAGCTGCAAAGATTGGCTGTGACCATGGACCGCCAACCTCCAACCTCCACCGGCTGTGGAGGATCAGCTATGCAGGGGTAGGGTGGTGGTGCTCCGACATGGTCTGTAGCTGACCACTGGGTGTGCAAGCCCAGGGGTTTCCTGGGTGGTGGAGGCCAAGGTCAGCCTCCGCTTGTGTTTTGCCCAGGGCCATCATGCCTGAGCTATAAAACAATCTGAGATGGCTGTGAATTGTGCTGGGCTTGGAGAGTTCCAGGCAAAGCCAAACTGTGTATCTAGGCTGGCTGCTGCTAGTACCAGGCCTGGGGCCACTTAGCAAGAGGTATGGGCCTGGGGTTCACTGAGGCCGGCCGTTACTTGCTTGATAGGATATAGGAAGCTATGAATCATGAGCCAAGATCAGCCATTCATATGAAAAAGCCACTGTAAGAAGTTGTAAGTTAGCTGTGACAGAGACTCAGGGGATCTTCAGGGCGGGACAAACAGTGTTAGCCAGGTTGAGGTAGTCTCAGATATGGCAGCCACCTGCCAGCTCTATGGCTATGTCGGGGGAGGGTTCGGAAAAGGGACAATGGCCTCTGCCCACCTTTCTCACTGGGAGAAAGCTGTCTCCCGGCTCTCACCTTGATGCCAGACACTTCGGTTCCTCTCTGTATGCCTCTGGTACCTTTTAAGCTGCTACCCAGTGCTGAGGCTCAGAGTGAGTGAGTCTGAGTAAATCTGTGTTGGTTCTTTAAGAGGAACTGTTTGGGACTCCAGCAGCTTTTTCCACCAACTCAATCCCTGCTGGTTTTTGCAGCCAGAAGTTATGGGTACTTATCTTCTTGGCACTGGAACCCTGGGCTGGGGGCGGGGGGGCTGGTGTGGGGCTGGGACTCCTCACTCCCGAAATAACCCTCCCGAATTTTTATCCACCACACACAGGTTTGGGACTAGAGTGTTTTATGTCTGCGCCTCTCCTACCAGTCTGGTTGGATGTGGTTTCTTTAATTCTGTAGTGTCAGACTTCCATTCAGCTCAATTTCTGATGGTTCTGAGTGATGGTTGTTCTGTATTTTAGTTGTAATTTTGATGTGGTTGTGTGAGGAGGTGGGCCCTGTTTACCTACACCACCATGTTGACCGGAAGTCCTGCAGTTGTCTTTTTCTGATTGTGTTCCAACAGTCACACTACCCTACACTAAGTTCTTACAGGACATTTTAATTGAACTAATTCAGGTCTTCAGCAACATCACCTGTGACCTATTAGGTATCCCCTGGCTTTTGATCAGCATAGCCTCTTTGGTCAACCACTCATTCAAAAAATATTTTAGTACTTCCCAGATGCATGTCACTGTGCTAGGCAAGGGTTAAAGCACAAATGAGACACACGTTGTCCTTGTCCTCATGAAGGGTAAGTCAGACACCAATGAGTTACAGAGCTGAATAATTCATTACAACTATAGTTAAGGGCTAAAAGCTGAAATACAGTGGGCTGTGAGACCACATAATTGGGACTCAAACCTTGCATCAAGGAGAGCTTCTATGGGAGAGTAACCTTTAAGCTTACACTTGATGTGTAAGCAGGAGTTAACTAGAGAAGAGTGGGAAGGACAGCATGCAGTGGGACCACAACAACACCATGAGGAGAAAAGAGAACATGGTGACAGCAAATGACGGAGCGAGAAGGCCAGGTGCCCGGTGTGCAGTGATGGGAGCAGGACTTCATAGGTCTTCATTCCAAAAGCAAAGAAGCACTGAAAGGTTTAAACAAGGATGTGACACAGTTGGATTTGTATTTAAATAGATGACTGTGGCTTCAGCATGGAGGACGGGCTAAAACGGAACAAGAGCGGTGTATCAGTCGGCCATTGCTGCATTACGAACCGCGTCAAAAACCAGCGGTTTCAACAAGCACGTTCTTGCTCAGGCATCTGTGACTGCCTAACGTGGGTCTACCTCAGGCTGTGGGCGGACTCTGACTGTGCTGGGTCGGGCTGGAATCAGCAGGGTTTAGCTAGAGATTGGGAGTAAGTCCGCTCCACACGTACCCTCATTGTCTTTGGACTGGCTGCTCCAGGCCATCTTCCTCTTACGACAAATGGCAGGAGAACAAGAGCACCCAGCCAAACTGTGGAAGCACAAGGAAGACTCTCCAGGAGTCACATCCATGAGCAGCCCCTTGACAAACTGTTTCATGGCCGGGCCCAGAACAGCAGGACAGTGTAGCATATCCCACCCCGAGGGAGGGAGGTGCGAATAGATATTTGTGGATCAACACTCAAATGTATCAAAGCGGCTATGATCAAGGCGTTTTCCATTCTGATGGAAACAAAATAAATGGTAGAGTCTATTGCTTTCCTCCTCCTAAGCCACCTTGCTTTAGCTCCCAAACAAGAGCTTAATTTTTCCCAAAGCCTTTAACATATGAGACATAAAACCAGGGTCATACTACCAGCCTAGAATCACATCAATCATGCACAGAACAGTGTAGGGTCCTTGGCCCCAGTGTGTTCACTGAGTCTGTGTCCGTGGACGCAGTATATGGATGATTGGGAGGCGATCGGAAGTGCATGCTGTAACCATTCATTATTAAGTTTTAGGAAACAAATGGATCCCTGTTTGCACTTATTTCTAAGTAAACACGAGAGGAGTTTCCTCTGGTCAGGGCCAGCTCCAGCTCACCTGGAAATGCTCGCTTTTCCACCTGTCTCCAAGGCTACTTACTAATTCTAGTGTTTTCCAAATGGAAAAGCATAGTAGGTGCTCAATTTATTTGCATAGGTCTGGCATACTGCTATGTACTCTTATCAGTTTTTAGACATAATTTGTAATTATTTTTTTTAAATAATTTATTATTTGAGGGGAAAAAATCTGTTTTTTTTCCCCCAAAGTCCTAATTTCTTATCTCATGTTCTTGGGCTCAGCTCTAACTGGGGTTCCTCCTTTTCTTCCCTTCTTGCTGTAAGGCAGGCATTCACAGCCATAGTCCTGGGTCTTTAATAAGAAGCTAGTCTTGCTGTGGACATCAATACTTTTGGTGGGGTGGGAGGCTGAGGGGAGAGTTCATGTAATTTGGGAGCAGCCCTGTGGGGAGTAAAAGTGAACTATTTTTAGCTGAATTCAAGCGGAGGCAATTCACTTAAAGAATCCAAAGGCTTCAGCAATATCTCAGATTGACTTTAATGAGTACTTAGACTGAAATAGCCACAGGCTCCGGGAGGTAGACTAACCTATTGAGGACCTCTCCTGGAAGATAAAAAGGCACTTTTATAGCTTGCACCATGTAGCGCGGGCCTCTTTTCATGCCCCTAGCACAGCGCTCAGCATGGCAGCATTTCTGCTCATCTTACTAATTGGTGGCTAAATACAGTCAGGAAAAAAAAAAGGGACACTTATTTCACCAGTAAGTAGGAAAGCTTTCTTAGGAAAGAGCAGAACACAGCTTACAGGGAAGAGGAAGGAGTCCTTAAGAAAGCATATAGGTGACGCCTGTGACTTTTCAAAGCAACTTGGAGCAGGCAATTTCCACTTAATTTCTTTTCAGAGTGGGTAAGAGACATGCTAAAGGGGCTCAAGGGTCTGGAAAGATAAAGGAGCCAGTTTTAATTTGCCGTCCATTTCTGCTTCTTACGGCGCCCTGCCGAGGCCGACTACGGCACGAACACGCAGGTTCCCACACACTCAGTGCCATTCTTTCATTAGAAAATCTTGGGTTGTAATATCTTTTTAGCACAACTTACATCATTAAGAGAAAAACACAACAGAAAAGGTAATTTATCTCACCTCCAAGAAAGGAAAAGACGGGAGTAAGAACTGTGGGCTTTATCCCACATTATTTTTATTGTATGATCTTTATTTCCCATTATTTCAAATATCTAGAATATGAACACAAGCTTCCTTTAGTCGAACCAAACATAGTGCCTCCATTTTACTTAGTATTTTTAAATGTATATTTTAAGATTTTAAATAATTTTAATAAAGTGGTATGATTTAGCTTTTATACAGTTCCTTATAGTATAATTTCAGAGTAATTTATACAGTTAATACCATTCCTCACAACATACCTGCATGGATATTTGGAAGGTGAATTGACAAAATGGGATAAAAATTGGGTGGCAGAGTAAGAGCTGAAAATGGAAGGATGGGGTTCAGGACACGCTATCCCAAAATCTGGTACTTGCCACTTTCACATTTCTCCAAGGCATTGGAGAAATGGCAGGTGCAAGGACTTCTGACTCCCGACGCAGGTCACAGAACCCTCAGGAGCGGTGCCTTCCCAACACCTGGAGGACAGGAGCAGCCCTACCTTGAAGACGGGGGACATCGCGAAATCTGAACAGACAGCTGTTGCTCAGCTTCCTCTGTTTACGACAGTAGCTTGCCTTTGTCTTACCACGTCTTTCCATGACTTCCCACTCTCCCTTAAAGCTGCCATGCAAGCAGTCTGGTTTAACTGTTTCTCTGGGTCTCCTTTTCATCACGTCACGTACCACTTATGCTTTTCTCTTATTAATCTGTGCTTTGTTACAGGAGTCTCAGCCAAGAACATAGGAGGTAGAGGAAAGATACTTTCCCTCCCCTACAGTAGTATGTCAACTTTCCACTTAATATTCCCCAAAACAACGTAATAACACAAATATTTTAATGAGATATACACAGTTTACAAGATTGGTTAAAAGATGAGATAAAATTATAGTTGAAAGAGATCACTTAGACCAAATTGTGTACATCAGGATTATTTCCAAGCATAATATTCCTTACAATATATAGATACACATCTGAAATGTTTCTAAGAACCCAGCTAACTATGACAGAGTAACAGATATCTTTTTTTATTAAATCTATTTAAAACACAATTTTATCTTTGTAAGATAAACCTCTGGTGATGCAGCTAAGTGTCTAAACTTCTATTAATTACATAAACACTTGAGAGTCATTAAAAAAAAGGATTCCATCCGATATCTGTTTTAGAAAGTTTAACAAAAAGAGCCAAGCAATGTCCCTGGCCTCTGTCAGCCCTCAGCAAATGTCTGGTGAAGGAAGGGCATGATCAGAAGAGGCAGCGGAGAGAAGGTTCCCTGCTCCCACACTGTCATTAAAATTTTTCCAGAACTTGTTTTCTTTTCAAGAGATAATTTCCACCAGGGAAAAGCACATTTGGAGTTTTTCAAACCGAAAGGGCCTCGTGCACACGATTTTGCCCAGTGCTTTGTAACACAGTCACCCGGGCACAACCAACCTCCCGCTCTGATGCGAGCAGCACCGCGGGAGGCCACCAGGGCCTGCGGAGTGATGGGCACCTGGTCCCAGGGGAGGCGGCGCGGGAGGGAGCACGTGCTCGCATCTCTCACCCCTCCTCCAAGCCCATGGTGTCCTTTCTAAGAATGCAAAGTGGATCAGGTACGTGGATATGAGCTCCTTTTGGTGGAATCTTCTCACAATATTTTCATGCAGAGGAAAAAACTACCCATACTTCTTTTTTTTTTTGTGCTTGTTTTGTTTTGCAGTACTTTTGTTTAAAGGCTTTGTCAGAAACGCAGCCTTTCATGAGCCACTCAGCCTTCTGGCAGGGCGAAAACAAATGCCACGGGGCTGAAGCCACGGGGCTGAGAGTTCATCTGTCTGCTTCACATGTACAAACGTTCCTTTCGTGAGTAAATATGAAACAAAACACTGAAACAAATGAGTGTGTGCTCCGTGTATAAATAAAATCTAAGGTACAATTTACCAAGACCTGGAATAAACTTGGTGTACAAAAAATTGGAGATGCTAACACAGTTACCTTTTTTTTTTTTTTTAATGAAGTAGTAGAAGCACCACAATTTGCTAAGGTCATGATCAAATCAGGGTTAAGGCAATCAGTTATAATCTAATCCAGGCCAAATATTTGCTTTTGCCTAAATGGCCCATCTCTTTGATTATCACTGAGGATAACTGTTTCAGTTTTCAAGTTGGCTTGGTTTGTGAGTATTGGAGGAATAACAGCAGGCCTAAATGAACCAAGTTTACCCACAAGCCAAAAAAACATTAATCTCCTCTTACAGGAAAGAACACCCCCATGTAATATGACAATTGAGCAGAAATGGCAAAAAAAAAAAAGTACTCCACCTACTAAGACATTTTAGTACAAACAGACATAATTAAGATAATTTAAGCTCTTAATCCATGTACTGAAATTATGACTATGACACAAAATCAGAGGTTCTTGTTGGAAGGCCTCAAAAATTCACAGTCACAGTTGCCAGAGTTGGGGGCAGAGGATCTGTGGCTGTTGCATAATCTTACAAAGAACCCTTACCAGCCCTACCTTCCTCTTTTCTAACTCAAAATAGGTGGCTCTCTTTGACTTCCTTTATAGAAAATACTTTTTTACTAGTTATTTTTAATTGTAGTCCTCTGAGGCTATAGGGAATGTGACTATCTCAGAAGATAAGCATCAGGAAGCTTCCAACTGACAGCCGCCAGCCACTCTCCTGGTCCTCTGCCTGCACAGGCAGGGGCTCTGCCTCGTGAACTGCTGAGAACACTGCTGACCCCTTGTGTCCAAGGCCCTTTCAGCACTGGAGTCTTTCCACTTGGCTGCGAGGGGGAACAGGGAGAAGGGTCTCAGAGAGAGAGTTAGGATGCCAAAAGGCCATATTCTAGGGGAATATCTAGCAGGGCCATATTTTTAACCTGTGTTTTTGTGACTCAATGAAAATATTAAATGCTAGTTAACCCAGTTTCTAAATCTTTTCATTCCAGGGCCAGACAGACTGGAAGCAATTACAGCTCCTTCAAGGGGTCTGTGGGAATGCTGACAGTTTTAATTTACATATTAATGCTGGAAAACATTTTCAGAGGCAAAGGAGCATTCTTTGGTCTAATAATGAATAGAATAAAGAAAAAAATAGACAGGAAAGTGGCTCAAAAGCTCTAGGCAAAATGGTCTGGGCTTATTTTTTTCTGCAGTAATTTCAAACTGCCCATCATCCACTGTAATGAGATACACGGCCACAGTGGGTCTGCAGTCCTCTCTTTTGCTTAAGATGGCCATTCTTTGGCTGAGTGTCTTCAATAAAAAGCCCAACAATCAAAGTTAACAATCCATCTGTCCAAACTCCAACTCCTTCCTGGGAACAACTCATTCTATTTCTTGGTTTCTTCCTCTACCGCCCACCTAGAATACTTATCCTACCACTCACAGGATAAAACAAAACACTGAAACAGAAATTGTTTTAAATTATTAGATTTCATTAAACAGCTCAGCTGGGCACTTGCTCATTGGAATTTACTTCTGCCTCAACTCCAAGTTTTGGGGAAAAAACGCAAGAATTCTTTTCATTACAATATTAGCTTGACCCAGGATGTAAAAAGTTAGCTGCCTCAGCATTAGTTATTGCAGTCTGAGACCTCCCAAGAGGTCTAAAAAAACCTAGAAGATTAAATATAGCAACATATGAACAGGAAACATAGTTTGCAGGTCATTTAATAACTATAGTTACATAGAATTTTCAAATTATTTTTCTGAGTTAAATACCAAATTTACAAAACAACATATATCATATGGCCCTTGAAAGAACTTTTAAATGGTGGATTAACTCCATTGCAAAATTTCTTTCTGTTTTAAGGAAGAGAGGGGAACGCAGAGAAATCCTATGTGGGGTCCTATTATCCCCACTGAACAGAAGAGAAAAATGAGGCTCAAAAAGATAAAGTCACCTATCAAAGGTCACGTTGCCATGATTGGCAATGTCTTGCTAGGCACTGCAAACTTGACCTCTTTTAAAGCAGGATTAATTTGAATTGAGTACTAGTCATTGCTTACTAAATGAATACGTTACAGTGGTTAATGACAATATATTTCACTGATGTTGGTCTTACAGGAAGTTTAAAGGAAACCAAAATTAAGGACTCCGGATTCATCTAGCTCCCTTTCGAATACAAAATATTCCTCATTTTACTCATCCTACTCCTGGAGGGGAAGGGGAAAGCCTGCAATGTCTTAAGACAGTAACAACAGCACAGCAATTCCATTCCTAGGTACATGTCCTAAAGAACTAAAAACAGGTATTTAACCACATACTTACACACAAATGTTTACGGCAGCATTAGACACAATAGCCAAAAAGTGGAAAAAACCCAAATGTTCATCAAGGGATAAATGGAAAAACACAATACGGTATCCATGCAGGGGAGTATTTTCACCCATTAAAAGGAACGAAGTGCTGATACATGCTGCAACATGGACTGGCCTGGAAATACTACGCTAACTGGAAGGCAGGCATAAAAGGCCACACACCGCCCGGTTCTATTTACATGAAATGCCTGGCCTCGGCAGATCCAGAGAGAAGGTGCCCCAGCGGTGGCTGCAGGGCTGGAAGGGAGCAGAGCGACTGCTCCACAGAAGGCGACCTCTAGGGTGGGGGAAGGGGGGCGGTGCTCCAGGCAGAGGCTGGGGGACCAGGCAGTGGCAATGCCCCCACAACAATGGGGATGTGCTGCATGCCACTGAACGGCACACTTTAAAGCAGTTCATTGAACGTTATGTGGATTTCACCTCAGTTACAGCAAAAATGCAGAATGATGATTGGCCATAAAGCCCTAGATGAAGAGCAGGTAATTTGCTTTCTCTTCGTTTGTCACAATTTCAATGAGTTTTTGACCATCATAAACAAACACATTAAAAAACTGCCCATTAGAATTTCCAAATAAGGCATTAATGTAGCTGAGTTCCCAATTTGTACAGTTGAGAGAGCACCTAGTTGAGTTTACAGTATCCATAAAGTTTTAAAAATGTCTTTAATTTGTATAAAGTGAAAAGAAAAAGAATACTGAGAACAACATGAAAGAGCATAAAGTAGCCAATGCCTAGGGAAGAAGCTGACATGCATACATGTGGGGAAATCTATGTATCTGAGCTTACAGAGAGATGTAAACACTCAGCAGAGAAACCAACGCGCTTTTCCAGACTTATTTTGTGTTCCTCCACCAAACTGACCAGTAAACAGCAGTTCACCGCCCAACGGGTTTCAGCAAAGAGGTCACACACAGGGAGGGCCTCTAGCTGCCACTTCCAATTGCTCCCCTGGTGAAACAACACAGGAGGTTAAGTTACTTCAGGAGACTCTCAACAGGGCTCCCATTGTTCCGAGCCCAAACCCAGAGATACAATGGACCCCATTCATCAGGAGAGCTTACAGGCTGGGGAATGGTCCCTCAGTGACAACCTTCTGTTGGGACGTTGGAGTTTTTATAAGCACGGACTTGCACAAATATGTGTTATTGTTAAAGAACAGCATAGAATAAAAAAATGAAATTCAATGGACACTAAACCGAGAATTTAAACACCCAAGTCCTATCCCCGACTCTCTGATGTGACTTTAAGCAAGTCACTTGCTCTTTCTGAGCCTCGTTTTCCTGGTTTGTAAAATGAAAATGATTTCTAAGATCATTTAGCACTCTAAATTCTATGAACACATACCAGATCTGTTAATGCTGCTACACTATTCACTCCAACAAATGGGGATAAATTATGAGCAGAAAAGAATCACTAGTTTGCATCTTTCCATTTGCTATTAGCACCTAAAAACAAGGAGCCTTAATAACAACAGTCAGAGAAACGATTTCCTATTCTCTCTCTTAAACAGACAGACCATGATGAATAAGGTCTAGTGATCCTCCGTCCCACCAAGTCCAGGATCACTCAAGGAGACAGCCCCTCACAAAGCACAATGGTGAAGGGCGTACTTAGAAGCCACAGGTACGTTTCCCTGTCACCTTTTCATAGGTTACTAATGAACTTCAAGAATCTCTTGATTTCTTTGCAATGACTCAAAATCCCCAGAAGAAAAATGCCATTTACAACAAGAATGTGATCTCCGTCCCAGGCTTCCACATCATGTCATTTTTTTGTTTTTTCAACCTCAAAACTTGCCAAAGCAAGAACTTTGTCTCCAGAGCCTAAGGAGAAAGACACATAAATGAAAAGGTCATTTCAAATGCATTCACAGTTCTGGGTAAAGAAGCAAAAACCTATCACACACACGTTGAAACAGACAGTGGAACTGGCTTCTATTGCTGGTGCGTTGCCCCGAGCTCTCCTGCTGCCAGTCCGCTTTCCTGTCCCGCACAGCGAACGCCTCGGCCACAGAGGGCCCTTACTGGTTACAACGCTTACTGTAGCTTCAGGTATGAGACAGATCATGTAAAAATTTAGTTTGTCTTTATATTAACATTTAGATGACACGTATTTTAAAACCATTAGGCCATATTAACTTAATTTTTAATTACAAAGTACTGAGAAATAAACTCAATAAAAGGGACTCAAAAAGAACAGAATTCTGGCTTTACCTCTAAACCCCAGAAAAGGCCCTCACGTTATCTCACCCGCGCCATCTGTACATCGGACCGTCGTTCATGTCCGGGTTTCAGACACTCAGGGTACTCACCGAGGTCCGTGGAGACTCTCTCGAACTGGCTGAGCACGGCTCCAGCATTTGCTGCCAAGAAGGCCTCGTCCTCTGCAGTCAGCTGAACAAAACAAAACGGAGTCCGGTGGGGTGGGTCCCCATCTTCAGGGGTGGTTCTAGGAACCACCCTCAGGGATGTCTCAGGACTACACGCTAGATCACAGATCAAGGAATTCTGCCCCAAATATTTACACTTTTTTCCTTTTCTTTCTTTTTGAAAAAGATGATATTTATTTTTAAAGAGATGGGAAGGGAGAGAGAAAAGAGAGGGAGAGAAAGATCGTTTGGTTGCCTCTCACACACCCCTAACTGGGGACCTGGCCCACAACCCAGGCATGTGCCCTGACTGGGAATCAAACCAGTGACCCTTTGGTTCTCAGTCTGGCCCTCAATCCACCGAGCCACACCCCCCAGGGCTATACTTTTTCTTTATGCCTAATACTACATTAAATCAAATTAAATGCGGCACCTTTTCTCCAAGTTTCCTGAGAGCTGTTAGTATCTCCACTTTCTGCTGCGTGTACAGGTCTCTTTCCAGCTTCCCTACCATGAGATCTCTATCCATCTAAAGTGGATAAACGCAAAGCATGTGGTATTTTAGTTAAAAACATTCTACACATAAAATCCAGCTTTTCAGATCTACTTCTTTAAAGAAAAAGATCCTCTAGGTGATTAATATTATACGGCACTATAGAAACAATTCAAGGCAAACACGATAGAAATGCTATTACACAGTTCTAATAAATCTTAATCATAACCGTTGTGTCCGTTATAAGCTCTACTCAGCAGAGTTCAGGAATCAGGAATCAGTCAACAGCTTCCTTGAGAGAGGAGCCATCCTCTAAGAACTCATTTAATCAAACTCAACTGTGGTCTACCGGCTTGAATAAGGTAACTGGTATCGGATCTCCCGGAACTGGGGTTAAATATTACTTTTACCAGCAGAAGCCCTGACAGTACATATGGTGCATTGATACTACTCTGCATGCTTTACATACATTACGTATTACACATGATATGTGCTCTACACATAATACTTCATTTAACTCTCATAACCACCATAAGAGGTAGAAACGATCATTATCACCTTTTTACAGGTGAGGAAATTGGGGCACAAGAGTTTGATCAAAACAACATCTCCAAGATCACAACTTTCCACCTGGAGCAGGAAGCCAAATGCAGCCAGTCTGACCTGAGAACATGCTCTTAACCACCACCCTGCTGACTTACCAGTGGCTGCAAGCAACTGTCAATGCTGTAATTAACATCAAGTCTACAGCAGACTTCTTCAAGTGTCAAGTTTACAAAGACACTTGAGAGTCTTAGGTGAGAAAGGCCACACACGAATAAAGCAGCGCTGCTAATGAATTCTGGATGGGATTTCAACTCAGGGCTTCAGAAGTAAGTAATAAAATCTCACAGACGGAGTTCGGTGGAAGTGGTCATTGGCAATTTAAACTACTGTTTGCTGCTTAACCCTCTATATTCATTATCAACAGTAATCACTCAAAAGACTAATTTTGACCAATTTTTAAAAAACAGACTATTTTTTGGAGCAGTTTTAGGCTCACAGGAAATTGAGTGAAAGATACTGATATTCCCCACGCGCAGCTTGCCCCCACTGAGGCACAGCCCCTTCATCACCGCCACCCCCCCACCCCAGCCTGGCACAGCTCATGCGGTCGGTGAGCCTACACCGACACACCCCAGTCACCGAGGGTCTGCAGCTGACAAGAGGGCTTCCTCGTGGTGGTGTTCATTCTCAGATGACCGATTTTTAAACTCCAGAATAATATAATGAGCAAATTCTTGGGCTAAGAAAAAACTTATACAGAGCAATTGGATCAATTTAAAGAAAATTTACCTCTGCCAACCTTGTCCGAAGCTGACCTGGTTGTTTTTTTGCAAACAATCTAATGACCTCGGGAGTTTTGAAGGCCTGGCTGATAGCTGCCTGGATAGCCTGGAAGTACAAGAAGGTGAAAACTAACCAAAGTATCAGATGAATTGGATACTGCAATAACTGAGTGATGGGTCTTCTTTGTCTATCAAACACTGTTGCAACTTTAGTTTCATTTGCTATTTCGGTGCATGTCACTGGAGTCAAACACATAACTAAACAAAGATCTGGAAGCATATGTTGTTTCTCCACAAATAGACACTCATCTAGAAGTTAAACCCCCCAAAAGGGCACACTTTCTATCTTATAAATACCTACCAAAAATAATAATGATAATAAAAATAATAATAATAACCTGTGTCAGCAGTGTTAAGAAAATTATGCTTACCAGTTGCATTCCACTTAGTTCATCTACCAAAGTCATATTTCCAGACATAATTTTCTTCAGTGAATCATTAAATTCACTTAGTTGCTCCAGCGTTTCCTTTTTGGTTTCTTCATATTCATCTGTATCAAGTTCCTCTCTGAAGCCCAGTGAACATGACATAGAAACACACAGGGTTCCAAGTGAAAACAGCAATGTTAGTAGTTGTACACTAAGACTTCAAACATTACATATATTTACAAAAAGTAACTTGGGGGAAGAGGCTGAAAGGAAATATCAAAGTACCAATGATGGATATATTCAGATATTAAAAATGTGGGCATTTTCTGCAATATGATTACTTTGATAATTAAACATTTTTCTTTTATCAAAATGAGGCATCCTTAAACCACACAGTAACTTCCTTTTAAGCAGTCTATAAACCAATGGCATACTCTTGGGCAAGATGCTAAATATCGCCCAGCCTCAGTTTCTTTATCTCCAAACTGAAGATAATGATAATACCCTCCTTACAGGCTTGCTAGGAGCTTTAAACGAAATACGGAAAGCGGCTGGCACATGACAGGTACTAGATAAATAGCTGTTATTATCATTATAGTTCAAAGTAGGTAAAATTTTGCTCACCTTGAAATACAACAGCAGTGTAGTTCTTGCCATCTGAGTCAGAGGCTATTTTTATTCACCAGTCAAAGCGTGTATTAAACATTTACTACAAATAACAACAGCTACCATTTATCGAGCACCTGCTCTGGGCCAAGCGTTTCGTTGGCACCTTCCCTTGTAATATTTACTAAGGCCCAACAGTCTGTGTCCTTTAAGTTAAGGCTGAAAACACACCAGAAGTTCAAGTTGTACCTTCTCAGCTTCATTGATACCAAGCAGGGCAATTTTTAAATACTGAAGATAAGGTAGATGGTACAATTTCCACTTTACACACAAGGAAATGGAAACTTAAGGGGGTGAAGTGTTTTGCCCAAGTTCACGCTTACTTTGTAACTAAATGAAAGACTTCCACATCCCAGCCTGACAACCCCAAAGCCCGCACTGTGTTTATCCCCCCAACAGGTAAGGCCCTGGGAGGAACACTTCAGGGGCAACACCACCACAGCTGGGTCTGAACCCCGGGAGTTTGTGATCCGGCCGCAGAAGAGTCATTTGACAGCACAGTGGCATACAATGGGACTGTTACCTGCATTCCTCCAGGTCTTGTAATTGCTGCATCAGTCTATCCAACTGTTCTTCTAAATTCTGCTTTAATTTGCTTGTCTCTGTCTTCCCTCTGGAAGCCATTTTAATCTCTAAGTAGAACAATAAACCCGCATATAGTATATATTTGGTTATTTGAAATGATTCAACATACCAGGCAAATTTAACATAGGCTACACTCTTTCTGAGCTACAGGTATGGGAAAGATAGCCAGGCAAAGAAAATCTCAATTTATATATAAAAGTTTAAACTCATGTAGTAATAACTTCCCACAAAACTGCCTGGCAGTCTTCTTAATTGACTTGATGAATTAATTAAAAGTGTTCACTGGTGGTTTATCTTACTTTAAATAAATTTGATCAGTGAAAGTACAGCTTTATAAAGAAACAGATCGGTGTGAATACAGATTCATTATCATACTCTTTTTCATTCTTAGTATGTTCCAGAACTTAGAACATTCCTAGTATTATCTTGCTGGTCTTACGTGCATTTACGAATGCCTTATGAGTATGAACAACTTTTGAAATGAATTTCTTCTTTGGAAATGTGCTCAACTTTCTACGGGATTATATTTCTCTCACTGATTTACATAACATGGATATGAAGACTTGGTAATTATGTTGCAAATATTATCTCGTCTCCTGACTTTAAGTTCTACTTGGGTTGTTTTTGTCACAATAAATTATTTTTAATGGTCAAATCTATCTTTTCATTAAGTCTTTTTGGTCTGTGCCCCATGAAAGCATGCCACAACCACCTCAAGGTTTAAAAATATATATTTTGTATTCTAAAACTCTTATATTTTTCGAACATTTAGCTCTTTAAGCCACTTTTTTTTAATGCTGTGGAGTAAGGGTCTTTTATTTTCAAGCGGACAGTAAACTGCCCAACACTGTTTACTCACCAGTATTCATTGACGCCACCTTTACTGTACTCAGTAGTAAGACTCAAGTCTGTTTCACAGATAATATTCTGACTCTAAGGCATTACCTTGCTATTTTAATTATTTTGCTTTAGAGCTGTTATATACTGATAACTGTTAAGAAGTTTTTACTGCTGTGCCTCCCCAACAATTCTTGACTATTTGTGTACATTTTCTCTTCTAACTGAATTTAAGAATCAGTTTGTCAAGTTTCCTTAAAAATTCAATTGAAATTTTGACACGGATTACATTGAAATTAAAGACTAAAATAGAGAAAACCTGTATCCTTGAAATTTGAATCTTCCCATCAAGCAATATCTCTGCATTTATCTAGGCTTTCTTTTACGATTTTTAAAAAGAAAATATTATTTGTTCACAAAGGCCTTAAATACTGGCTATTCTTAGATTTTGTATATTTTGTTAATATTGGGAAAAGGGTTTTGGTTATTACAATTTCTGATTATTGCTGGTGTAGAAAAAAAGCTACTGATTTTGGTGTTGATATGATATGTATTTACCTTAACATTTAAGTTTTTCTATTTATGAAAATTAAACTTACATTCCTTTCAGGAAACACATTTTGGTTAGTATTAGGTATAACCATTCATCAAAACCTTTAAAATTGCCCTGACCAGCGTTGCTCAGTTGGTTGGGCAACACCTCACAAAGTGAAAGGTCACCGGTTTGATTCCCAGTCAGGGCACATGCCTACAGGCCAGGTTTAAATTATCTACAATCATTAAATACATTATGAATGAGTATAGCCAGAAGTGTTAATTTATTATAGCTATTCTCCCTGTGTAATTTCTCTCAAAAACACACATTTCAATTTTATTTTAAATCTGTTGAATTTTTCAGTAAGATTCAAGCCAAACCCAAGGTAAAAATAAAAGTGTCTTTTCAGGATTAATTTCGTATCCTGAAATTAATGGATTAATCACCACACCGGACTCCTTATTTCAGAACATGCCTTGACCTCTCCTCCTTCTCTGGGAGCCTTCCTTCTTTCCACCTGTCAAGCCTAGCTCTTTCATTCTCCAGGGTCTAAGTCAACTTTCACTTTCTCCACGCTGTCTTCCTTGGCCTCCCCGCCCAATCCCTAGACTGTGAGTTATTTAAGAGCAAAGATTTTGTTTTCTCTTTATACACCAGCATTTAGCACAACGTTGGGCAGATATAAAGTACTGGGTAAATAACTGGTAAATTAATAATAAGAAGAGACCCGCTGTGTTCCACATTTTATTCTCTATTTATCACTTATTTCTTCCTTGAATTATATGAGTTCATTATAGAACTCCGCCCCCACCACCCCGTCTTCCTCTCCAGACTGTAAACGCTCTGAAAGCAGAAAATTGGTGAGTCTGATTTCGCTTCGCCTCCATATTCGAAACCGGATGAAGTGTATGAAGACACAACACATTTTAAGGAGGTAAAGCTACTCTAAATAAATTTCAGGGAAGATGGAGGCACTTAAAAAGCCTTAACCTGGCGCTGCATTGAGATTTATCCCGAAAGATGAGCTCGCTGGCACCCCCTAGTATTCAATAAAGGCGGTGCATCTTTTTACGGAAATCGCAGAAACGGTTCTCGAAAACTGCAATCCGGAGTGGAAACGACTCATTCCTGCTCACCTGTCTCTTATTGCTCTGAACGCTGCACAGTGCTGACAGGTCTCAAATTGCATAAACCTCTAATTCTTGAAGTTCCAGTGTCATGCGCTCGAGAAAAGCAGAGCTGTTCATCAGGATCACAAGGGACCGAAAGTTCAAATCACCTTGGTGTGGAGCTGGATGGGAAAAGAAAAACCATTCACAAGTTTTTCTTTACAAGGTACACGCTTGGCCTAAAGCTGTCCAGATAACTTCCACTCGAGCAGCCAGCAACTGAAACACGCCCCTCTCTTTCTAGGAAGGCACTACGGAGGCGGAGAGTGGGGATGAAGGGGGCAGCCTTTCTAAGATCTTTTTCCAGCGAGGGCGAGGGTGTTACTGATGAAAACCCCGCACCCGGAACACGCCTTGGAGGGAAACTGTCAAATCCAGACCAGCACAGAAAAGGTCAGGGCGGAGAGCACGCCTTCTCCCGTGTCCGGGCAGGAAGTGAGCAGCGTTCGGACCTCAACCATCCCGCCGCATTCAGGGAGCAGCTCCGGCCGCGGCCCCAAATCCTCTCTCCACCCGGCAACTTGAAGCTCCCGCACTCGGGTCGCGCGGCGGCCGGGTTACACTAGGCCCCGGTTATTCCCAGAGGTCGCCGTGGACCCGCCGCCCCCGTAACTTCTCCGGCCCTCTCCAACTAGAACCCGAACAACCTCCTCAGGATTCGGGGCTCCCTCTCAGCCTCAGCCCGCTAATCCCCAGAGTTCCCAGGCAGGGGCCCCGCCTACCTGAGGGTCCCGGGCGGGCAGGCGGACGCGCGCAGGAGGAGCGCTTCCGTCGAACGTACGCACTTCCGGCCTCCTGGAGCCAATGGGGGTGTGGCCGCGGGTGCTCCCCTCGCCGGCGTCCGGGCTGCGGATCGCCTCTCGGACGTCTCGGGCCGATTTGCGCTGAGGACGCGGTAAGCCCCGACCCTCAGCCCCTGAGAAACCGCTGTGTAGGAGAGTCAGCCCATATTCCCTTTTTGTCGCGAGCGCGGGGGACTCCAAGACAGTGGGGACTTGGAGGGTCAAATACAACGGTTGCCGAGGCAAGATCATATTCAAGTTTGGGGCGAGTAGTGTTGCATGTCCCTTCGTTATCTGCGTCTCTGTGGAACCAAAAACTTCGGTAAAGTTGCCTGTGGCCTTCGGAACTGGTGGATTCACCCTGAAAGTAATGGCAATAATAACAATAATAAAGTTCCTCTAGAAGAGGCTTCTTGGTAGGGGGAGGTGGAGCGGGAAGTCCTCCATTCTTAACTTCTGTTTTCTCCGAATTCTCCAAATCTGTACAATACCAGACCCGCCTTCCTAGAAGCGGCTTGTCGCTCCCGCCTTTTGAGAAGGAGACTGCTAGCTGTTAGGCAGCATTTTTAAAGTTACTCAAATTAGATGGAAACCGTTTTTCTGGTGTTCCCAGCCATCTCCATGAAGAGGCAGTAGGGTTTCCTGCAAAAGCGTGCGCGGTGTTGGCTTTAAAGGTGATTCTTTTTTCCGGCGCGCAGAACAAACTTCCAGCTGAAATTACCATAGAACTCCACCAGACTGAATCGCTTCTGTCTGATGGTAGAATTCCTGGTGTATTACCATAAATTGTTTTTTCAGAGTTACAATTTGAATGTGAAACCACTGTTCTAGGCCATCTGAGAAAAGACTGTTGATGGGGATGTAACCGACAGCGTAGGGAATAGAGTCAGTAATACCGTAATCACGGTGGGTGTGGTGCCAGGTGGTTGCGGGACTTATTGGGGGGATTGTTTCATAAGTTATTTAAGTGTCTAAGCACTACGCTGTACACCTGAAACTAATATAATACTGAAGGTCCACTGTAACTGGGAAAAAATGTGGATTTAGGAGGAAAAAAGTGTTGATCCACAGGTTGGAATTGTTTAATAGCCTACTTTGCAAAAACGCTTCAAAGTCACAGGATATCCTTTGTAAAAGTAGGTGACAGTTATGTTACTGTAATTGCCTCTGATTTCTGGTGACTGTGTGTGGAAGTGTCCGTGTTTTGAGCGATATGGAACTCTCCATGACACGTAGGGTCAGTGCCAAACAGAACAACCCTGGAAAACCCATTTTTATTTCATCGTTTGGAGAACTTGCTGAGTAAGCATTTGCTCACGCTGTACTTCCCCTAGTTTTGATGGTGGTAATTCGAGGTTCTAGTCAGGCGTTTGTGTTGGTTTTGGTGTGTGCCACCGTGAAGCCGTGGCGGAAACTCCTCCCATCCGTGCGTTGGATTTGCCTGCTCTGCTTTCTCATTCACTTAATCTGATGCAGCAGTTCTGTGCTGTGAGTGTTCTTCAACCTCTGGGCTCTTGTTTAGAGTTCACGGACAATAAAAGTGTATTCCTAGTGCATAAGTAAGGGAAATTGGTTTGGATTCCCGTCCGCAAACAAAAAATAGAATCCAAGCCCTGGGGGTGGGGGAGAAGAAATCGAAAAAAGAAGAACGGCATCTTAGGCAGGCAGTCATGGGGGAGAGCACGGGGGTGAATGACTTCAGAACTGGGGCTCATAACTGGGAAACGAGACCCGGGCGTACCTCCGAGATACTGCGGCTTGCTGTGATGAAGTGAGTATCGCAATAAAGGGAGTTGTATTCTTCTTCCTGGTGGAGGGGCTGGCCTCAAAAAAAAAAAAAAAAAAAAAAAAAAACAACCATGCAACACCTGTGAAGCACAGTAAGCTGAGGCATGCCTGTGAACAGTACTGGACTGGTGGAGGAGTTTAGAACACTTCACCTGGGACTTGGAATGGGAGCCTAGAGAGTGCAAGTCACGCCAACTCGTAGGGAAATGCCGGGGCAGACGACACTTGAGTGACTACCAAGAAGTACTCTGAGCCAAAGGTTGTCTGAGCACGTGGGCCTCAGTTTATAGCGTTGTCACTGTTGTGTAACAGTTAAGAATGTGAACTTTACACTGGAGTCAAGGTTGTTGAGCAGCTGAGAGATCTTGAGCAAGTTAATCAACTTCTTTCAGCATCAGTTTCCTCTGGCCTCTGTTAAAAGAGATGATAGTAGTATTGTGGATGAGAAAGGGGCCCTGTACTGAACCTGGCAAGCTCAGGGAGGGGTGGGGGGGTGGCCAGCATAGCAGGCCCTATGACCTCTAAGACTGAAAGTAACATTGGACAGTCCGAACATAAAATTCCTAACTAAAAGCGGATCCTGGTGGGCAGTCACATCCTTGACAAAGGTCAGTCTTCACCTTAAGTGAGCCCATCTACTGTCTTTGTTGCATCTAAGATAACATACCTTTGAAATGTCAGCGTCATCTCCTTTTCCAGACCCAAGACTGTAGAACCCCTCATTGTTTTCTTGTTACCCACATACCATCTCTGTGTGCTGTAAATGTTCATTGGTAACTGTCCTGTACCCACTAATATAAAAGAAGTATGTGTCTCTCTGTTCTTTATTCAATCTCAGAAATTTCCCTGCTTCGCTTTTTCCTTGCTGTGGGGGTGGTCTGCCCGCAGGAGCCCCTGCTCCCCCCACCCCCCACCCCCAGCCGCCATGGATGAGAATTAGTCTACCAATTCATGATCTGCTTGGGGAAGAAAGGTGGCCAATCTCTCAAAGGAGAAGGACCAAGAACCTTTTCCTCAATGGGCTTTCATTAGGTTCATTTTGCACAGTAATACAGATAAAACTCATTAATCATTGTTAGGCAGTAAGGATCAAACAATAGATAACATACAAAGAACTACTAAGGTTTATTCTGAGTAAGGGTCTGTTAGCTAAAGGGCTACAAACCTTTGGGAAACAAACTCATTTCCCGCTGGGACCCTTATCATTTAATTGAGAACATTCTAAACAAAGCAGGTTTCCCAGGATTTTATATATTCTTTCTTAGGCCTGATTGCCCGGGGAAGCCCGCCCTTTCCAGCACAGGGCTGTACCGCCCTTTGTCATTGTTTCAGGCTTAAGTCTGGCAGGGGAAGTAAGGCAGCCAAGAGATTAGGAGACTTCTCGCAGACAGAATGAGGACTCAGGCTATGTCAAACCTGAGGGGCAAGAGTCCCTCATCCCCTTTTGCTGTAGCCCCCCAAGTTCTTCCCGGGAGGCTCCCTGTGATATGCCTGTCTTAGGTCGTTCCTCCCTTGAGGAATCTTACCTGTCATTGGCTAACCAATCAAGCATTGGGGGCCAGGCAGGGTGAAGTAAGAGGAGCAGAAGTGGCGCCCCTGCCAGGGAGATAAGCTTTGTCTCCTTAGTGGCTTATGGTCCCAAGGTTGCTCACTCAGCCTTAGCCATGGGGGGGTTACAGCTTCTGAAACCAGGCAGGGCGGTTCCCAGCATCCTGCCTTCCTGACCTACTACCAATGAATTTCATGTGACCACACCCCCTTGTGTCTACTGCTTGGATTCTAGTGGATAAAATAAGCTGTAAAACTGCCTCTTCCAGAGCATTTTTCAGTCCGTTGAGATTTTGCCTCTTGGCAATTGTTCTCAGTTTGGCTTAAATAAACTCATAAAAGTTCTCTGCAATTTGGGTGTTTTTTACATGAACTGTACCTACTTCATTGGAGTCTTCTAAGGGTTACATGAATGTTTAGCATACCGCTTGGCACACAGGAAGAGCTCAGTGAATATTACCACCACCATCATCATCATCATCATCATCATCATCATCATCATCATCGTCATAGTTAGATAAGCATGGTTGTATGTATATGCATTTATAAGGAACAGGCCCATCCAAGGAGAATGAGTGAGGGTATTGCTGCTCAGGGAGAAGGCCATGAGATAAAATGAGGATTCTAAAAGCAGGAACCCTGCAGCTTCCTGCCCCTCTGCTGCCCATTTCCCAGCCCCAGGCAACTGCTGACCTGCCCTCTGTCAGTGTAGATGAAATTTTCTGTTCTAGAATTACATACAACTGGAATCATACAGTGTGTACTTTTTTGTATCTTGCTCCTTTCACTAAAAACAAACAAACAAAAAAATAAACCCAGATTCTTCCATGCTGTTTGTATCAGTAGTTTGTTCCTTTTTATAGCTGGATAGTATTTCATTATATGGCTATGCCAACTTTGCTTATTTGTTCATTCATTCATTCATCTCCTGATTCACATTTGAGTTGTTTCCAATTTTTGGCTATTATGTATCAGGCCAAACCATGCACTTCCTTGTGTGGATATATGTTTCATTTTTCCCATTATTGTTATGCTGTCCTCTGAATTCGTACCCCATATCCTTCTCTGTGGCTTCCTTAAGGACCTTCCTCCCCCTTCACTTTCTTGCAGCTTCTGTTGCTTCCTAATGGTGCTTCCCCCTCAACCTACCAACCATTCTAATTCCATTCTTCAAAAACAATCAAATCAAATCAAGCAACCTTCTCTTGACCATGACACCCTGTTGAAGATAGTGTTCTGTATCTGGGTTTTACTGCCAGGTTCTTGTCTCTCCATTCCTGTCTGCCTACTGGTTGTCTCTGCTTGATGTCCTGTGTGCACCTCCAACTCGACACCTGTAAAACCGTGGTCTGCTTCTTCATGCCTTCCCTCCATGTTCCCAGCCAGCGCTTCCCCCGATACACTCTCCGTTGCCTAGTAGCACAGCATCTACCCAGTCACTTGAGTCAGAAATGTGCCCTCTCACCCTCCCCTCCTCCATTCGGTCACCTGATCTGCTTGTAAACCCTTGAACCATCCCTCCTGTTTCTACCCTTCCTTGTGTCTCATCTGGACTGGTGGAGTGCTCCAAAGCAGTGCTCCTCAAACTTTAAGATGCACACAAATCACCTGGGGATCTTGTTAAGATGCAGATTTTGACTCAGTTGGTCAAGGGCAGGGCCTGTGATTCTGCATTTCCAGCCAGTTCCCAGGTGATACTCATACTGCTGGTCCGTCCAGTCTTTGCTTTCTCTCTCGATAATGTAATCAGTCTCGTGACTTTAAATACCGTCTATATCAGATGACCTCAACTCTAGTAAATCTCTAGTCTGGACCTCTTCCCTGAACTTGGCTCTGTTCCCCATTTGTCCACTTAACATCACCATTAGGATACGTAATAGACATCCCAGATCTAACTTCTTAATAAATAGAAGTGCTGATCTTCCCTGAACTACTCCATGGCCACTTTGTCTTCTCAAAGATGACTCCGTTCTTTTAGTTGCTTAAGCCAGAAAAATTTGGAGTCATCCTTGACGCCTGCTTCTCTCTCGTCTTGTGTTCCGTATATCAACAGATCACATGGGCTCTACCGTTATAATGTATCTGGAGTGTAATGATCTCTCACCACTTCTGCTGCTACAGCCCTGGTCCAAGTCCGTGTCGACTCTGACCTGGATGGTTGGAGTAGCTTCCTGTCTGGTGTCCTGGTCTCGCCCTTAGTTCCCCCTATATTCTGTTCTCAGGGAAATCTTTGAAGATATGTCAGGTCCTGTCACTCCTCTGCTCAAAACCCCGCCCTGGCTCCCCGTTGCCTCTCTGACGGCATCCGCTGCTGCCCCTTCCCTGTGTTAGCGCTGCCTCAGCCATGCTGAGCTCCCTCTCCTGGGACACGACAGCCGTGCTTGTCTCAGGGTTTTTGCATGGTTACCTCTCCTTCGGACATCTGCATGGCTCGCTCCCTTGCTGCCTTTAACTCTTTGCTCGAATGTCAGGCTGTACCTCACCACCCTGTCTAGAGTTCCAGCACTCCTAATCTTGCCCTACTTTGTTTTCCTGATAGCCTCATTATTTATTTTTATATATTAATATATATATAATTTATTTATCTATAATAAAAATATATATAATTGTCTCCCAACACTGGAAAGTAAGCTCCACATGAATAGGGAATTTTGACAGCTTTGCTCGCTGCTTTATTCCCAGCGTCCAGCATAGTCATTGCTCAAGAAATAGCTGCTGAATCATGATGAGTAAGTAAGAATTATTTCTCAAGTGCACTGGTTCGTTAATCCTGGTTGAAACCCTCTAATACATCCCCGTTCATTATTGACTAAAACCCAAACTCATGTTGCATCTAAGGCTGGGGATACCCTAAAAACTATCTTCCAGTCATTTCATGTTAACTTAAAAAAAATTCTAATAAAGTAGGAAAAGAAAAAGTGTGGAACTTTTTTACCTTTCCCCAATGAAATGGTTTTTTAAAAAATATTTATTTATTTATTTATTTTTAGAGAGGAAGGGAAGGAGAAAGAAAGGAAGCAAAACATCAATGTGTGGTTGCCTCTCACGCACCCCCTGCTGGGGGTACAACTTGAGTCACAACCCAGGCACATGCCCTGACTGGGAATCAAACCAGTGACCCCTTGGTTCGCAAGCCAGTGCTCAATCCACTGAGCCACACCAGCCAGGGATCCCCAATGAAATGTTTTCACTATGACATATATCTAAATAGAAATTCCATTATTATATATCTATATTTTTAATGTAAATAGAACATATGTGTTGAAGACTAATGGTACATTGTATAAAGCCAGGCTTTTAGATGAGCATTTAGAAATTCAATTTAATTAGTAATTAGAAGTTTTTCACTTCTAGGGTTTAAGCAACTGTGAAAAAAGTAGTGTTGAAGGTTAATTTTAAATTTCATTTTTTAAAAATTTTATATAGAAGGCAGTGGATGTCAACCACCAAGTGTGATTTTTCTTACAGTAAATTTAATGAGTTTAACACTTGATGCTTTTATTTTTTTGTTAAAAATTTTATTTATTTAGTTCGTTCATTTTAGAGAGTGGGGAAAGGAGGGAGAAATAGAGGGAAAGAAACATTGATGTGTGAGACAAACATCGATCAGTTGACTCCTGAACATGCCCTGACTGGGGATTGAACCTGCAACCTAGGTATGTGTCCATACTGGGAATCGAACCCACAACCTTTTGGTGCATGGGACGACGCTCCAACTAACTGAACCACCTGGTGAGGTCTAAACTTTCCTACTGTGTTTTTTTTTTTTTTTTTAACATTTTATTTATTTATCTTTAGAAGGGAAGGGAAGGAGAGAGAGAGAGGGAGAGAAATATCAATGTATGGTTGCCTCTCTGTGTCCCCTGCAGGGAACTGGCCTGCAACCCAGGCATGTGCCCCGACTGGGATTCAAACCGCGATCTTTTGGTTCACAGGCCCGCGCTCAATCCACTGAGCTACACCAGCCAGGGCTCCTACTGTGTTTTTAAAGAAGCAATAAATTGACATTGTTCACACACACAATGTGAATCACTGTTCTTTTGAAACTAAACTTTTGTTATTAAGATTTATGTTTTCCTTCTTCCTTTTAAATAATTATTTCTATGGCACCATCCAGCTGATGCTACTAACATCAGTGTAACAAAAAAGGAGGTTCAGAAAGTCAAAGTAACGATCTTGAAAGAATTGGATAGGAGCTCCTTATTTGGGGTGGATTTGGGTGTGATGTCAATCCTGTGATCTTGGTTGAGCCCTTCCTTTTTACCCATTGTGAGTGCTTGTTAATACTTGAAGACCGCGCTCCTTTCCAAACCACTGGTTTTGACGTGCTTCCTGTTGTGGCTCTGACGTTCAGCCGAGCGTTCCATCTGTCATCTCGGAGGAGCAGGGTGGGAGATGGTCGAGTGCTTGCTGGCAGCGGTCAGGAGCGGAGCTGCTGGGACAGGCTCAGCCTGCAGGAGACGGGCACCCGAGGCAGGAGACCAGCAGGGCTCCGGCGCGAGCTTCAGACTGTTGGTCTAGCAGCTGGTCTTGCACAGGTCACGCTGGCCAGCCAGAGCAGCCCCTGGCCTGAGAAAAGCGCTGCAGGGGGAAGAGTGGGATCGCATTCAGCGGAGTGGACTCAGGGGAGGGATGGCTTTCACATCCCTCTGTCACCCTCCCTGCTTTTCTCGGGTGCTGGGACTCCTAGCTTCTTGGCCTTCCCCTGCACTGTGGCAGTCCTGGTCGAAGAGTTCCTCCCCTTGGGCTGACGATGAGCCTTTGATAAAGACAGGTCACTCGGAAAGTTTTTTGCTTACCTGTGGAAACCAAGCTGCTCACTGACAGCAGCACAGACAAGTAGTAAAGTTCGGGAGTCGTTTTTTCCTGCGTATAGGAGAGGAAAAAAGCACAGTGAGGAATACTGCTTTTGATCGGAATATATATTTGACATGTTTTTGCCCCAAGGATTTAGGCAGAGACAGACACCTAGTTAGCAAGAGACAGAAGGCTTGCTGCTGAAGGTGCCAAACCCAGTCCAACATTCCACTGTTGGTTAATATTTTAGTCTAAAGAAAAATTCTAGCAAAGCGGACGGAATTCACACACAAAAAGAAAACCCTCTCATGGAATTTTTTTTCACTTTCCCTGGTGAAATGTTTAACTGTGACATGTGTCTAATTAGGAATTCTGTCGCCACATACCTTTATTTTTAGTGTAAACGGAAAATAAATGTCAAAGACTAATGGTGTGTTGTATACAGCCCAGCTTGCAGATTAAGCTGAGCCTTTAGAAACTCAGTATTTAGAAGCATACACAGTCCGCTGCCAAAACCGTTAACACCACGGTGCAGACTCCTTCGCCGAAGGACCCCACACCGAACACGGAAAACATCCTCTTCAGGGCCCGTGGGACCGGCTCCATGCAGGTGAGCAGCACAGAGAAGCCTGGAGGAACAGCAGGACAGCCTCAGTTTCCCAGGCCGAGTCGTCCCGGAAATATGTTCTTGAATGCAAACCTGAATGGAACGTGTGTCCTCGCTTTTCTGACCGGTCGTGTTCTTGCGGCAAGGCTGGTGAGAGTAACCCTTTGTTTTAGGAGTAACGTCTTCACAATCTTATTTAAACCGCACAGCAAAACTGCGAGGCAGGCACTGTCTGCATTTTGTGAATGAGGAAAGGGCTGCTCTGAGGGGCCCAGGGACTCCTGCTGCTGTGGGCCAGGGAGCTGGCCTCCCTCTCCCCCTGACGCTGGGGCCCTGGACATTGCACATGCTGCCCCTGGTGGAGTTGCGATTTCATGGGGGGCCTTCAAGACCAAGGCCTAAGGCACTCAATTACTGGATCTTCATCCTTAAAAAAAAAAAAAATCTCATCACTTTTTGACGTCAGGTTGTCAAGATCCCTGTTTTTCTGCTCATATCATTTCTATTCAGTTGGCTGAGTTATTGGCTGAGTGAGTAGATCTGCTATATTTATATGACTGTAAAGAATTTTATAACACCGACATGACATATTAGTATTTAAACTTAATTTGGGCCCTGACTGGTGCAGCTCAGTTGGTTGGGCGTCATCTGCAAAGCAAAAGGTCACCAGTTTGATTCCTGGTCGGGGCACAAGCCTGGGTTGCTCATAGGAGGTCAGGGTGCATATGAGAGGTGGGCAACCAATCAATGTTTCTCCTTCACATTGATGTTTCTCTTCCTCTCTTTCTCCCTCCCTCCCCCTCTCTTTACAAATAAATAAAATCGTTAAAAAATTAAACTTAGTTTCATATTCAAATCACAGAACAACCAAAATAGCGACTAAGGAAGTTTTAAAAATTTCCTTCACCTGAATTGCAAACGTGGATTTTTTCTTAAGTTTCAGTCTGAGGGCTCCTGAAAACAGGAAGTCCTGTCTTCCCCACTGAGTAGGCTCCTAGGCCCTGGGCAGAATGCCTGCCCACTTACCAATTGTGAAGTAGGTGAAGATGATACTGCCGACCAAGTTGTTTAGCAGAGGTTGACTGCAGTACTGAGAAGAACTGGGCCTAAAAATCAACACATGGGGTTGTAGTTAACGTGTCACTGACTAGAAGAAATCGCTCCAAGCAGAGCTCTAGGAGGCACTGCACCCTCCGAATGCTAATCCCGGCCTGGCACGAGGTTCATCGGGCTCCAGGCAACTCACTTCAGAGCCTTGTCCCTTTAGCACAAGCAATATTAAGAGTTGTTAATATTCAGCCCTGCCTGGTGTGGCTCAGTGGTTGAGAGCTGGCCTGCAAACCAAAGGGTCGCTGGTTCGATTCCCAGACAGGCACATGTCTGGGTTGCAGGCCAGATCCCCGGTGGGGGTTGCGTGAGAGGCAACCACATGCTGATGTTTCTCTCCTTGTCTTTCTCCCTCTCTTCCTTTCTGTCTAAAAATAAATAAATAAAATCTTTAAATTAAAAAAAAGTTGTTAATATTCATAATCGGTAGACAAAGTTTGCCATTTTTCTAATTCCTATTAATTGGCTGTTTTGGGGAAAAATACTGGGTGGAAATCCTGGCCTTTCAGAGCAAAGGGATCAGCGTCACAGCACACGAGCCTCCTGTAACAGCAGCGGGCAAGTTCGGAGCAGGCTAATTACAGGAGGTCGCAGTTTCCCTTCCTTCTCTGTCACCTCAGGGGGTTTCCGTTTTCAGATACTTTTAGAATATCAGTGTTCTCAGAACTGCGATTTTGTTGCTTTGAATGCACCAAACTCGATGAGAAAGTTGTTAGCTGGCTGAGTTTTCCTGCCCAGACTAGTAGTCTCCCACGTAGAATCAGAAATAACACGCCAAGTCATAATCGGGTTGAGGGTTGTCTCTGTGGCTCTCAGCCCTGCTGCCAGGCTCCTGGGACTGGTCTCTAGGGAATCCGTCAAGGGAAACGTTGGTGCCCCATCATCTCTTCTTATACTGGAAGAGATGAGTGTTGATTAGAAATTAAACCCAATCTGCCCAAACCCAGTTAGTCTTGCTGTATTGAGATTCTTGGTGTTTCAAAAAGCTGAAGCAGGTGACAGCTGTGATACCAGAGGCAAACACAATGGGGCAGGCTGCAGCTAAACACGGAAGGGGAGTCTCAGAGCGCCCCCGCGCGGCCTCCGCCGGTGAGACAGGCAGGCCCAGCTGCGGGGCGAGGGGCAGGCTGATGAAAGCACTTACCGGAGCAGAACGTAAAACTGCAGGAGCAGAGCGGAGGTCCCCAACACGGACACTGTCACTTGGCTGCGTGGGACATAGTGAGTTACATTTTACATTT
The DNA here is from genome assembly GCA_004027475.1 of Anoura caudifer. Classification (NCBI taxonomy): domain Eukaryota; kingdom Metazoa; phylum Chordata; class Mammalia; order Chiroptera; family Phyllostomidae; genus Anoura; species Anoura caudifer. Next base: position 468,167 of record PVKU01000417.1, read on the forward strand.
GTTCAGTGGTGAAACAGCTTCAAGCAACCAGTCCGGTTCTGTTTCAGGATAATGTAATTTTAAACTGCAGAGGTAAAGTTTTAAATACAGCGAAGATGAACTGAGATCTGCCCCATTAGAGCGAAACTATGTGTAAGAATATGCCAATGAAAATATGAAAAGTGGCTACCGTTCATTCAGCTCCTACTCTGTCGCAAGCACTGTTGACGCTGGGTTCTAAGAAACCTTTGGAACCTTGGTTCCTTTATCAGGACTGAATTAATGCTATAAGGCAATCCACAAGTAACAGCATGAGTTATTAATACATGTGTATCTAATCAGTAGACAAATATGTCAAACATTTTATATGCATTTTTCTCACTTAATATGCACAATTCCTATGAGGTAGGGGCTGTGGTTCCTCGTTTTACAGATAAGGAAACTGAGGCTGAGATTAAGTGTCTTGTCCAAGGAACCGTGCCCCTAGGTACCGTGCCCCTAGGTAGCGTGAGCACTACCTCCAGGCGGATGGTTCGCATCTAGTGTCACATACAAACCGGGGCTTAACCTACTGACGGCAGGTTACAACCGAGTGAAGTCTGCTGTCACCGCCCAGACATTTTTGACATTTTGTTGAGGTTACGTGTCTGTAGTTTCCATGCATATAAGAACATCTTCCCTATTCTGTCTCTTCACCATAAACTCTCTTAGTTCTTTGATTATTTTATTAATTGGGTCTAGCACCAAATGACTTCAGGATATTTGTAGAAATCACATTTACCCTCCAAGGGCTAATATTTATCCCACCGAAGGCACTCAAAATAAAAAATTAGGCAACTTCAAAATATACTCCCAGACTATTTAAGTCAATGGCACATTGTGAGAACTATAACATAGTTACATGCTTAAAGTTGTTTTAAAGGCATAGCTTCTTTTTAGAGGTATAAATTCCAGAGTTGTCAAGTCAACCACATTCTTTAAGTCAACGCATGGAACATCCTGAAATGCGACAAGAAAAGCCAAACAATTCCTATTCTTTCTGAAGAAGTTCATGTTTTAGAAACTGAATGTTTAAAAAAAAAAAGTTTTGTTAATTTTCACACACCAGTGTTTTTAAAACCCAAGAAGGTCCGTGAAATTGAACTTGGGAACTGAAAGTAAATTTCAGCTAAAATTCCAGACCGCCTCAGAAAGAAGCGAAGTGCTTGTCCCTGCGGGCGGAGAAGGCACACTTACAGCCGGCGCCGGTGCGATGGAGGCAGCGCGCGGTGCGTGTGGTAGGCCGTGTGGGCCAGGCAGAAGTGGATCATGGTGTCCCAGGCCTGGGCGCCTGGAGCAGGCAAGGAGGATGCCCAGCAGCCCTGTTAGAGCCTTCAGACCTGTCCCCAGTTCCCCGCCTGCCCTGCCCCCCTGCCCTGCGGAGGACGCACTCTCCCTTGGCCAGGGGCAGATCCCTGTGGTTTTTTAAAGCCACGCTGGGCTGTGATTGGCGCCCACTGTAACTTAACTCTTCTGGGCTCTGAGGGTCCAAAGTTTAGTCTGAGCTCAGCTTGGTTGTGTTCACAGTAAAGTAATAGGACCGAGCCAGATATTTGAGACAGGCCGTGAATGTGACAAGGGAGGAAGCTTTCTCTAAGCCGAGAGATCAGCTTCTCCATCCCCATCCCCAACCCTTCCCCTGGGGAGCACCTGGACACCTGAGCTCATCCCCAAGGTCAGGGAGTGGCTTCAAGCTCTTTGTTCCAGCCTTCCCTGTGGGCGAGCAGCCCCCAGGGAGCCAGCACCTCCTGATCTCAGCCTCCCTGACCTGCAGTTCTCAGCTCAGTCTCCCGCGGGACGGTACCTGAAACTGGAGATGGGCGGGCTGAACCCAGCCCCTCCACCTTAGTCCTGGAGATTGTGCTCGGCTGGCAGGGTACTGCAGGGATGTCGCATTCACCCCCACCCCATAATACCACAGGTACTTTGTCTGTGAGTTGGGGGGTAGGGTTAGGGAGGGGATGCGTGGGAACAAGCCCCAAGGGAACCCTGGTTTCATCCTTGAGGTGGCTGAGGTAGGACATGTCAGTCACTCTTACCAGCGAACTCACTTGAACGCCATGTGTGCGGCACCACTGACCCTTCGCTCCTTTACTTACTGTCCACGATTAGCAGCGTCCCCGTGGTCCCTGACCCAGGCTTTGTTTGCAGAAGGCCTCAAATATTTATTGAATCAATGTTTCTTATGTCCATCCCCATGACTACTTAAACCGAAGCACTCAGGACTCTATTTTAAGAGAAAATAACATTCTCTGTTATAACATTCTCCGAAAATGACAGAGAATGTTATTCTGTGTTTTAAGACCGAGAAAAACTGGGAGAAAAGGAAGAAGAGGTCAGGGTCAGGTTGCCTGGGATCCTCCAGGGCACGTAAGTATTGGGGGCGTAGGCTCTCAACCACTACGCTGCCCAGGCAGGAGACTGGGCGACACTTCTCTGTGAAATCCGACCAATCCCAGGGACAACTGTGCTATTGACAGCCAGGTTACCCACCCCCCCACCCCCTTAGAAGCCTGCTGGCAAAGCCCTGCCTGCACACTCAGAGCTTCCTATTGGCTAATGTTGAAGGAAATTTAAACTATGTCCTTCATATTGGTAGAGAGTAATGCCCTGATGCATCAAGACCAGGATACCATAAAAAGGAACACACAGAGAAATTAATGTAATAGCAGAAACGAAAAGCTCAGTGCATGGGCTGGAAGGTGAAGTCCATACCCAGAAATGGGAGCATACGGTAGGAATAGGAGAGGAATGATAACAGTAGAAGACCCATCCAGGTGCCTCCACCCTAAAGAAGAGGCATTTCCGAAGAGAACAGAGAGAGAAGGGGAGGGGAGGCAGGAGGTCACGGGTGGGACAGTTCACAGGTGGTGTGGTTTTCAGAGCGGAAGTTACGGCTTTTGAGCTCTAGAGGGCCTGCTCAGTGCCCAGAAGGGTGGGACAAATGTCCCTCCTAGGGGACATCAGTGTGAAATTTCAGGACACAGGGGACAAAGAGGAGACCTTATAAGCTTCAAGGGAGAAAATAAGTAAGTCACACTTAAAGGACCCAGAAGTGAGTATGACTTTGGAGTTTTTGCTGTTTGCACCACAGTCTAGAAGTAATACCTTCAAAATTCTGGGAGAAGATGATTTTCAAAAATTGCGTACTTATTCTTACATGTTTAAAATTCAGACACCTTCCAGGTACTCTCCATTTGATGCAATACACCTGTCAGGATTTTGTTCTACCGCTCAAAACAGTGTTAGAACTCACTGATTTTGATGCCTTTCAGTGCTCCTGCTGGTTTTGTTTCACTGCTTCCACATCGGCAGAACGTTTTGCTTTGAAGACATTTTTCACCTGGGGAAGCAAACAAAAAGTCTCTCAGGGTGAGACTGGGTGAATAGGGAGGATCGGGCACAGGGGGCATGCTGTTTTTTTGGTCAAAAACCGCTGAACACTCAGCACCGTGTGGGCAGGCGCAGTCGTAAATCACCCATCATGAAATGGGCAAGCATGTTGAAAGAGCCTTCCAAAAAAGTTCTCTGAAGCTGAATGCAGCCTCTCACAACAACGCCAGCTGGTGTGCTGATCCAGATGGGTTCCCAGAGCACTCACCTAGCGGGGGAAGCATGGTACAAGGGGCCCGCCCTCCAGAAGATAGTGGAAGTTTGGGAGAGGAGAGTGGGGGTGTAGGAGAGCTCGTCCTCACAGAAGGTAAGAGAAGGTAAATAGGCACTGTTTACGCCGGATGAACTGAGGAATAGCACTAAGAGCACATAATACAGAACGATGGTAGAATCTACCAAAAGAAACAGCTGAAAAAGTTAACCGTGGTTGCCTTTAGGGAGCTGAGTGGAGGGTTTGGTGAGTGGGATGTGGTTGAGGACTTGGTTTTCGTTACAGACTTTCATTACCCTGTGATTTCTCAGTCTACATTCATTTAATGCAAGTTTTTAATGACATTTTTAGATCAGGTGTCTTGCATTACTTTACTAAGTTTATGGAAAGATCAAATGGAATAATTTATGTGAAAAAAAGGTTTGTACCCTGGCTGGTGTGGCTCAGTGGATTGAGTGCCGGCCTGCGAACCTAAAGGTCTCCGGTTTGATTCACAGTCAGGGTACACGCCTGGGTTGTGGGCCAGGTCCCTAGTTGGGGGTGTGGGGGTATATGAGAGGCAACCAACAGATGTATCTCTTACACACTGATGTTTCTCTCCTCTTTCTCCCTCCCTTCCTCTAAAAATAAATAAATAAATAAATAAAATCTTTTTAAAAATTAAAAAAAAAGTTTGTAATTGTAAGCTATCATTCAGCGGACTGGTCATGTGGTCACGTTGACTTTGAGGCAGAACATGGCTTTGGCAGGCCGGTTGCTGGGGAGCTGTGATTGGGTGACGGCACCGTCCCCGTGTCACTTAACTGGCCACACGGTGCAGTCACAGAACTGCGGTCGCTTACAGCAGTAAACGTTCGTTTTCGCTCCGAGTCTAGGGTCGGCTGTGGGTCTGGGATCCGGGCCAGGCTCAGCTGATCTCACCTGAGCCAGCCGTGGCCCGGCTGGTCCCCAGCGGCCTCCGCCACGTAAGCAGTGGCCGGCTGTCTGTCAGCAGGTCCACCAGCTCTTCCCACGTACTCTGCTCATCCCCCAGCAGGCTGGGCCAGTTTCGTGGCAGAGGCAGGAAACCAAAAGAAAGTGGAAGTGTACAGAGCCTCACTGGCGTACCGTCACATCTGCCACATTCTTTTGGCCAAAGCAAGTCACAAAGCATGGGGAGGAGATCCCCAGCCTTTACGGGAGGAGATCCCCAACCTTTACGGGAGGGGAAGCAAACTCACACGGGAAAGGGAGGGTGGAGAAATGGGGCCACTTTTGCCATTCATAGTCATCCAAGCAGTCCATCTAACTGCAATGAGAACACAGAAGGATGTCGGAGGACCCGTACCTGATGTTCTTTTCCTTTGTAGACAACAAGGGAGGTGTCAGAGTGAGCCGCTTCGATCAACAACCGCAAATTCTTAGCATGGAGAATTCAGAGAAGACGGAAGTGGTCCTCCTCGCCTGCGGTTCCTTTAACCCTATCACCAACATGCACCTCAGGCTGTTCGAGCTGGCCAAGGACTACATGAATGGGACAGGTAGGAACAGTAACCGAGAGCAACGACGGGGTTCGGAACACACTGCCCCCAATGTGGCCCCGTGGTGCATAAAGGAGTTCGAGAATCTGGCAGAATCCGGAGGGCCACTCTGACCTCCTCCCCCGCCTGTCCCCTGAAGCAGGTCCTAAAACCCTCATGCGAGAGTGCCCGCCCCATACCAGGGGAGAGAGAGTGCCCACCCCGTACCAGGGGAGAGGAGCCAAGTGGCTGCGTCTCCGAAAGCAAAGGGGGGCCGAGCGGAATCGCAGTGAGTGGGCCTGCATTCGTTCCCCTGGATCCGCTGCACTTACCTCCCTCCGGTGGCCCTGTCTACTCATCCTCAAAGCCAGCAGTGAAGTGCTCAGGTGTAACTGGTTCCTGGGGTCTTCATTTCCTTGTGAAGGTTCCCGTGTCATGTAACCCTTATGTTAAATAGGTGTGTATGCTTTTCTTTTAGTCGTCTCCTTCTCAGTTTAATTTTTAGCCCCAGCCAGGAACCCTACAAGGGGTGGAGGAAACTGTTTTCCTTCCCTCCGTACACGAGACTTATTTTGTCACATGGATGATCATGCTCTGTGCTGACAGATAGGGGGATGGGAGCTCGCACTCACTGATAATCGGGGAACCGAAATTTAAAATGACATCTATTTTCCCCATCACGTGGACAGAATTTTTAAAACTTTCTAGGGTCAAGTGTCAGAGGCTAGGGAGAACTGGGCTCTTTTTATGCTCTGGGTGGGCGATGCAGCTTGATTAGGTCGTTTTACAAGGCAGTTAGTTCATGTCACGTCTATTTTACCATAGTTGTAAGTGAACGAATGAGTGAACCTGAATCCCTGTTTACAAAAGAAAGGGAATCTTTGGTTATAAAACATAGGGGTGATAATATTTCCTGTGTGTAAAATCGAACTCATTGTACCTCATGTCAAGCCTAACTCTTTATGCAGGAAAGTACAGAGTTATCAAAGGCATAATTTCTCCTGTTGGCGATGCGTATAAGAAGAAAGGACTCATCTCTGCCCATCACCGAGTTATCATGGCGGAACTCGCCACCAAGAACTCCAGCTGGGTGGAAGTCGATAGCTGGGAGAGTCTTCAGAAGGAGTGGACGGAAACCGCGAAGGTGCTCAGGTAGTTATGGTGAAATCGGCTTTGTTCGTTCTCCGGAAATGGGTTGGGGGCCTTCTTGGCTTTTTGCCACGTCCTAGGGCTGCCTGGGTCTGTGGGCGCACAGATCCGCGAAGCTGGCCCTGGGGTGGGCCGGCTGGGGCGGGGCCCTGCCCATGGCAGGTCACGTGACACAGTGGGTTCTCCTGCGCCTCTGCGTCTTCCGTGGCGTGGTGAGATGCCTGCGTGCTCGTTACTGTGTCTCTCTCTGCGGGGGAAAGTACATGGAGAAGGGCCCTGTTGTGAGATGACAATTGTCATCAGGCTTCCTAGGTATGAACAAGAGGCAGGTGATTAAGGAAGGGGAGCCGTGGCGCTGGATGGTGGGCGGGCCTGTTTCCGCGTGCTGCTTCCGTGACAGCACTCGGGGTGGTCGCAGATCTCTGCGCTCCCACCTTTGGGGCAGGTCCAGTTCGGGGGTCAGAAACCAGAGTGAGTAACCGCTAGCTATTACGTAACATTTCCTGGAGTATACAACAGAAGGGCTTTCCGAAAAACCTTTCTAGCTAGTGCCCATGCTCAGAGCTCCGAACCTTCAGGTTCTGACCGCATCCATTAGGGTTCAAGTAGGAACTGGAAACCGCTGTGAGCGTTTTTAAGCCGAGAGGGCCGTAGGTGTTTAGGCGGAGTGTTAAAAGGGCTGGAGGGGCGGGGTTGGGACTTGTTCAAGGTCATACCTCCTCAGCGGCAGTCGGAGTTCAGGAGACTGTTCCTGCTGCCGCTGCCACCACCTGCTGTTCGGGGTCCCCACCTCCGGAGGTCAGCGACCAGGTGATGGCCTGTAGTCTGGCCACCACGCTCGCGCTGTCATATTACTTGTCCGGCGTCACAGCTGCCGACAGGTGGCCTCTGTCTCCCTTCTTCCTTCCGCATCGTTCACGAGTGAGTCTCCTCAGCAGGGTCTCCGTCAGGTCCAGAAGCTGCTGCGAGGACCCCTGGGAAACATGTTCAGGGTAGATTCAACACCGAGCCTGCAGATGGCAGCAGCATGGCGACCTCTGGGAGGGCCCGCTTCCTTTCCCTCTGCGTGGAGGGGAGAGGCTCGCATCAGACACCGCCCGGCCTCCCTGCCCTGCCCTGCCCAGCTCCCCTGGCTCCTACTAACCTGGTGTCCCGTATGTCTCCAGCTCAGGAATTCAAGAGGGAAGGGATGTGGGGACACAAGGATCCGGAGTTTGTTCCACGGGGTGGCCTCAGTTACTCAAGTAACTGCACAGTTGTACGTCGCTGGGCACCTGGCTGCCGGCTAGGATGAAGTCATGCCCAGATGCTGCTGGCAGGCCCTTCCCTTAGGCCTTGGGCACTTGCCCTGCTCCAGGCCCTTACCCTCGGCCTTGTGGTGCTCCAGTCCCAGGTCAAGCCGCACTCTTCAGTGGTCAAGAGTGTGGGCTCTGGAACCAGACTGCCAAGGTTTCAAATCCGGCCTCTGCTACTTATAAGCCAGATGACCTTGGGCCAGTCAGTGTCCTCTCTCAGAGCAGATAATAAACAACTCTGGTGTGATGGCGGCAATGATATAGTTGCTTTGTAGGAGCCAAACATTCACCCCATCAGGCGTTATCGGATGCCTCCCAGGTCCCGGGGCTCTAAGCCTCCCCCTCCATCATGGGGATGATGATGATGATGATGATGATGATAGAAGAGAATTTTTATAGAATAGAACTCACAGAATAATACTTGTTATTATTCATGGCATGGCATGCTGGGAAAACTCACTCAGGCGATCCAGGCCGAGGGCTGAGTGCAGTGCTTTGCACACAGTAAATGATGTTAACTCTCACTGTTTTGATCCGGGCACCTAAAGCTTAGACTGGAATAGCGACCGCGTGCCGCTGTGCTCCCAGGGTTCTCCCTGCTTTCCGCTCTTGGGAGCCGGGAGCTGGGGCTCCAGGGTACTGGCCAGCATTCAGTCTGACCGACCGGGCACCGTGTACACCTGCAGTTGAGAGTTTTTGCGGTCATGCCACCTTTAACCTTGCACCGGAGGCTCTCAGGCGTTCGCAGATGCACGATGCCTCAGGTGAGTATGGAGAGGGTGAGGAATGTACTGTCGCTTCGCTGTTTCACAGACACCATCAAGAGAAGCTGGAGGCCGGTGGCTGCGATCGCCAGCTGGACTCACCTGTGCTGGAAAGGCCTGGGCGGAAGAGGAAGTGGGCTGAGCAAACATCAGAAGTTGGTCGGAAAAACTCCCTAGAGCCAAGAACAAAAGGTCTGTATGTTTCTCCAGGACTTTGGAGAGCTGAGCCAGCCCCCCTCCTATTTTCATGTGCTGTTCAGTCTGCGTGGGTGCCTGGAAAATGCCCCTGGAGTTTGCTGGCGGAGGGCGGGGGAGGAAACGGCATCCTGAGCTCAATCCCCTGCACCCGTCCTTAGCTTTTAGGTGTCCCGGGTCTCGTCTCAGCATCGGAATCCGATAAAAGCCACGAACCTTCTTTCCAGAAACACACACACACACACACACACACACACACACACACACACACACACACATTCATTTTGACTCAGGGAGGGCCCTCTTCTTCTCCCCAGGGGTGCCAAAGGTAAAGCTGCTGTGCGGGGCAGATATTTTGGAGTCCTTTGGCGTTCCCAATCTGTGGAAGACTGAGGACATCGCCAAGATCGTGGGGGACTACGGGCTCGTATGCATTACCCGGGTGGGGAACGACGCACAGAAGTTCATCTATGAGTCCGACATGCTGTGGAAGCACCGGACCAACATCCACCTGGTAAACGAATGGATCACCAACGACATCTCGTCCACCAAGATCCGGCGAGCCCTCCGACGGGGCCAGAGCATCCGCTACTTGGTCCCGGACCTCGTCTGGGAATACATTGAAAAGCACAGCTTGTACAGCTCCGAGAGCGAGGAGAGGAACGTCGGGGTCGTCTTGGCTCCCTTGCAGAGAAACACGGCCGACATCAACTCAAACCCAACAGCGTGAAGTTCTGGAGCCCCTTTGGGGGCTTGGAAACAATGTGGGTGTCAGCCGCTGGAGAAAGCACGTGTGAGCCTGTTTCGTGAACTGAAGCTTAAAAGTGTGCTAAAAATCAGTAGTAAATGGAAGTCAGGTTTATATTTTTTCTCTTTATCAGAAGTGGCTAAGATGAATGTTTTCAGTATGACAGCCTTTTTTTCCCTCTCCCCAGAATGTGCAAATCCTTTTATCTTTAAAACAGCAGCACTAAAACAGGAAGACTGTTTCATCAAGCTAACTATAAATAAGAAATCACAAAGGACATCCTGGCTTTGCCACGTAAGAGGAGCAGAGTAGGAAAAGCCAGAGTCCGCTTAAAACCCTAACTGGAGTTGTGACGGGAAGGACATTTGGGCATGCCTCCTTCTGGGCAGCTGTCACCCAGCGTGGCCAGAGCAATAGTTCTTAAAATGGCCAGCGTGCACGGGGCACCGCTGGTCAGGCCTGTCCAGCTGTGCAGAGACAGGCTGTGAATGTGCCTGGCAGGGACTTCAGGCTGGTGGTTCGTTCTCTCCGGCGCTCATTGGAACGGCTGGCTCAGCATTACCAAGGCGCACACCTGCCTGGAGCTCCCCCGTCAGAGGCGCAGGGTGGGGTCCCAGTGCCGGCATCTCCGACGCCCACCCGAGGGGGGAGCCTCTGCTTCAGGTACTTTACACGGGCCCGAAGCGCAGCCCTGTGGTACCTTGTGTTCTGACCCCGGCCGGCGGCCGATGTTTTGTCTTCAGGAGCCACTCCAGAGATGACGTCACACTACCTGGAACAGAGAGGACCCCAGAGAATTCGGTGTCTTGTTCGAGAATTGTATTCGGTGCCAGTGCTTTAAGCCTTTACCGATAGCTTAACCAGAAGACAAATGGAGACCCTGCAAACAGGAGAAACGCCCCGCTGGGCCAGCCCAGCAGGCTCAGCTCGGGTTTCCGGGCGCTGATGACGGGCGTGTGGGAGCTCTCGTCTCAGGCCAAAGCTTGGGTCTCTGAAGAGCCCTGCTGTGTGTGTTCCAGCCCACTACGAACCTGCCTTTTGTGAATTTAAGCAGAAAAGGGGGCTTTAAAAAAAAAACACTTTATTTTTTAGAGAGGGGAAGGGAGGGAGAAAGAGAAGGAGAGAAACATCAATGTGTGGTTGCCTCTCATGCAGCCCCCTACTGGGGACCTGGCCAGCAACCCAGGCATGTGCCCTGATGGGGAATCAACCAGGGACCCTTTGATTCGCAGTCCAGTGCTCAGTCCACTGAGCCACACCAGTTAGGATAGAAAGGGGTCTTTTTTGAAACACTTGTTCTCTTTGTGTCCTTTTGTATGCTCATTAACCAGAGTAGAACCCCCAAATAATAAAATCATAGCTTTATATTAAAAATACAAGCTTGTTATAAGATGGGATACTGATTAAAATTTTGTGGAAGTTTTACCAATTGGTAAAGAAAAAGGTCCAGAAATAGCTTTCTACAGCATAGTTTTATGGTTCATTAAAATTGTTTTGTGATAGAAACAGGCCTAAGTCAAACTTTTAATGACAATAGAATAATCTACCTTTTGCAACTTATATTTCATACCTACATCACTCTAGATAAAGGAGGTACAGCTGCTAAGAAAAATAACTTAAAATTGTGCAATAGTATAATGAGATCTGAGCCCACAGTTTACAGAAGGAAATTGTTCAATAAAACGATCAAATGTGCACCCTACAGCTCCTGCCATTATTACTAACGCCAACAGGCCAACCCCTTGAGGATGGGAAGGGGTGCACAGCCTGGCACCCAGTCCTTTCTTCCTCCACCTGCTAAATGCGTGAAAAGTTAGACTCTCGGATCATGGAAATGCGGGTCATTCTCCCTCCTTAGCTTTGTGGAGTTTAAGAGTCGGAGCAGAACTGGAAAATAGCAATCTAGAAGTAGATGAAGCTGTCAAAATTTAACTTTGATTTCTTCTCCTGGAAAACTATAATTAGTGCATCTGAAGTCTTGTGTGACCTGCAGAAAGGTTTCCAGTGCTAGAAATTTCTCTCATACCCTGTTGCCTCCCCACCTATCAGTGCCCACATCCTGCTCAGGCATGAGCATGCTGGCCTCAGGCCCCATGGGACAAGGCGGCCTGGGGAGACCCTCTCGGGCGCACTGGCCACAGTGAAGTGGCCCTTCTCCGTGCCCTTTGGGGATCAACGCCTTTGTACGTTGAACGAGCTGCTTGGCTGGCGTGGCTTTTTGTCCCAGTACCCAGGACGCTGCTAATGTTGCAGCACGTTAGCACAGTTCTGGGTATCTTCAAGGACAGAGCTTCCTCCTCCGGTGATAGAAGTTAGAACAATGAACTCCATGGGGGAACAGCGTTCGTAACTGCTGTGACCTCCATGGAGGAAGAGGGAAACCTGCCATTGTTTGCTGTGTTCCGTGCCTTTTTCATAATCCGCCGTGGCGTCATGGGAGTTCGGGAAACGTGTGAAGCTGGTGTTTTGCTTGTTTGCTGCTGTCCTTTTCACGTGTTGCGCTCCTTTCGCCCTTGCGTGCCATGGTTTAAGCGCCGCAAACAAGCGTGCAGCAGGCCCTTAACCGGCAGCTGCATCCGCTTCACTCAGTCGAATGCACAGCACGTAGAGAGGGGTTTTTTTGCTGTTGTTTACCTGTTTGGTGGACACCTGGGACGAACAGAACTTTCAGACAAGAGGGGTGGGTTCCCTCCACCACGGGAGGGTGCAGCTGGTCGTCTGCGACCCCCAGGAGGGCCCTCAGCCAACCCCACTGGCACCTGCCTCTGAGATTCCCAACCTCCAGAACCTGGTGCCCCCTAGAGATCAAGTACAATGTCAGAAAAGCCTAGACCAGTCTCCTTAGTCAAGGAAATTAATACAAGGGATGTTGTAGGTAACATACAGGAGCCATGCTGGGCTGAACCTGCTTTTTGTACATTTTGGGTTGCTCACTATTTGGGGGTATGTAAAGTTTCTAACAAAATGATAAATTCACATTATGGAAATTCGAGGGGGTAAAACGAGGGTTCTCCTTGGTGACCAGGGCAGAGAGATTGCACCAAAGTGGGGGTTCAGGCTCATCTCCATGCATCAACGTCAGCTTGCTCCGCTGCCCTGTGAGGATCTTGCTGCTGGGGAGAAGCAAGCACCCCCGGTGCGAGAACTGCTCTCTGCCACCCCCACCTCCAGTCCCTTCTCTGGCAGCGCAGAAGTCACTGGGTTAGGAAAGGGCTCCTTTCACCCCTCTTTCTGGGTGCCACGGACACCCGTTCCTCTGCCATTCTCCCAGTTGTTCCCAAAGGCCCCGCGGCACCCACCCCAGCACGAGGATGCACGGACAGGCCCGTCTCTGGCTTCTGCACCCGTTTACTGGTGGTGCTGTTTGAGCTCCGTAATGCCAGCACTAAGCGCGTGCCGGGCACGGGCACACGTGGGCCTGGTTTCATGAACTGGGCGCCGTTAGGTGACGGCGTCCAGGGCAGCTCAGGCTGGAGTGAGCAGCTCGTCTGAGCCTCTGCTCTTAACTCTCCTCACCTTACATGATGCATTTACCTTGCAAATAATATTTCAGCCAAATCTTGAAGTTCTCATCCACCCTACGCGGATGAGTACAAGTAAAGAAACTTTCAACAGTACGATGGCCTGATGCTGGTGGCTGGGGCTTCAGTCCACACAGAAAGACCCAGGTGCACATGCCCAGTGGGAGTGATGCCTTGGGACCAGGGTGGCGCGCGGAAGCCCAGGGGGAGCAGGTGACATGAGCCATAGTTCACGGGCAGGACAAGGAACGAGGTGCCCAGCTGCCTGTACTGCCAGCGTGCAGGAACACCTCCCCTGAGACCGCCGAGGGAGGTCCTTCCGCCTGGGAGGTGGGTGTTCCGTGCCGGGCCTGTCAGTCGGGTGCTTGCGGACGGCATCCCTCGACTCCGTGTCCCTTTCTCTAAAATAACGCAGCGACCTCTGGGGCCCCGTCCAGCTCTGAAATGCCGTCGACCTGATGGAGGGTTGGCACTCGCACTGGCTTCTCGCCACTCTGCGCTGCTGCCTGTCCCTTCCCTGCTGCATGACCAGGGGCCACGTCTTGGGACCCTGTCATTCCCAACACAGGGAGGCCGGAGACCCTGCTGCGGGGTTGCCTGCAGGTAGGTGGGGAGGAAGACCTGCCGCGATTGGAGCATCAGCCGGGGGCTCTCCAGAACCGCATCCGAAGGCGTCCTGAGCATGAGCAGGACAGGAAGGCAGGACCTCGCCGTTCCAGGGGCAGCTCTTCCCGCGAAGCTCCCCAGGTCAACAGGTAACGTGACCAAAGGTGACATTTTCAGACATTGAGGAAAATGCGGAACATGGAACTAGCGGTGACAGTGGAACGGACCCCTGTGAAGCCATCGCCCAGCTGCTGTCCTAACGTTCCGACAACCCCGCTTCATCGGCCCCTGCACTGCTTCTGTTTTGCTGGAATCTTTGAAAGAAAAGCACAGATGTGTGATTTCATCTACAAATACGTCAGTGGGAGGAACGCGTGAGTCTCATTTCTACGTTGAAACGATTGTACTAAAGACTAGCAGGAGGGACTGAGAGGCATAGGACGGTCAGGGACGAGAGGAGGTTGTTTCTGTTTCCAGGATTTCTTTTGATTTGGGGGGTATATTGCCATATAGCATCATGTTAGTTTCAGGTGTGCAACATGTGATTTGTTACTTATCTGTCACATAGTGGTCACCACCACAAGTCTAGCTGACATCTGTCATCATGCATAGTTACAGAATCTGTGTGTGTGCACGAGTACGTGTGGTGAGAAAGGGGTGTTCTTTAATCACTTGGGCCCTGGCCGGGTGGCTCAGTTGGTTGGAGCGTCATCCTGTACACCAAAAGGGTGTGGGTTCGGTTCCTGGTCAGGGCACCTACCGAAGTTGTGGGTTTGATCTCTGGTCAGAGTACGTACAGGAGGCAACCGATCCATGATTCTCTCTCACATGGATGTTTCTCTCCCTCTCTTCCTCTCTCCCTAAAATCCATAAACAGATCCTCTGGTGAGGATTTAAAGAAAAATCATTTGGCCCTATTCAGTCTGCTTCAGAATCTCAAGAAAAACAGGTTCGTGGGAAATCGGTGAGATTTTGGCGGCCTTGCCAGCATTTTCCCCTCTGTGATGCGCAGTCCTAACTCACCTTCTTCAGGGTGGATTCTCGGGGCCCAAAATTTCCCTCGACGACTAGGCTACCCAATTTTGCAGCTAAAAGTGTTGGTGTCTCCACAGCAGACCTGCGTTTTCAGCCACACCGTTCTCTCCAGAAGGACTGTACTCATGCAGTGCAAGCATTTCACTTAACGTTCATTCAGGACCTTCAGCAAGTCAAGCGTGCTCAGCAGCGAACCATAGTTAGCTTGTCTCATGCCCTCAAACAGGTTGGAAAAGGCAAACGAGTTGCTTAAGGGGATGCAAGTACCTTGATTTCACTGTCTGTATCAGGATGTTTTCCACTGCAAGTAGCAGGAAGTTCAGCTCCAAGTGTTTTAAACAATAAGGACGTTTATACCAGAAGCAGAAACAGAGGGTAGGCAGGGCCCAGGGCCCGTGGGGGCAGTGCATCAACAGCGTCACAAGGACCCCGGTTCCTCTCATCCCCCTAATCTGCCAGTCACAGCGTCCTACATCTGGTGCCCCTTGAGTTGTAGGACGGTCACCCGTGGCAAGGCTTCCTTGTTTGTGTTCAGAAGTGGAGAAAGGCTCAGTTAAAGTCAAGCATCTTTCTCAGCAGCCCCATCAAATTTCTCATGTATGTTGTCTGATTCAAATTCCTTTGAACCTGCTTGTCCCTAAAATCAATCAGTGGCAAAGGGGAGGGCTTCTGTGATTGCCTAAGCCTTCAACGACCAGCCCTCACCCCTGGAAGTGGGCCAGGCTCCTGCATGGCACTGCTTCCCGGCACTGGGCAGGGCAGGCACAGATGGCGTGGGGGTCACCACAATGTCCACACCACTCTTTGCTGGACCAGCATAAGGCTCCATCGAGTGACAGAAGAGGGGCTCCCTGACAAGACCCCCTCAGTTCTCACCTGTTACCATCTGGAAGGAGCAGTGTCTATACCCAGTTTGGGACCTATTGCCAATCATGTTATGGTTTGCTTTGCTGGTATCAAATGGAAGGAGAGACAGGGCTTGAATTGGGCCGAAGTTCTCCCTTCTTTTCTTTTTCTTAAAAATAAATTAAAATATTTATTATTTATTTTCAGAGAGAGGTGAAGGAAGGGAGAGAGGGAGAGAAACATCAGTCAGTTGCCCCTTGCACACCTACAACTGGAGACCTGGCTGGCAACCCAGGCATGTGCCCTGACAGGGAATCGAACCTGTGACCTTTCAGTTTGCAAGCCGGCGCTCAATCCACTGAGCCACACCAGCCAGGGTCTCCCTTCTTTTCAGAGGAAATTTTGTCCTTGTCTAGAAGAAAGATTTTAGAATTGTAAAGGAGAAAAACGGCTCCTTATCCCATGGGCAAGTCCAATTTATGCAGCTTGAACTGAAACTCGGCCCTATGGCTGCTGGGTGGCCCCTGCCCAGGCTGGCACAAGGGCTAACATTGTTACTAGTTATTTCTGTGACTTCCATTTTCAGGCCAAGGTCTGGAACAATAAGATTTTAAGGGTAGGAAGTGAGTATGATTTCTCCATTTCCTGTTCGCCTGGGATTTAAACAGGCTTCAGGCTCCAGAAATCTGGTCAGAGTTCATAGTTCTGTGCCCATTAAGTGGCAAGGGATAGCCAAGTCCAGGTTTTGAAAACAGCCTCTCGGAGTCCACCAAAGGAGTCGATGTCTTCTAGTGACGAGAATCAACATTCTCACTCTGAGCAAGGCAAGGCAACGCCATGCAAGGCAAGCCTCTGTTTCCCCAATAAAGATGGCATATCTGCTTAGAAAGAGTGGTAGCCCTGGCTGGCGTGGCTTCACTGGTTGGGCGTCGTCTCACAAAGCGAAGAGTTGCCAGTTTGATTCCCGGTCAAGGCACATGCCTGGGTTGTGGGCTTCATCCTCATTCAGGGCAAGTTCCAGAGGCAACTGATGGATGTTTCCCTCTCGCATCAATGTTTCTTTCCCTCTTTCTCTCTCTCTTCCCCTCTCTCTCAAATAAATTGGTAAAAAAAAGTTGTAGCCGTTCATTTAGCCAACATTCATGGAACCCTCACCAAGCGCTGTGGCGGGCTCTGGGGATGCTGCGGTGGCGAAGGAGATGGGCTTGGTCTCCACCCTTGAAATATTCATGAAAAAGGTGCTCAACAAACAAACCAAAAATGGTAATTATGGATCACGTTAATTATGAGGGTCGTGAGCAGAGTTGCGATGCAGAGTGAATGTACATTGGAGGTACATGGAAGGCTGTTCTGAAAAGATGATGTTTAGAGATTTTTGAAGAGATCCAAAGCTTTCTCTGTCCCAAGTTCTAAACCAACTGGAAACTAAGATGAAAAAAGCAACACATGGAGAACCAAGACAGCACCTTCATCACTGATCAAGTCTGGGTTGGGGGCCCTAACTTACCGTGAGGGTGGAAAAGGCCAGGTAGGTGCCTGAGCAGACAGTGTTGGCAAAGGTGGCTGTTCTGAGGGCCCCATCCCACCTGCTGTGCCTACAAGGTGACTTTGAGGGACGAGGCTCCCTCCCTTTGGACCTGGGCAGGTCTAGGGTTCTGGTAGAAGTGATGCCACATGACTTCCGAGACGAGGTCGGAAAAGACGGCACAGCATCTCCTGGTGCTCCTGGGACACTGCCGCTCAGAGCCCAGCCAGCCGCTCTCGCTGCGAGGGAGCCCAGCAGCCCATGTTGAGGCCCACGTGACAAGGAACCTGGCCCCCTGCCCACCGGCCTGGCTGGGCGCCCAGCTAAGCGACAGCCAGCACCCGTGTACCAGCCGGGAGATTGAGCCACTGGGAAGCGACCTCTCCAGCCCTCAAACTGCGGTCAAGTTACCCCAGCTGAAGCCTCATGCAGCCAAGATGCGCTGTCTCCTATGAGCCCTGCCCACATGGCAGAGTTGTGAGCAGATGAATGGTTTTTGTTGTTTTTTATCCGCTACGTTGGGGTGGGGGGCAGCAGTAACTTAGACACTAATCCCCCCAGTCTAGACTTCGGCCGGGTCTGTGAGACAGACATACACTCAAGTCCGTGTTAAAAGGGAGAAGAAAAGAAAATGCCCTGCGTTTAGAGTTTTTGATAGGTTCACCTCCAGGTTGATAAAAATGGATCAATGGCAAGCCGCTCATTCAGGCCCTCCTAGAACTTTCGAGGTTCCAGCGGAGGAAGTTCCTGAGCACTCCTTCTGCCTCAGGGAGTTCAGGCTGGTGGTCACCCTGGTTGCCCTCCGCCAGGTAACTCGTCCTCCCTCCATGAGGGGGAAGTGAGCGTTGGGAGAGAGGCCAGGGTATTCAGGGAACGCTCCTCTCTGTGGAGAGCGTTATTAGAAAAGATTGTACCCCTAATAGTAACTTTGCAACTGGATGCCAAAGGAGCCAGCTGTGCAAAAACCAGGAGAAAAACATCCCAGGAAGAGGGAGCACCGCATATAGACCCTGAAAAAGGACAGGGTTTGACCTCTGCACGGAGCCACGGCCACAACAGAACCGGTGTGAGTGAAGGTCCTGAGTCAGAACGTAGCAGTGCTGTCGGTGAAGAATCCAAAAGCCAAGTCAGGAATGGCCTTCTGAACCACGGCAGAGTGGGAATTTCCATTTAAGAAAAATGGGCCCCGGCTGGGGTGGCTCAGTTGATTGGGCATCATCTCACCAACTGAAAGGTCACTGGCTCGATGCCCGGTTGCGGCACATGCCTGGGTTGTGGGTTCAGTCCCCAGCCAGGTGCATATGAAAGGCAGCCAATGGGTGTTTCTCTTCCTCTCTTTCTTCTCTCTTCCCCTCTCTCAAAAAAAACCCAAAAATAAAAATCATGCCCTGGCTGGTGTAGCTCAGTGGATTGAGCGAGGGCCTGCGGACCAAAGGATCGCAGTTCGATTCCCAGTCAGGGCACATGCCTAGGTTGCAGGCCAGTTCCCGGCAGGGGATGCACGAGAGGCAACCACACATTGATATTTCTCTCCCTCTCTCCTTCCCTTCCTCTCTAAAGATAAATAAAATCTTAAAAAAATAAAAAATAAAAATCATGCCTTGATGCATGTGGCTCGGTTGGACGTTGTCCTGCAAAGCAGAAGGTTTGATTACCTGTCAGGGACATGCCTGGGTTGCCAGCTTGGTGCCCAGCTGGGGCGCTTATGAGAGGCAACCAATTGATGTTTTTCTCTTGCACCAGGGTTTCTCTCCCTCTCTCCCTCCGTTCCCCTCTGGAAAGATAAATATATAAAATCTTTGAGAAAAGAAAAATGGGACAACACTGAAGGGTTTCCAGCAGGGAAGTGATAAGATCTGAATTACGTTGCTCAGGAACTGCCCTGGCTGCAGTTTCTGAGCAACGGTTTGATGAGATCAGCACCGAAGCAGCAAGTCCATGGAGGAGGCAGGACGGGACAGACGAGGCTTCGGTTAGGATGGTAGAATCAACAGGTCTTGTTGGTGGATAGGAAACAGGTGAGCAGAGAAGGGAGCACTCCATCCCACCCACTGGGTTTTGGCTTGAGCAACCAGGCAACTAGTGGTGCAGTTGACAGAAATGAGGGAAGGTGGAGAATGCTTCTTTTTCACGCTTTCCGTTTTGGATGTGTTCAGTTTGAGATGCCTTTAAGACATCCAAGTGGAGACATCAAGTAGGCAGTAAGAGCCAGCACATGAGTTCCGGAGTCAGGCCACCTGGGTTTGAATCCAGACTGTTCCTCCCACTGTACTACCTTCAGCAAGTCACTTAACCTTCCCTTTGTCTGTTTTTGTCTCGGTCAAATGGAGATACTAAAGTAGCTATTGGAGAAGTAGGATTTTGTGCCAAATGATAATACATGCAATGCATGTTGGCTATTCATATATTTGAGTCTAGAGCTCGTGAGAGGGGTCAGAAGTGAATACATACATCTCGGAGGTGGCCTATACATTGACAAACGGTGTTTGTGGCTAATGTTTCAAGTCAGCCCACAGTCCCAACCTCCTGCTCTTGTGCCTTTCTCTGCTGTCCAGACCAAACCTAGCCACGAGAGTCCCCAGGCTCCCTTGCAGTTGGTAGTGGCATAGGACACAACTTTGGCTAATGAGTGAAAAGAAAAATCTGAAGTGACAATGGCAGGTGGGTTCCCACCTTGAATGAGGATGTCCCTGCTGCAGACCCAGCGTCCAGCTCAGGACTGTGAGGTAAGGCCACGGAATCACAGAGACGTCACTTCCGAAATGTGGAGTTGCCAAATCATGACCAGCAACCGCTTAGCCCAGGACTGCTTGATAGATAAGAAAAGCAACCCTGAGATCACCAGAGTTGGGTTTATTAACACATTGTTTGCAGCGGACATAGCAGTGAATGTCCTGAGTTTGAAGATGATCCCTTGGTCCTTGGCGTGCAGGCGGAGAAAAAAGTGTGGCCCCCAACTCAGCCTGGGTACGCACACGTTTGCAGCCAGAGGAGGAGGCAGCCCCAGGGAGAACCGGAGCTTCCCAGGGCCATAGCGAAGGAAGCCAGGAGGGACTGGGCTGGTCCGCCCGGGTGTCGGGTGCGCCCCCAACGCTCCGCCCCTCGCCGCCCGCCCGGGTCCCGCCTCCCGGGCCCCGCACTTAGGGCCGAGTGAGCGCGCTGCTCGCGCGCCCCCCTTGTCGCCCCAGCCCCGCCATGCCCGCCGACCTCAGCGGCACCTGGAACCTCCTCACCAGCGACAACTTCGAGGGCTACATGCTGGCCCTAGGTAGGCGGAGGGGCGGCTGAGGGTCCGCGGGAGCTCGTGCCCGTCTGGGGTCGGGGCGAAGGCTTGTCAGACGGTTTCCCGGGGTGGCCAGGTCCCTGTCTCTCCACGTCTGTTTGTCCCCCCGCGCGTCCATCTGCCGGTCCCCCACTCTGTCCTGCGCCCCGCCTCCACCTGCCCGTCCACTCATTTCCCGGTTGCCCGTTCCCCCGACCTGCTGTCTCTCCTGTCCCCTGGTCCTTCGTCTACTCGTGGGTCCACCACCCCAGTCTGTCCGCCAGTCCGCGTGTCCATCCATCTGTTCCCCATCCTTCCATCTCCGCCAACTCCCTGTCTCCTCGCCGGTCCCATGGTCCCCCTGACCTTACCCGCCCCCCACCCCGCCCTCCTCTCGTCCCCTCGACCACCCCTCTCCCGGCCCTCCTGTCCCAGAGTGGATTCCAACCCGGCGGAGGGGCAGCTGGCGTGGGATGCCTCGCGGGAGGACTCGGGGACGCGAAGGGGCTTCGGCCACGCGCGGGGGTGCCCCGGCCGAAGCCCCTCCGCAGGTGGGTGTTGCCCTGCAGCCCCCTTTAACGGGGGGCTCTGGGCAGCCGGCCCCCGGATCCCTTGAGCCCAGGGGCGCCCCAGGGAGGTCGCAGCCCGCAGCTCCAGCGTCACCGGGCGCTTCTCCGGGAGCTCCCAGCCCCCACCCGGCGCACGAGCGCCCCGCCCTGCCCCGCCCGGCCCCGGTGATTCCGGAGCCCGCTGGATTCCGACCCGGGTTTGAAATCTTTCGTTTTCTGACTTCCACTTCTTCCCTTGAGGACTTCAGGGATGTCCGGAAACCCTTAGAGGCCGCCTCCCCGCAGTTCTAGCCCGGAGGGGGGTTGGTGGGCGCCTGGAAGGGCCGCTTTTGACTCTGCCTGCTCGGCTGCCCCCGGCGCTTAGGGAGCCGAGGGACCACGGAGTCGGGCCGGCGGGGTGTGTGTGGGGTGGGGGGCGGGCGGCGGGGGTCTGACCAAGGTCCTTGCTTGGAGGGCGGGGGGAATGGAGAATGTTTTCCGCCTCGACAGTAGAAGCCGTCCTTCCTTACGGATCCTCGTGTTGTCCTGCCCTTAGTCTCATTCTCTAGACTTCGTGGGTCTGAGCACGTGGCCTACTTTGTGCCACGTGCTTTCCACTAAATGACGCCAATTGGTGGCACTTTTGACAGATGAGCCAGAGCTGCCTGGGGTTTGGGAGCCTGGGGACGACTCTAGCTCCGCCCCTTTTGATCTGACACGGGGCCTCGGCTTCCCCATCTGCAAGATGGGAGTGCGATTTTTTACTGTGGTAAAATATGTATAAAATTGGTCATTTTAACCATTTTGAAGTGTTCAGTTCTGTGGTCCGGGTGTGTTTTTAAGATCTCTGAGCCTGTGTTAGGATTCTCGTCTCCTCCCTTTCTCACACTGAGTTGGGAAGTCTGGGACTTCTCAGGCGAAATCCGATTTATATTGACACAAAACCTTGTAGGGAAGAAAAAGTCTTTCCCTCTACCCATCTGTTTCTTGGCCCAGGGCCCTGTAAATTAGACCATCAAAGTATAGATTAACAAGAGACGGACAAACTGAAGCTCAACACACGCATCCTGCACACACTCAGGAGTACTCAGCGATGAGTACCGCCAAGGAGTACTCAGAACTTGAGCTTATATAGCATTTAGCAAAGAGTAATGATTTTGTGGAGAAGCAACAAGACAAAAGGACTTTCCATTGCCAGGGTGACAAATAATAGAAAAGTAAATATATGGGAAAACGAATGGAAAATAAGGGGCGGTGGGCTGGGATGGGAGTAAAAGACAGAAAACTGTATAAGAACAAGAATTAAAATAAAATTAAAAAAAGAAAAAGTTAAAAAAAAAGAGTTAGATTATGTAGATTCTTCTGGTGCCATTTCCAGGCTGATAAGAGTCTGGAATCGTCTCCTCACCTCTGTCCGGCCCCGGTACAGACGGGAGGGAAGTGCTGGAGAGAGGCTGTCCCAGGACACGGCCAATGTCTGTCCCGCAAGCTGGACCAGGCTGGAAGAGGCCACTTTCTGCAGCCCCCTGAGACACTGTCTGGTGGTGACTGATGTTCACCCTGACATAAACCGGTGTCCCACCCATGCCCCTGCTTTGTGCTGGGTCCTGGAACCGGCCTGGTCCTGATCCCGTCAGGCACATGATGTGATTTCCCAAGCCTGGCAGCATTTAGGTACTGGTCCTTGTGACTGTCCCCACCTTTACCCTATATGATATTTCGCCACTTGCCAAGATTTCGTCTGGTAGCTGCAAGACATGCTTCGTATGTAAGTTCCCCTTCATAAACTCTATTAATTACCAGACTGGAGTGGCCAGCCTCTTTTTTTCCATCTCTCCTGCCCTCGGCTTACAGAGGTAGATTCACTACGCCAAGGTGCCATGTTTTAAGGTACTGTGTCCTGAACCCTACCAGGGACACAGTTTTTGTTTGGGATAATAAAAAAAAAAACCCTCTGGAAATGAATAATGAAATAATGTTGATGGTTGGATAACATCATGACTGTACAAAGCCTCTGAATTGTGGGCTTAAAAATGGGTGAAATGGTAAAATTTGTGTATTTTACCACAATAAAAAATTACCAAAAAAAAAAGAATTACAAGGAGACTTTGGTAGAAAATGTACAATAAATCCTATTTTTATTTTTAAAAATGAAAGCTCCCTTTAAATTCAGTTGTTTGAATTAAGCACATTTTGTGAGTTAGCATTCTCTCCTGTCTAAGCCATGTCTTATGACTTTACACAGTGAACTAAAATGTGTTTTTTCTAAACACACAGGTTTATATTTCAGGGGAATAAAGATAGCTCCTGTAATAAAAACCATTAAGTCCTTATCTTGTTCATTGGATGGAAGGAAGATACAACCAGGCGATCTGTCTCTTTTAGCTGAAAACAGAGCTTGAAGTCTTTGTCCCAGTTAAATATTTAAGTTAAGCAAGTGCTTAGTGAATTATTCAATGTCTTACGTTCAGATTCTTTTTAAAATCAGCACATGGCATATGGAGGGATTTATGGCACAGAACTCAAATAATCAAAGTGTCCTTAGATTCAAGAAGATTGTTCTTAATTTTCCTTTGATGGGAGCCAATTCTTTTCTACTTTTTCTTTTAATTGTTGTTTAATTACCGTTGTCCCCATTTTCTCCCATGACTCTCCCCTGCCCTACCCACCCCCCACTTCCTACTTTCAATCCTTACCCCCTTCCCTGTTGTCTGTGTCCATGGGTCCTTTATACATGTTCCTGGACTTGACCCTTCCTCTTCTTTCCCCTGTCACCCCCCCCTGCTGCTTCCCCTCTGGCCACTGTCAATTTGTTCTTTATTTCCATGTCTCTGGTTCTATTTTGCTTGCTCGTTTGTTTTGTTGATTAGGTTCCACTTACAGGTGAGATCACATGGTATTTGTCTTTCACTGCCCATCTTATTTCACTTAGCATAGTGCTCTCCAGTTCCATCCATGCTGTCATGAAAGGTAGGAGCTCCTTCTTTCTTGGCTGCTGTCGTAGTACCACAGTTTTTTGATCCACTCATTTACCATTCTCTTCTTAAAGGGAGATTTAGCCCCTGGCTGGTGTAGCTCAGTGGATTGAGCACCAGTCTGAAAAACAAAGGGTTACTGGTTCAATTCCCACTCAGGGCACATGCCTGGGTTGTAGACCAGGCGCCCAGAAGGGGGGCGCATGAGAGGCAACCACACATTGATGTTTCTCTTCCTTCCTTTCTTTCTCCTTCCCTTCCCCTCTCTGTAGAAATAAATAAATGAAGTCCTTATTAAAAAGGGAGATATGATTACCCTGTCTCATTGCTGAAGGACAGGGAGAGAGCACTGACAACCTCTAGGCACATACTGTGCTCACAGCTAATAAAGGAGCAGTGGGATTCAAATCCACTTTCTACACTAAAACCCTGGTCTTCTCAGTATTGCATGGTTTTGTGCATGACTCTTTTTAAGCTTATTGAAGATTCCTAAATAATTGCAGCAGTTTTTGAGGTCCCCCCCCCATGTTTGTTCAGAAACTGTTCACATTCTGTCTTTATCTGAAGGGCAAATACATAAAGCAGAAAAAGACAGAGTTGCAGTCATCGAGGCCAGGTTAGGGGCCTGAGCCCCAATTCTCTGGGCTCTCCTGTCCCCTTGTCAGCCTCTGGTGGGGATTCTGAGAATGGCTCCTGCCATGCCTGGCTTCAAATCCATCCCCTGTGGCACACAGCTGCCTAATTAGTCTTCTCTGAGAGCTGTTGAACCTTTAAAAAAAATTTTTTTTGTTAATTTTTAGAGTGGAAGGGAGGGAGAAAGAGAGGGGGAGGAATATTGGCCCTCAACCCAGGCATGTGCTCTGGCTGGGAATTGAACCTGTGACCTTTTGGTTTGCGGGCCAGCACTCAATCCACAGAGCCACACCAGTCCGGGCAGCTGTTGAACCTTTTTAATCAGCCTCTGGATGGTGGTTTGCTGAGATATCTTTCCCTAAATATCCTATTATGGTGACAGATGATACTGACAACGTGAAGGAAATACTAGCAATCAAATGCAATGCTTTTGAGGACAGTTGCGATGTTCTTTGCTTTTGCATGTCAGATGAAAGCTGAGATTTCTTTTTATTATTATTGTTATTCTTTAAGGTATTGACTTTGCCACTCGTAAGATAGCCAAGAGGCTGAAGCCACAGAAAGTGATTGAGCAAAATGGGGATTCTTTCACTATCCACACATACAGCAGCCTAAGGAACTACCATGTTCAATTTAAAGTTGGAGAAGAATTTGATGAAGATAACAAAGGCCTGGATAACAGAAAATGCAAGGTAAAAGTTGAAGTGATACCATGAGCTCTTCATTGGGCAAGTTAATTGGCATTCTACTTAGGAATAGCCAGGGATCCTGCCGGAACAAACTGAGGTTCCTCCCTTCCTTCACGCAGAGCTTGGTCACCTGGGACAACGACAGACTCACCTGTGTCCAGAAGGGGGAAAAGAAGAACAGAGGCTGGACCCATTGGATTGAAGGCGACAAGCTCCACCTGGTACTTGCCACATTGTTCTTACTTTTAGCGAGATGACATAATATTGATGAAAATGTTAAACAGGAAGCCATGGCCAGCAATTCTATCATTCCAATACTTTCTACTTGGTGCGTTATCTTCCAGTCTCTGTCAGAATATTCTGCCTTTTCATTTCATATAAAAGCATCTTCCAGGTTTCTAGATAATTTTCCTGTTCAAGTTATTATATATTAATTGAATATGTACAATAAGGTAGCAAACTGGCCGCATGATATTCCATCGGGTTAACGAACTCTTATTTTAGTAAAACATTTTCTTACAGGTGTCCAGGAATATTGTATTTCAGGGTGTTTTCTGCTGTTGCTTAAATTTGTGCGCACAGAGCTTGTTCCTCCTCAGTCTGACTCCCTTGGGAAGAATTTACAGAGGGGGTCACCGTGGCCCGAGGTCACACATCATTGCCTCCTGCTACTTTGTTGCTTTACTCACTTCCAAAAGCGGGTACCAAAGCCCCATGCCCCCATGAGCCCTTCATGGACATGCAAATTATAGCTCAACCTAATGCGATCTTTCTACATATAATCTTGAAGGTATAATATAGTACCTCAAGGCTTAATGGTAGCTTTTTCAATGATCATTCCTTCCTGCCGTGTATGTTATCGTGCTTACATTTTCAAGTGATGATTTTATGCCCAGTTACTGTGGTAGGTCCTCTGAGCGGATCCTCTCAGTCGTCAAGGCAGTCCCATGAAAGGGGTACTGTTTTCCCATTTACAGATCAAGAGACTGAGGCGTAGAAACTCCCCGAGGCTGCACAGGGGAGCCTCGCATCTGGGTCTGACCAGAATGGGTGCCTCAACTCCACGCCTCGTTCGCACGTATGGCATCTGGGTGAAGCCCACGCCAACAAAATCAGGGTGCTGATCTTAAAGTTGGCAGCGGCCTCTGAGAGTCTGGGGAGGCTTCGATTGCAAAGGCACTGCAGGCATTTCAATTGTGGATCGAGAAAGCTCACGATCTTCGGAAAGTAAAAACATAGTAGGAAACTCGCCTTCACAAAAGTGTAATATGGCATCACAAAGGAAATACAAGTGTGTTTGAGAACTCAGGTTAATGGCTGTAAGGAGTAACATTCGAATTGCATGTGTCTGCCTTGGGCGTTCCCAGGAGCTCTGCCCAAGCAGACCCTTGCTTGGAGGATACTCACAGGACAATTCTTGCATTTTCTGATATAATAAAAATAAATGAATGTTTGGCCTTTGTACCCGGTTCTTAAAACCCTTGAAACCTCTAGGGCACCACGAGTGTCTTCTGTATGCTAATGAGATGACTGGTGAATGGGGACTCCCTAGAAAAGTGGGGGGGGGGCTCCAATCACCAGACCACCAGACGATCAAGGCATGACAGTAGGGTATGAACTTTCAGTCTGGCTCCCGACCTCCAGGAGGAGGAGAGACGCTGGAGATTGAGTTATTCATCCATAGCTAATGATGATTCAATCACTCAATTGTGCCTATGTAAGGAAACCTCCGTAAAACCCCCTAAACGAAGGGGTTCAGAGAGCTTCCGGGTTGGTGGACTATATTGAGGTGCTGGGAAGGCGGAACTCCTGGC
>PVKU01000418.1:0-121382 GCA_004027475.1 Anoura caudifer
CCGGCCCCTGGAACCTCTGCTATTCCTTATGTCCCTAGAAGTTGCTTTGTTCTAGGTACGGCATGTCAACGGAATCATACACTAAGTTTTTTAACCGTATTGACTTCACCTAAATATTTGAAAACCTCATTATCAACTTTAAGATTGATAAATTAAGAGGAGAGAAATATCTTGACTCTGATCCTCTTATTTTTAATGTTTTTCTTATCTCCTTGTATTTTAATAATGTATAAGGCAGGATTACTGGACAAGATTCAGCAAAGAGACGCGAAAGGAGTGCGCAGGTACAAAGGCAGACAGTTGCCATAGGCTGGCTGTTCAGGGCAACGTTTACATTCCTCCGTTGACGACATGCGCATGAGAGTCAGTTTAGTATCCGCATCTTCCCCTCCTTCCACCCTCTGCCCCCACCCATTGTATTTTCCTTCTCTTATTTAGTTATCATTGAGAACCAGCAAATAAACAAATGGAAGTGGCAAAGTGGGGTGTTCTCATTAGGGTTGTACAAAAACCCCAGCAAAAGTCAATGTCGACATGCCAGGAAATCACCAACACTTCTACCTATCTTGACTTTTATTTTTTTTACCAGTTCATTCAAACCAATTAAAAAGGCACTGAATGAACCATTAAAATCACTCAGCCTACTCTGAGCAGGTCACAAGCCATGGGAACTTAACATGGAGCTCAGCTGTCAGCTCCGGCCACGAGGCCGTCTCGTTTCTGCTCTTCTAAATGGAGGCAGCTCCGTTTTCAGCAAGGCCTTTGTCTCACCTGTTCTCCCTGCTGAGGAAATGTTCTCTTTGTTAATGTCATCCCATTACTCCTGGTACTGTCACCTCTCCTTGTACTGGGTTGAATAATTCCTCTGCCTCCTTAGAAGTGAAACATTTCAAATATTTATAGGCTGTAACTTGAAAAGTTTTGGGCTAATGAATCATGTTTCTACTTGAGGGACTCCTTCATTTTCCAAAATTACTGTAGGCGCGTACTCTTTAATCCTCCATTATTTCTGATTGCTCCAGGTTAAGCACCTGTGGGTGGCAGCGAATTTAACTGACACCTCCAAGCTGCCTTTTAAAGATAAAGACTTTTCTTCCTTACCTTTAAAATGTGAGCTTTCAAGAGAACAAATTGGCTTTCTTTTCTGGCATAGGAAATCTGATTGGGACAAACAAAACATTAAGACTGAAGAGTTCAAGATGCAGCTGGTTCTTGCACTGGAATACAGGTAACTTTTATTACAAAATATGCTAAAGCTTTACATTATTCAGTGAATGAGCAGCTGTGAATCATCAAATGAGAGAATATCTCTTAAAGGGGTTTGCAAAACATAAAGTATTATAAAAATAAGCTATATTAATATTGATATGAATTGTGCCAGGCTGTTTGTATATTTGAAGTTTTATTTTATATTAAAATGTAGAAAGAGTTATGATGTTGGATATTCATAAAATTTACTGCACAGAACTTTTCCTTTTACTCATAAAGCCATCACAATGAACATTATTATTGTAATAAGAATAGCTCACACTGTAACTCTTATTTTAATAAGAATAGCTCACAGTTACTGAATGCTAACTCCTAGTCAGCAGATAGGGCTAAGTTTTTAGAAAGATTGCATCAATTCCTACAATATCTCTCAGAAGACTTTATTTTCCTGATGCACAAGTGAGCAATTTGGAGTTTACCAAGGTTATTACCTGAGGACACTCTACCAACGTGAACTTGAATGCAGGCTAGTTCAAGAGCAATGTCTGTGCGCTTATCAACACATCCCTCTTCTGTGATATTATGTGGCATGAGGTCCATTAAGTGGAAATCAAACTAGAGGCTTTCTGTGGGTGTCTCAGTCTAGGCATTTTATAAATCCATGAATGAAATTCTTATAAATCTACCAGAGTTAACGACTTGTTCACTGATTCATTAATTCCTCAGTTCAACACACTTTACTGGAAACCTGCCCTGAGACGGTCACTGCCCTGGCAGCCAAACATACGGTTTGTTTGCCCTGGCAAACAAACATATGAACGGGACAAAACTGATCTCTGCTAAGTAGGGCATTCCCCTGGAGAAGGGAAGGCTCAGACCACAAATAACCAAGAAAAATGCAGCCTAGGAATGCAGTGTGGTGATGGGTCATAAAAGTCTCTCTGGGGTGGTGACAATGGAACTGAGTCTTAAATGACAAGAGGGAACGAAGGCCCGAAGGAAGAGCTGCTCAAGCACTAAAATCAAAAGGTGGAAAGGTCTCAAGGTGGGAACAAGCTGGTTTCCTTAATGACACAGACGTCAGTGTGGCTGGAACTTGGAGAGGGAGAAGGAGGAGACAGACAACAGATCCTGGGGGCACTAAGAGTCCAGTCTTCATTCAGGGGACTGGAGGGTCTGAAGTTGCAAAGAGGCAGGGCATGCTTTACAGTTTTAAAAAAAGCTTGAGTTCAATCTGGTGAATGGGTTTTGTTATCATGTACAGCTTTCTAGGACCTGTAAAGAGTTTTGTTAAATTAAACTTTGATCAGGACACTTATTTTACCTGCCCTGAAAACAAATCTCAAAAGAATGAGCACGTCAGGGAGTTCCATTTCTTTTACTTTTGCAAAGTCCCTTTTTCTATTCCACCCTTGCTCTGGGCTTGGTAATATTCTAATCTCCAAGGTGACTAGACTGAGGGCAGAATGTGAGGGTTTTTGCAACCCTTATATTCCAATTCTTTAGGCATCAAACTGTGGAAGATTACTTCAGGAGTGCACTGAGACGTTTCTGCCTTACCTAAGACCTAGCCCAATCCTCCTTCGCTTACATTCTAACGCGAGAACTGTCACCTTGAGAGTTTTGATTTATTAGTTTAAGGTTTAGACTCCTTGTTAAAATGGAAGTGTGTCTGAGAGGATAACTTTTAGCTTATCATCATTGGTTACTGTCACCTCAAATTGGGAACACAGAATTAAGCCTTAGAAGGGAGAATGAGAATCCATGAAAGGAACTCTGGACTCTACCATGACTGGGACAAAACTAGAGGTGGAGGACAGGGGACATCAAAAGTAGAAGTTTCTCAATTGACTAACTGTCCAGGACTCGTATTCACTTTGGCTTTATTCCAGCCTTTGTTTCTGTCTGAATGTTAGTTAGTTCTTTTTATTCTCTACCCTGCCTGAGTGAGCAATAGCTCCTTTTGTTTGGGGGTAGAACTAAAAGAAGAACTTGCTAAAGCTTGTGCCTGAAACCAAAGTAGAGGGATGGAGTGGAGAAGTCTCTCGGAAGCCTTCAGAACATTGAATTAATAGCTACTACTCAGTGCAGCAAGGAGCTGTGTATCATAGGGACTAAGGAATATCAGAAAAAGACTGATAAAAAAAAATAGACAATTTGCCTTGGCTAGTGTGGCTCAGTGGACTGAGTGCTGGCTTGTGAACCAAAGGGTCGACGGTTTGATTCCCAGTCAGTGCACGTGTCTGGGTTGTGGTCCAGGTTCCCAGTGAGAGGTGCATGAGAGGCAACCACACACTGATGTTTCTCTCCCTCTTTCTCCTTTCCTTCCCCTCTCTCTAAAAATAAATAAATAAAATCTTTAAAAAAATAGACAGTTTGATATAGTAGGAAGAGCATTTGAGACATCAGGAGACCTGTTCTGGAAGGTTAACTCTAGCATATACCCTGGTGGGACTTTACTAGAAAGAGAGCCTACTTCAAGAAATTCATAGGGAGGAGTCAATGATTAAACTCCTTAATTGACCAAATAAATCTCCATTTGACTACCTGGTAATGGGGAAGCAAACACTTTTTAATTCCCCAAAGCCAACTCTGGTTGTATAACTTGAACTTTAAACATGATTGTGTGTGTGTACACATGCATAATTTGGTCATACATGTATATATGCACAAGTGAACTTGTATATGTGCGGTATATATCTATCTCTATATATATAGAGAGATAGCTATATTTATTCACATATGTATAGACCTACACACACAAGCAAACCTGTATGCATGTATATATGTATACACACATGTGACATGTGATTATATAAGTAATATATATTCACAAGTAATATGAATATATTCATAATATATATAAGTAATATATATATTCAACACCAGGATATTCTGTTCTGTATGTGACTATATGAGCTTGAACCATGACAGAATAACTGGTACTAGACTCATCTGCCCCCCAAATAACTATAAAATCTTGATAGATTATATAAAATAATTATTTGCAGATATTGGAGTGCAACAATTGAAATGCTGCACTCCTTAAGAGAATGAGGGCATAGATCATCCCCATACTACCCAAACTTTCTTCCTGATGATGTTTTCTGGGCTCAATGCAGAGAAGAGAAGCTCAAGCAATAAATGGTGATGTTGATGGGCGAAGGAAGCAAATCAGAGTCTGGGCCTACTAATGTAACTGACCTGTTAGTGCAGGATGACACAGAAGGGTAAACCACAGAAAGAGCATTCAAAAATCTGTGTGGAAATATCCCTCAGGTTCTAGGCCAATTTCTGACCTTTGCAAGTACATCATGAGACTATAGATAGCCTAGAAAACAGCAGATGACAAGAAATTGAGAAATGATCAGAGGTTGCAAAGATCCCTCAGGGAACAGGCAGAATAAAGGTACTTTGGCAAACACCTTGGAAAATTAGAGAGGCCATATTTTAGAAGTAAGGACAATGCCTTGAGAATAAGAAAAAAACTGAATTAGATCTACTTGAACAAAGCTTTCATCAAGCCTGAAAAGAAAAATGGTGCTTCACCAGAAATTTAACACCTACAGAATAAAACTCAACTCCCTATAGAAAGAAACATAATCAAAACCTCTGTGAAACATAATTTAAAATGTCCAGCATGCTATCAAAATTTACTAGACATAAAATAAAACAGCCCTGACTTGTGTAGCTCAGTTGATTGCACATCATACTGAAAAGTGAAAGGTTACAAGTTCAACTCCCAGTTAGGGCATGTGTCTGTGTTGCAGGCTTGGTGACCGACTGGGGCACCTATGTACGAGAGGCAATCAATCGATGTTTGTTTCTCCTATCAATGTTTCTCTTCCTCTCTTTCTCCATCCCTTCACCTCTCTCTAAAAATAAATAAATGAAATCTTAAAAACTAAAATAAAGTAAAACAAAACAACTGACCTTCAATGGAAAGATAAGACACTTAACAGAAACAAATTTAGAAATAATCTAGATGTTGGAATTAACAGATGGGACTTCAAAAACTATGTCAAAGAAAATAGAGGGCAAATGTATGTAAAAGATTAAAAGATAAATAGTTCAATAGAGAATTGGAATCTATTTTTTAAAATAACTAAATTAACATTCTACCAGTACAAAACACAGTATCTGAAGTTGGATGAGGTTTAATATCAGACTGGACACAACAGAAGATAAGATTATTGAACCTTAAGAGACATCGTAAATACCGAAACTAAAGCACAGGAAGAAAAAAAAAACAGTAAAAATAACAGAACAGAAAGAAATGTGAGAGATGAATTAAAGTATCTAACATACATGTAATGGCAATCCTAGGAGACTAAAAGAGAAAGAATAGGAAAGAAACAATATTTGGGACAGGGGAATGGCCACTATAATTCTAATACTAATGAAGGACACCATCGCACAGATTAAAAGCTCAGTGAGCCAAGTGGGAAAATACAAATACATAATATCCAAGCACAATCAAGTCAAACTTCTGGAAAAAAAAACTAAGGGGAAATTCTGAATAGAAAGAAATACTAGTATGGAGGGAGGGGGGAGTTTAATTTTTTTAAATAGCCTTTATATTCTGCCTTGCTGAGAATATTTGCCAAACCCTTTGATGATCTCCAAATGCTTGTTGTGATAAGATGGGAGAGCATATTATACACCCCTTTGGAAGTTACTCAAGAGCTTCCTCAATTTTGCTTCCTCCATAAAGGCTTATCTAACCATTTCAGTGCCCCTGAGAGCTGGCACAGGGCCAGGTATCTCTTTTTTCTTGTTTTCTGTTCATGTTTTATGTCCACATAGTTGATGTCTCTCCGTCTCAGCGCTCGGTTCCTTAAGGATGCATGAACATTTCACATAACTTCTTCAAAGCTTATTGCAATGCTACAACAAATTATACTCTGTATGAAATTTTGTTACATTGAGTTAATTAAAGTATATTAGTGTTCATAAGAGAAGGGAGTATAAAGTTTGCAGATACTTTTCATTCATATAATACATGCATTATTTCCATCACTACTTATTATGACACTTCTACGTGTGAAGCACTTGTATCTAAAAAACTATTGCCATTGTTCAATAAATTTTCAAAATGTACATAATATAGACCAAATAAATACCAAAATCAGTATCCTGTTAAACATTATTATCCATTTACAATATCTATTACCCTTTTAAAATTTCAATACCTAAGTCTTCTATAATCAATTGCAATTACATGAATACACAATAACTTTTTTATTAAATCTGAGTTTAAATATTTGTTGTACAGGCTTAATTTTAAATATGACCCTCTTTTGGATGGAATGCCTTTATGAAATTTAATAAAACATGAAGGTCATAAAATGTATTAAACTATTGTGCTTTCCATTTTTAATTCTGAACAGGAAGATTGAAAGAGAGCAGCTTGCCTTCTCACAGCGAGATGAGGCAAACTGTAAGAGAAGATGATGTCTCTTCTTCACTGTCCTCACCCTCAGGAAGATCCCTGTCCACTCATGTGGGAAAGGCTGAGTACAAAAAGACGCGGAAGACATACCAGATGACCTCCCCAGGACCTTCCAGTCTGAAGAGTCCAGAGCACATTCTCTTGTGCAAATGTGTCCAGAGAAATTTGAACAAATACTGAGATCCCAGCTGCTTGTGGTTAAAAGACCATCAACAACCATTTGAAAGGCCTGTAAGGAACAAATACTCCAACTAGAGCAAGACGACCTCCTTAGAGCAGAACATCGAATTTTTGATTTGAGCCTTTCAACTATATTCATGCATTCTAGTAAGCTGTTAATGTCCTTCTCACTGATTGTTTTTGGTACAAGGGCACTTGGTAGACAGTGAAGTACTGATTGAAGGAACAGATACGCAGCCCTTCTCTCTCCACATTTTTCTCATGAATATGATTCAAATCTGAAATGCTTCTGACAACAATTTTGGTCACTTGAAAAACAGTGGGTTTTTTTCAACATCTTATAAAGGAGTTCACTGAATAGCTTGGTTCTCGAACTTTGGTTATGACCCAAATTAAAGTTGCTGATGCTCTACAAAATGGCTTGGAAGCATCCCCAGAAAAAGAAACATTCCACCCTCCCTGTTCCCAGCCTCCAGGCCAACTGCAAAAGGGCAAGGAACACAGAGTGTTTACGAGAGGGGTCCTGCTCTAGAATGTTCTCCACTTACGCCACCCAAACCCTGGTGAGAGTGGTGAGGGGCAGACAAGGGCACAACACTCTCTTATCCGATGATCACCCGCTGCCCTCAATGGGCTGGGAATGCCATCTTCACTTCTGGCCTGTTTATCTTGGAGACAAAAGAGCAGAGAGGAAAGGAGAGAGAAAGAGGCAATACATTTGTTCATTAATCTTCCGACGTGACAGCCATTGTTCAGCGGAACGTGAACACGAGGAAGACACTACGGCTGCTGGCCTGGAGGAGTCACTGTCTGGCAGAGAATTCATCTGGTGAGCTTCCACCTGCCTCCCCTGACTCACCACCCACCCTCTTCAGTGTCCCCCAAGACTGAGCCACGTGGACCATATCAACAGGTTCTCTTGCCCTCTGCTTTCTGATTGGTTCAGTTAATGGGGCACCTCGCAAAGAAGCAGTAGATTGATAGTGGAGAAGAGTCGAGGATTATTAGTCTCCTAGCATCCTCCCCTAAGCTGGCTGTGTCCCTCAGCCTGCAGCCCCGGTTCCCATCAGCAGCTCTCCCCGTGTGCTCCTCCAGCCATTACTCTCCCTGTGCTCCTTCAGGATGACAGGCAGTAGCAGCACAACTTCTGTCCCTAGAACCAGGACCTTGCACTATCCATCACAGTTCACGGTGTGACCCTGGCCACGTTACCTAACCTCACTGTGCCCCATCGTCTCAACCTGTAAAATGGACATAATGAAAAAAACATATGTAATCTCTATGTATACCAAGCCCCCAACGCAAGTTAACATCCAGTTGTCTTATTCAGGCATTAGGACTTATTAATAGTCAACTGTATGTGTTTATGGGGGAGAGAGAGAGATCAATATTAAGCTACAGAATCTGGTGATTTTGAAGCCCATTCCCCTTAATGAGTGTCTGTCTCATGCTGGGCTCGCTTCTCATGCGATCCTCATTCTGTGAGAATCTTCCCATGTTGACCGGTATTTCGCTGTCTGAAGGTTTGCGTTTTGTACTCCACATAATCCCAAAACAAAAGCCAACCACTTCTCTGGTGCTCAGCCAGGGGACAGCTAGCTCTCGGGTGCAAAAACGGGCTGAGCTGGACTTACTGAGAAGCTGTAAATTGGGCCACAATGTGGTGTTTCTTTAGGGATTTCAAGATAATTTTGAAATTGAATCATGTATTCTGGCTTTAGAAGCCACTCCTTAGGTGGGATGGCCCCAGCGTAGATGCTCAATCACAGGCAGCTGTCACTCTACCTTTACTGTTTACAAGCTGACTTTGCCACTAGCCTCCTGTCCCTTCTTTGTCCTTGTAGATCTAGTCCCTAGCATAGGTCTTGCACAAAATAGACACTCAATACGTATTTACTGAACAAATGAGTAAAAGTATGAGAATAGAGCCAGACCATAAAGTGCTTTAAAAGATCAGATCATAGAGAGCATTTATTTCCTTTCTCCTTTTCTCTGCTAATGGGGAGCTGGAACGTGTGGTGGGTAAGGAAAGCCAGCTATTTGGATGTTCATTTAAAATCAAAGTATGAACATTTCTGTTCATCAGAGCCCACGATTGTGCGTTAGAAGTGCAGGGATTCAGAGATGTGAATGAACGGTTTTTCTGTGCTGCTCCCTAGTATTCTCGTACATTAGGCAAATTTCATCAAACTAAATGAGTTGGCCTTTCCAAGTCCTTGGTTTATTATTTTTATATGATGCCACTATTTCTTGCCTTATTGCTAGTTTCATCTAAGAGGCCTGAGCGTGGGCACTACAGTATTGGTACAACTGAGGCAACGTGAAACGCTGGCAATGCAGCTTTGGGTCCAGCCTTCATTTCCTCTATCTCTTTGACAGTGACCTATAGGTATTTGCAGGTCTACCTCCACTTATAGGGGCATTTTTCTTGGAATGGAGCAATCGGAATAGCAATTCTGGTCCTGGAGTAAAATGTACATTTTCTCAATATCCTTTTTGTTCTTTCTGTCCCAAGTGTCCTCTCCTAGGGTGGCATGCATCTCTCTGAGGTACCTGCAGTTTGTAAAAAGTGCTTATAAGAAAGTCCCAATGCAAGATTTTTAATTCACTTTCTTGACTTCTTGACTTAGTCACTTTCTCCATCCACCCTGCCTTTGTGGCTTGTTGACTGACATGTTCCACGTCAGTCATGGGGGTCTGATACACCACCAGTGCTAAGTGACCGTTGAGGAGAATATTCTGCTCTGCAGTCGGATAATTGAATCAATTTGGTCTCTTAGTGACCCCAAGACTTTGGGACATAAGTCTCTGAGCAAGTTGATCCTTTAGCAATTGTTTAATATATGTGACCTCTATCTATCTAGAAAATCAATTCCCCTTATCTAGAATATTAAATCTCACTTACTATGTAAATCAGCTTCACTAGTTAAATTTCTGGCTGTCATGTGTCATTCATCTTATCATGCATTCATTCATTTATTCCACAAATATTAATTGAATTCGGCTTTGTAGTACGGTTCCAGGTACTGGAGATACAACTGTGAATAAAACAAAAAAAGCATATAAAATTCCTGCCCTCATTGCATTTACATGCTGGAAGAACAGATGAAACACGAATAGCACAAATAACAACTCATGTGGCATATTATAGGTGTGAAGTGCTTCGGTGAAAAGTTAGAAGGGAATAGTGATGGCTTGGGTAGAAGCTTCCAGTTAACAAAGCAGCAAGGGTGCAGTGCTTGCGGAGGGTGTGCCTGGCACCTTCACATCCCCAGGACGTCCGTACGGTATAGGAGGAGTGAGGAAAAAAGAGCAATGTTAAGGGTGAGGCCAGAGACGTGACGTCAGACGGTGGAGGGCTCTGTGGGTCTCTCTAAGAAAATGTGGGCATCATAAATTTCAAAAATATGCCTTTCCTGAGAGATAATTTTTTTTATAACACGAGGCAGGGACTCCTGGTTTCAGTTTCTATTCAGTAATAGCCATTAGGCAGCTTTCTGACCTGTGTTGGACTGTTGCTGAGCAATAAGGATATCATACCAATGGCCAGGAAACTGCTAATTAATTCTACAGGAGATTGTAAAGACACATTTGCCATTCACCCAGCAAGTGCTGTTTAAGTACCTGTTGTGAGCATCTGCGTGCACTTGGGTTAAAGAGCTCGTGGGTGAGGTAGAACAGGAGCTCCACCGCCAGCCAGAGCACCGTCCGCCCACACCCTGAACCGGTCTCCCAGGAAGTACCTCTAGTTGGCCAAGTGGCAACAGACACCTCTCAGCCAGGGTGATTCTCTCCCCCTCTGCCCGTTTGAAGGCATCAACACTGAGCTTAAGACTGAAGTTCATTCTGTGCAGTGCACCAGGTACACCTTCAATGGCTAAGCTGGCACTGGCTAAGGTAATGTAAGAACGCAGCAAAGAGATGGGAACATGCCCTTTGGGTCATTGACTCCAGACCATTCCTGAACGTTAGCCTGTTTTCTGTGCTCCGGGCCTGGGTTCTAATGACTGTTTCTCATTGAATGCCTGGAATGGCAGTCTCAGTTTCCTTTGGTACCTTGCCTGGCTCTCCTTGGCGGAGTGTCCACTCCTTGTGCTTTCCTCCTTGTAATGGAGCCTCTAAGAGCTGGGAGCAAATGCATCTTGGAGACAGGACGAGGACAGAGTGCAGCCATCTATTTGGTCAAGAGGCACAGAAACATCGTTTGGTATTCAAGGTCATTAGATTCAGTTCTGCAAGCATCTGTGGAGTGCCTCGGTTCGGGACAAGGGAGAGTGGGGCATTAAAATTCTTTGAGAGCTCACTACATCCCAGGCACCAAGACAGGAGCAGCACACAGGCCAGTTCATGTCATCCTCCACTACCACCTGCATTTAAGACATAAGATCTGGAGAGGTTAAGCAAGTTGCCCAAGTCAAATAACTAGAGATGGCTTGGAAGCCAGGACCTCTGTCTACACCAAAGTCCAACTTTACTCCACTTTTCTAGTTTGTCCCCTGATGCTTAAAGGGTGACAGGAAAGATGCAAGTCAAACCAACAGGTAACAAGTGAGCACAATGTAGTTTAATAGAGGGGAAGGAGCATATGATCCCAGAGGGAGCCTAGGGCAGAAAGGTGGGATAGGAGGGGCCTGAGTTCGAGGCCAGCTTCTGCCCCTTGCTGCCCTCTCACAAAGCAGTGAAGTGGCACGGGGCACTCTGGCAGCCGTCCCTCCTCTCACGTGGCCCCGACCCCACTGGGCCAAGTCCTCCTGCACGAGGGCCCCACAGGCTGTGGGCTCATCTTCCCTCAGAAGCTTCACCAATTTTGGCATTTCTTATTTACTTCAGTAAGCATTTATTAAATACCTACTATGTACATGCTACACATGCCTCTTGCTTTTAAGAACACATAGCTATTCAATGTCAGGGATTTTATTTGCATATATGAAATAAAATATATTCAGATTATTCATTGCAGCATTAACTTAAAGCAAAATAGAGAGGTGGTTAAATATATTATAGTGCCTTCATATAAATGACTATTGTACAGCTATTTTAAAAAATTAGAAAAATAATGTTCAAGTTATATTGTTAAATAAAAAGCAAGTGGCAGA
Source organism: Anoura caudifer (assembly GCA_004027475.1). Taxonomy (NCBI): domain Eukaryota; kingdom Metazoa; phylum Chordata; class Mammalia; order Chiroptera; family Phyllostomidae; genus Anoura; species Anoura caudifer. The sequence goes on from PVKU01000418.1 coordinate 11,938, forward strand.
ACATTTAGTGTGTTCCCATATGTGGGGCGCACTCACACACACACATGTATGCCCATGCTTGTGAACCGTGCAAGGATACACAAGAGGCCAATAACTTTTGCTGCCCCCAGCAGGGAGCCGATCACCGAGGAATAGAAACAGAAGGAAGACTTTTTGCTGCACATCTCGGTGTTCTTCAAACTGCCCATTGGGGGAGGCACCAAGTAGTTCTTTCTTCCATCACAGACCAGCACATGGTGTGCACATTCTCACACAGCTTGCTCGGTGTGTCCCTCACCATACGGGTGTGACGACATCCGAACTGATCTCTTCCATTTTCCTGGACTGGAGTCCACTGGTTTCATACTTGGGTGACAATGTCACATTGCTCTAAAAGTTCTTAACTCTTTAATTTTTACTCTGAATTTCTCTTGTGTACCAGAAGCAAAGAGTCTGTGGGCTGGCACTGCCATATGCATTTTTTACTGTTGACTTGGTACATTATCTATTTAAAAAAAAGTTTGCTTAAAAAAAAATACTGGTGACCTACCCTAGCAGAGCAACCTTGCAAGAAGTGAGGGTAGAGTTGCTGATCTTGGATTCCCTTGGATTCTCTCTTGCTGCATCACCTCTTCACAAAACTGTGAGGTTGTCCGAGTCTGCAGGTGGCTCTTCACCACCCTCCAACGGATAAGCTTCACAGTCTCTCCGCTTCCCCTGCTAGGGATCTGCCTTAGACTTCCTCCCCACACCCATCTCTGACACTTACTGTGGCTGTCAACTCACTCTTACACAGATGTGCCGCCCTAACACAGACAGAAAGTAGTTCCATTCCCCTGTACACAGCGGGATTGAAAATAAAGTTTTCCAGAGAGAAGGAAAAAAGGCATCAGGATTAGATGACAGGTGTCAGACTTGAGTCTTTTTAGCTGGCCTGCCCTTCCCACTGATCGGCTCCCAGGGATGGCCCACGAGCAGAGTGAAACCCCTGGGGACTGGGAGACAGGGTTCTGGAGACCGTTGGTGGTGGGTGTGGCACGGGGTGGACAGGGTGCAGACCCTAAAGTGGGAAATTAAGGAAAGTGAGACTGACTGTTGTAGATTCTTGTAATTCAACCCATTAGTGATTAGAACTAAACTGTACGGAGTCATTGAAAATAGCTAAACCATCGCCAGTTGAAAACCAATCAGGTCGACCATTTTAACCGGTCTAAAGAGAAAGAATTGTCTGTCAGAAGCATAACAAAGTGGGGTCCTGGGGGGCAAATGTTGGTGGGTGTCCTTTCGAGCCATAACCAAGGGGGAGGCATCTAGACTTGAGAACATAACCCACCATGTTCTGGTGGCAGGGTGGCCACTACTGCAGAGACAACAGCAGCAGGCTTGACCTAGCACTCAACCCTGAGGAAGGACAGTAAGAAGCCAGAATTCCTTGGCAAGTAGAAGAGGAAAACTGAGATAGTTAAATGGCCGAACAATTTAAAGCCAGATAATGAATCACAAAGTTTTATCTTCCCTAACCAAGAACTCGTAGGAGCAAATGGTGTACACATTCCAGGCCTGGCAGGGGCAAATCTGCATGGGTCCCTGTTCCTCGTGGGTGAGTTCTTGGAAGGTGAAACTGACCAGAGAATGGCCCTGGCTTCTCAATACACTTATTTTGTTACATCAGCATATCAAAGGACACTCCTGGAAAGCTGATGAATATTCTATTGAGATCCTCCCCTAATATCTCCCCCTTTAAGAAACAGGTAAAAACCTTTAAGACAAAGGACCCAGTGCTCGCTCGCGCGCGCGCGCGCTCTCTCTCTCTCTCTCTCTCTCTCGTAAGATACCCCTCCCCACCTCATCTCCTCAGGTGTTTATCTTTCCCTTCTTTCTCTTAAGCTCTAAAAGTTTCACAATAGACTTCTGGGCAGTGGCAACTTTTCCAGGGCTAAATCCCTGAACTTGTCGCCAAGGGCCCTCCTTTTGCCTCTGTAACTTGTTTCCTGGGTGCAGTCCAGCTGGCTCACTCCTGCCTCTGTGACTTCCTTTCCAAAGAGCCAAGGCAGATCCGCCTAGGCTCCACTCTTCCTCACGTTTCCAAAGGGCTAAGGTAGCGCCGCCTAGGCTCACAACTACTGCTACGATTTGTATCTTTTATCCTAAGCCCTTCCTTTGTCTCACTGTCCCCAGCTTTAATAAATGTGTTCTCAAAATCATCTGGACGCATGCTGTGAAATCTCTCCTGCAGGAGGTCAAGAACCCACACATTCCAGACTGTGCCAGGGCAGACCTGCCTCGGTCCCCATCCCTTTCCGGTGACATCACCACAAAGCTCATCCCCCTGTTCTCACAACATATGGACCAAACAATCTGTTCGTACAGGTTGCATCGCCATGCGTCTTTGCCCTCAGGGAGCGAACGTGTTGGCTTTCTGCTCTATATCTCATTATAAATTCATACGCCGGCTCCGTGCTTTATAGTCCAAGCTTTTGTAAACTCAGGTAACATAAATATACTCTGGAGATACGAATCCACTTTTGGTGAGGAGGAATACTCAAGAGTATGAGCCCATAAGGCCAAAGAACCGGCCACAGAATGTGATTATTTCAACGTGGCACGGCTGCTCTGAGACTCCGTGGCAGCCAGACAGCGAAAGGCTGAGGGATCAGCATCACAATGACGTTCTCAGATTTCTCAAGTTCTTCTGGTCAAAGCAGAAGCTCTGGATATAATCCTCAGGCTTCTGTACTGGTTTTGATTTGGCATGGCTCGGCGATGTAATGGAGTGTGTCTGACATGCAATTACACAGTTACAAAGGCTGTATATTTAAAACCATGTTAAAATGCCCCATGTCAAAACAGCCAAGACAAGAAGCCATGTACTTTTAAAACCCTGTTTTAAATTTTAAAATATTAAGAGATAATCCATATGCATGTTTCAAATATTAAAATGTGTTCTAAAAGTACAGGCAGAAGTCTCCCATCCTTGCCCCATTTGCTCAGTTTCAATTTCTTCTAACAACTAACCCCTGAGATTAATTTACTCTTCATTCTTGTAAGTATTTTGGCATTTTTAAGCCAATGAGATTTTTTTGCCTTCTTTTTTCACACAAAGTAGAATACTTTATGTGCTTTACTGTCTATCTTGGTTACCTTTTTTATCAGTGTATCTTGATGATGTTTTCATATCAAGGCAAAAAGGAAGTTACTATATAATTGTTGTAGTAGACAAGGTAAGAACACAGGATTTGGCATTAGATGAACTCAAATTTTATAACAATCTATGTGCTTTGGGTGGGTTTTCTAACTTTCATTAACTTTTAGTTTTTAATTCTATAATGTGAGGGCAAAACAACTCAGTTTACAAAGTTTCTATGAGGCCTGAATATATGTGCAGACATTACATTTCCTAATTTCAATCATATTACAAAGGTATAATAATCAATACAGTATGGTACTTGCATAAAAGCAGAGACATAGATCAATGGAACAGAATAGAGAGCCCTGAAATAAAGCCATGCATGTATAATCAATTACTTTCCCACAAAGGAGCCAAGAATGTACAATGAGAAAGCAAGAGTCTCTTTAATAAATGGTGTCAGGAAAATTGGACAGCCACATGTGAAAGAATGAAACTGGATCCCAATCTTACCCTACATACAAAAATCAATTCAAAATGGACTAATGATTTGAACGTCAGACCTGAAACCATAAAACTCCTAGAAAAAAACATAGGGTAAAAGCTCCTTGACATTGGTCTTGGCAATGAGTTTTTGGACTTGACAGCAAAAGCAAATGCAACAAAAACAAAAATAAACAAGTGAGACTACATTAAACTAAACCGCCCCTGTACAGCAAAGGAAACCATCAACAAAATGAAAAGGCAACCAATGGAATGGGAGAAGACATTTGCAAACCATGTGTCTGATAAGGGATCAATATTTAAGATATATAAAAAACTCACTATAAAGAATTCATACAACTCAATGGCAAAAATACAAATGATCTAACTAAAAATTGACAGAGAAAATGAATGGACTTTTTTCCCCAAAGAAGACATACAGAAGGCCAACAGGTACATGAAAAGGTGCTCAACATCACTAATCACTGGGGAAATGTGAATCCAAAACACAATGAGGTATCACTTCACACCTGTTAGAATAACTGTCATCAAAAAGACAAGAAACACATGTTGGAGAGATTATAAAGGAAAAGAAACCCTTGTTCATTGTTTGTGGGAATGGTGCAGCCACTATGGAAAACAGAATGGAAGTTCCTCAAAGAATTAAAAGTAGAACTACAAAATGGCCCGGTAATTCCACTTCCGGGTACATAAACAAAGGAAGTAACAGCAGGACCTCAAAGGGACACAGCACTTCCCAGCCCCCTGCGGCATTATTCATGAGAGACGAGATATGGACGCAACCTAAGTGTTCATAAATGGATGAGTGGATAAAGAAAATGTTATACAGACACAATTGCCTATTATTCAACATGAAGAAAAAGAAGGGAATTCTGTCATTTGCAACAAAATGGATATACCGTGAAGGCATTATGCTGCATGAACAGAGACAAACACTGCATGGTACCACATTGTGTATGAAGAGGGTGGAGAGTGAAACTCAATGAAACAGTGCATGAAAGTGATTGCCAACGACTAGGGGCTGGGGGAAATACAAAGGTTAAAAAAGGACATACACTTTCAAAGATAAACAATGTGATAGGAACAGGCTGGCCCCACACCCAGGTGCGGCAGTTGAGTATCCAGAGGAATATTTCAGCTGCTGAAATCCCTCTTAGGAATGAGGGGTCCCAGCGCCACCCTGGGCCCCCCATTCCAGAGCACCAGTGCTAGGAAGAGGAGCCTCTAGCACATCTGACCATGAAAGTCAGCAGGGATTTTGTTCATCTGGGTAAAGGGGGAGGCTGCCAGAAACCCAGACGCCCTCTTAAAGGGGCCTGTACACAGACTGACTTACTCAGGCGCACTTACCTCACTCTCCTGCAGAGACACAGTAGCTCAGGAGATGCCAGAGACAGACCAGGAGGAAGAGAGTTGTGCAGCTTCAGAGCAAGGACTGGAGGGACACCTGCACTTGTCCCTGTCTTGAGCTCCATACCCGCCCTACCCCCAGGCCAAATCTGAATCTCTTTAGCCTGGTGAACTCCACTCCTCCACCCTGATGAGTACCTGAGACCCTGCCCCACCCAACTCGTGCACCCCTAGAGGCTATTTCAGCAGCTTTCACCTGGCATTGGCCTGCCCAGCAGTTTTTCTTAAAAAACTCTCAAGGTTCCGAAGGCCTCAGGCAGGCAGCTGCTGGACCTCTCTGCCCTGTGCCTTTTGCTAAATGGACCCGGGTTCAGCATTGGCACCAAATCTAAATCTGCATTAAACTGGTGACCGCCACTCACCCCACCCTAATCACTCCAGGAGATCCTGTCTGATTAGACTCACATACTGCCCTGGTTCTTTGTGACTGAGCACTTTCTGTGGCTGAGCACTATGGCTAGCTGCAGGCCTCGGGTGCCCTGTTCATTTTGCTGAGCTGCCCCAGGCCCAGTACTGGTGGCAGCCAACCTTGGTTCACAGCATGGCCTCTCCCAGATGCCTCCTGGTTCAACATAGGCATCTACCACTGGAGAATTGCTTGGTAGCTCCTACCAGATAGCCCTGGGTCAGTGACCAGCCCCTTCCAAGATGCCCTAGAACCAACCAACCTGGTGTCCAGCTTCAGACCACAACAGAACACTATCTGATTAGGTGCCCAAGTGGTACAACCCAAGAATAGTCTCAGTAGGTAACAGAGCCTGCTGGGGTGAATCCAGATCCATGGGGTCAGGTGTTCCCATGCAGCTGGTATGTAAGCTATGGTCATGGCCAATCCTCGTGGCCAGCCAGCCTGAGGTCAGTCCCACCCACTGACATGTGAACAGCAATCAAGCCTGAACTACAGCAGGAAAGCACACATGATACACACAAAGGACACTCCCAGAGCACCCAGTTCAGGGGACCAGGGGGACTGTGCCACTGGGCTGCACAGATCACCTACTACATACAGGCTACACCCTGGCAAGGCTAGGGGATGTAGCAGATCTACCCAATACACAAAAACACATGCAGAGAAGCAGCTAAAAGAGGACACAGAGAAATGTGCCCCGACTTCCGGCCAAGATGGAGGCGTAAGTGGACACGCTGTGCCTCCTCTCACAACCAAGATTAAGGACAACAAAAACATAGAACCGCCCCCCCCCAAAAAAAAAAAAAAAAAAAAAAAACAAAAAACAACCAGGACAGAGAGAAAATTAAATTGTATGGGAGTCCGACAATGATTCACCCAGACCAGTAGGAGGGGTGGAGTCAGAGGCTGGTGGAGTCAGATCAAGGTGGAATAAGCCGGTTGTGGTCCTGGGTGCACAGTCACCCCAGGCTCACAGGTGGTGGCTGCCAGTTGCCGAACGCGAGGAGGACAAGCGGGGCACACAAGGTGGCTGACTGCGGACACACATTTGCACATAGATAAACCAGGCAAAAACGGGCAACAAGACAGACTGCACGATGCAGGGCCCCAGCACCGGGAAGTGAAGCCTAAAAGCACCCATTGGAAACACTTGTGGGGGCTGAGGTGCCAGGAGGGAGTCCCAGCCTCACAGGAGAGAGAGTTCACTGGGGAGACCCACGGGGTCTTGGAGCATGCACAGGCCCACCCACATGGAAATCAGCACCAGAAGGGCCCAATTTGCTAGGGGAAAGTGGCTGAATGGACTGGAATCAGCAAGATAGCATGGAGCAAGCACCACTGTTCCCTCTCAGACCTCACAACCCAGTGACTGGGCTGCCCTGCCCTGGTGAATGCCTAAGGCTCCGTCCCTTACTACATAACAGCCACAACCAGACAAAAACAAAAACAAAAACAACAACAACAAAACCCCCCCAAAACCAAGGATGGCTCAAGTGGGAGAACAGACAAGGGCCCTGGAGCTAATTCATCTGAGTGACCAGGAGGTGGTCAACCTATCAGATGCAGAGCTCAAACACTGGTAGCCAACCTATCCGAAGCACAGTTCAAAGCACTGGTGATTAGGAAGCTCACAGAATTGGTTGATTTTGGTCGCAAATTAGATTAATAAATGAAGGCTACAATAAGTGAAATGAAGAAAAACACACAGGGAACCAATAGTGATGGGAGGAAAACTGGGACTCAGATTAATGGAGTGGACCAGAAGGAAGAAAGAAACAACCAAACAAACAGAAAAGAAGGAAGAAACAAGAATTCAAAAAAAAAAAAAAAAATGAGGAGAGGCTTAGGAACCTCCAAGACATCTTTAAACATCCCAACATCCAAATTATCGGGGTACCAGAAGGGGAAGAGGAAGAGCAACAAGTGGAAAACTTATTTGAACAAATAAGAAAGGAGAACTTCCCCTATCTGGCAAAGGAAATAGACTTCCAGGAAGTCCAGGAAGCTCAGACAGTCCCAAAGAAGTTGGACCCAAGGAGGAACACACCAAGGCACATCATAATTCCAAGATTAAAATGAAGGAGGGAATTCTAGAAGCATCAAGGGATAAAGGCAGAGTCACCTACCAAGGAGTTCCCATCAGACTGTCAGCTGATTTCTCAAAAGAGACCTTCCAGGCAAGAAGGGGCTGGAAAGAAGTATTCCAAGTCATGACAGTCAAGGACCTACATCCAAGATTGCTCTATCCAGTGAAGCTGTCATTTAGAATGGAAGGGCAGATAAAGTGCTTCTCAGATAAGGTCAAGTTAAAGGAGTTCATCATCACAAAGCCCTTATTATATGAAATGTTAAAGGGACTTATCTAAGAAAAAAGATAAAAAATAGGACAGTAAAAAGATGGCAAACTCACAGATATTAACAACCACATCTAAAACAAAAGCAAACTAAGCGAACAAGTAGACCAGGAGCAGGAACACAGAAATGGAGATCACGTGGAGGATTTGCCACAGGGGAGTGGGAGGAGGAGAGAGGGGGACAAGGTACAGAGAATAAGTAACATAGACGGTGGATAGAAAATAGACAGGGGGAGGGCAAGAATAGTGTGGGAAAAGTAGAAGCGAAAGAACTTATGACATATGGACGTGAACTAAAGGGGGGGAATGTGGGTGGGAGGGGGTGTGCAGGATGGAGGGGAATGATGGGGGAGAAATGGGACAACCCACCATGTAGTAGCATAATCAATAAAATATAATTTTTTAAAAAGTAGAAAGAAAAAGAAAAAAAAATCTAAAAAATGTAGAGGTAAGCAATCTACTCTCAGCAAAATGGGAATAGAGGGAACATATCTCAGTTAATAAAGGCCATATATGAAAAACCCACAGCTAATGTCATACTCAATGGGAAAACACTAAAAGAAGTTCCGTTAATATCAGAAACAAAACAAGGATGTCCACTTTCATTACTTTGTTTAACACAGTACTGGCACTTTACCCACGGCAGTCAAGAAGAAGAAATAAAAGGATTGGAAAGGAACAAGTAAAACTGTCATTTTTTGCAGATGCCATGATACTATATATCGAGAACTTGTAAGATTCCATCAAAAATTATTAGATCTGATAAATTAATTCAGTAAAGTAACAGGATATGAAATTAATATTCCGAAATAGGTTCTATTTTCACACATCAATACCAAACTATCTGAAAGAGATATTAAGAGAACAATCCCATTTACAATTGATCAAAATAAATTCATAGGAATAAATTTAACTAAGGAGGTAAAAACTTGTACTCAGAAAATTGAGACAGTGAAGAAAGAAATTGAGGAAGATGAAATAAATGGAAGCATATACCTTGCTCATGGATAGAAAGAATTAACATCATTAAAATGTCCATACTGTCCAAAGCAATCTACAAATTTAATGCAATCCCCACCAAAATAACAATGGCATTTTTCACAGAACTAGAACAAATAATACTGAAATTTATATGAAATCACAAAAGATCCCAAATAGATGAATCTTGAGAAAGAACAACAAAGTTGGAGGTATCATGCTAACTGATATGAAATTACACTACAAGGTTATAGTAATCAGAACAGCATGGTACTGACATAAAAGCAGACACATAGATCAATGGAACAGAATAGAGAGCCCAGAAATAAACCTATACCTATATGGTCAACTACTCTATGATAAAGGAGGCAAGAATATACAATGAAGTAAAGACAGTCTATTCAATAAATGGTGTTGAAAAAAATTAATAGATCCATGCAAATAAATAAACAAAATAGACTCCTTTTGTATGGAGGTTACTAAAAAATTTAAAAACAGAATTTCCTTATGACTCAGCAATTATACTTCTGGGTATTTATCTGAAGAAATTCAAAACACTAATTCAAAAAGGTACATGCACCCTTATATTTATTGCAGAGTTATTTACAATAGTCAATATATGGAAGCAATGCAAGTGCCCATCAGTAGACAATTGGACAAAGAAGTAGTAGATATCTACAATGAATATTACCCAGCCATAAAAAAAGAATAAAATCTTATCATTTACAACAACATGGATGGACCTAGAGGGTATTATGCTATGTGAAATAAGTCAGACCCAGAGCAACAAATACCATATGATTTCACTTAAAAGTGGAATCTAAAGAATGAAATAAAGAAACAAGACAGAAATAGATTCATAGATAGAGAACAAACTGATGGATGCCAGATGACAGTAGGCACTAGGTGAAAATATGAAGGAATTAAGAAGTATACATTGGTAATCACAAAATAATCGTGGGGATATAGAGTGTGGCACAGGGAATATAGTCAGTAACAATGTAGTAACTATGTAGCGTCAGGTGGGTACTAGACTTATTGAGGAGACCTCTTTGTAAATCATGTAAACATCTAACCATTATTTGTACACCTAAAACTAATATAAAATAATATTCAATATCAAATGAAAATTTTTTTTAATTTAAAAAATAAAATGCTTTTGCTAATCCTTCAAATATAGATAGATTGATAGAGCCCTTAACACAACATAAAACATATGACCATTGAGAGGGCTAAAAAGAAGGAGGAAAAGAAGTGGAAGGAGACATATAGGAAGGAGCAAGAACATTCCATATTAGCCAAATTTCTAGGATCCTGTAATTTATCCAATTTGATACCGGATCAGTTTCCTCCAGTGGACTCTGGTTTCCTCAAGTCCAAGTGAGAAGACAATTAGACTGGCTGGTTTACAAAGTTTTGTTTGAACAGTTGTTATAATTTAGTTCTCTGAAAGAATTATCAAACTTTCTAATTTTTTATATTTATTTAACATGTGTTTATTGTGATTGTTTTGTACAAAGGGGTCAGGAAAATGAACTTGAATAAGACATAGTTCCTCTCTTCAGAATAATTCACATTTTATATATATGGAGGGAAATGCATAGAAATGGGCCAAGGAGGGAGAGAACATGAGAGAGAGAGAGAGAAGAGAAGTCTTCATTTGAAGGAGACACACAAAAGGTTCCGCTAGGAGCAATGGGGTTGGTCATGAAACCTTTCCCAACAGCTCAGTCAAGGCCACTGAATCCACATGGACTTGCTGGCAGTGGAGGAGGCCTGGTGAAGGTTACGTGGTGGGTGGGAGGGATCCCCTCGTGGGTCTAAGGCACTACACAGGACACTACTAAGAACCGCCGTTCATCTTTGAACTCAGAAGTCAGTGCAATCTCAGCTGATTTACTTGTATTAAGCATTTGCACATACCATCTGTATAAACTTCAGTGAATCACTTCCCTTCCCACTGACTCAATTTCCTCATCTATAAAGTGGGAACAGGAATAAAAAGCGCGTTCTTGCTCTCAAAAAGAAGCCGTATGAAGGATGAAGCTTCTGTTGTTTAGACCCGACATTTGGCATATAGGGCTGGGGTTCACTTAAATTCTCTAAGATAAAGTACTCTTGATGTTTCCAGACAACAAGTAACTGCTCCCAGGTGATTAGGTTCTCTGTATCCTGATGTTAGAAAAACTTGTATCTTTTATATCGCATGTCAATCAACTATTGTCCATAGGAGGTAGAGAAAGCTGATCTGCACTTTCTAAACAGACTGAGGAAGCACTAGACAAAATGATTAGATGTTCCTTGATTCAATGCCAAAACACTATTATTGCATCTTAACTTGGGAATCCAGGAAGATAAAAACACTCACCGCCTTCTTTCCAGGATGACACAGTCTGTACCAAGATGGGGACTGGCCCAGTTATGCAGTTTGGGGCCATTTGTAAATGCTACCCCCACAAGATTGAGTGGGGTGCTGGCCATTCTTCTCTGGCAAACTTTAAGATTTTATTTTTTAGAGCAGTTTAAAATTTACAGCATAATTAAGAGGAAGGTACAGAGATCCCCCCATACTCCCACACATGTGCAGTCTCCCCATTATCAGCATCCCTACCAGAGTGATTTGTTGCAATTCATGAATTTACATTGATACATAATAATCACCCAAGTCATAGGTTACATCAGGGTTCGCTCTTGGTCTTGTTCATTCTAGGCATTTGGACAAATGTGTAACAACTTGTATCCATCACCATAGTATCAGACAGAGTATTCTCACTACCCTAAAATCCCTCTGTGCTCTGTTAGGGAAATTCCTGATGGAGTCTTTCTTGGAGATGAAACAAAATCACTTTCTGACCAGTTCTAACACAAATTGCCAATGTCTCAACTCACAAGGGTTTCTTTTCTTTTGATTCTCGTGCATTTTTTTTCCCAAAAAGGAAATAACAAGGATAATGGATAATTCCACATGTTATTCATTTTCTGGCCTTCTCCAACTTCTGTCTTCTCCCCAAACCATCAGAAACACAAACATGATCAGAAGCCAATTAGAGCAAGATCAGCCAAAAAGTGGGTGATATGCAGTTAGGTGTATGGGACCAATTGTTATGATAAATGTTCTTTTAAGTAGCCAGTTCTGTGAAGGCTATAGACTGTTTACATATGATTAATTAAAAAATAATTATCTTTGACTGGAAGAACATGAGACAATAAATGGACCATAAAATCTAAATAAATACTCAGGCTGCTGCCTTTAGTTTCAGCCAGTGACAGGAATATTTATGACTTGTATAAAAGACATGATAAACTCTCCCCTCATGTACCCACCATTTGCAGAATCCGAAGGCATTGTGAAATCACTCTTGACACGTTCCTTTGTTTTCCCATGCCCTCTGCCTGTGGATATGTCACACCAAAACAGTGGATTATTGCACAATCATTACAATGCTTTCATTTTTCATTTGTTGACTGCCATCGTCTCAGAGGTCACCCTCAGTGGCCTCTTCTGCCTCGTCTTCATCCCTTACCTGGCCTGCAGACCTGGCCCAGAAAGGGTTCCTCCGTGCCTAGCTCTCTCCACTGCAGGCATCTTACACACTGCTGCCGGTTCCATCTGCCTCGGGCACAGCACTCTCACGCTCAGAAACAAGCAAACAAATGCCCCCCAAAGTTCCGTGTCTATTTTCTTTTTCCTTTTTGTCTAGGGAATACAATCCAGACTGTTTAGTCTGGACTTCAAGTCTCTATCTTTCATGAATCCAAGCATTTAACAATCATTGAATCCTCACATGTGAAAGGCACTGTATTAAGAATGTAAACACAAGTAATATGTGTTCTTTGATCCATGGACCTTATAGTTCTAGGAGATGGGGAGAGACATATAAATAAGCACATAAATACAGCAATGTTGAGTTCAGCCAAAGAAATACATATAGAGCATGGTGTAGGCACGCGCACACATACACACAAAGCATGTAATTGAATCAAAGCATGTTTTTGTTTTGCAGGGCAGGGAAGCCTAGAAAGTTTTTTCTAGGAGGTTGAAGGTTCCAGTGAGAAAGCTGAGCTGAATCATGTTGAGTGGTGGTGAGAAGTTCCCCAGACTACAAGGGAGGAAAGGACACCCCGAGAGGAGGGTGCGGTACAAAATAGAGAGCAAGTCTGGGAATTGCTAGAAGCTTGATGTGTGGAGCAGATGAGTTCAATCCAGAAAATAAGTTGGAGACAAAAGCAGATGACAAAGGTGACTACTTAAGAGGTGAAAATTATCCCAATGTGGCAAAGGCAATCAAGTGACAGGTTTTAAGACAGGAAGAAACACGATTGAATTTTTGCTTTACAGGTACTCTTTGATTGCAGGTGTGGAGCAGGGAGTCACAGAGGACAGGAAGGGTTGTTGGGAGACAGCTGGAAGAACTTTCCAGGGTTCCGTAGGAGCGTGCTAGGGGCCCAGAGTCCATTGCCACAGCACACTTGAAAGAGCGCAGATTCAGGAAGTAGGTGGACCTGAACGCTACTTAGAAACGATGGGACACATGTTAAGTCATTTAGCCAAGCCATGACTAAGTTTCCTCAGTTGTTAAATAAAAATAATGTTGTCCACCTCCCAAGATGGTTGTGAAGACAAAGTAAAATAATTTTCAAAGACAGTTTAACACCATGGCTCACACGCAAAGAGACTCAGTAAACAGGAGCTGGCATGAAGGCAGAGCAACGGGAAAGAAGGGTGTGAGAGAGGCTGAAGAAGGAAGTAGAATCTACTGGACAGAACTTGGTCCCCAATTTCATGTTGAGCATTAAAGTAAGGGAAATCAAGGGTAACACCTCTCTTTTTAAAAAAATGGGTAAGTAGATAACTAAGTGAGGAGGAGATTTGGGGGGAAAGGTACAAATTCCAGTGGAAATAGCAGGTGGTTTGACATAAGGATCCGAAATTCGATTTAGAAGCTTAGGTTTATAATGAGGTGAAAGCATACCGCTGGCCATTGAGGTTTCAGAACTGGCTGAGATCCCCTAAGGAGAGAATGGGAGGTGAAGAGAGAAGGCAGCGTTGGAAAGAACTCTAGCATTTAAAGAAGTGGGTGGGTGACCAAGGAATGGGAGAAATCTGGAAACACGGGAGACATTGAAACCAGGGGATGAGCGCTTTGGAAGAAGAGGGTGTCATGGATAACATCAAATATTTTTTTTTAAGACATTACATAAGATAGTCATCAGTTTGCATTCATCTGGGTTAGAAAGTAAGGCAGTCGTTGATGACATTTGCTGGAGAAACTCCCTTGGGTTGTCGGGGACCAACAGCCTTGTTATGGTGACTGAGACGTGAACAGATGAACAATGGTAGAGATGAGGAAAGAATGCGATTTGGAGGAGAATATGGAAAAAAGTACAGGAGTCAAGGATTGAGAGAGGGTTTTAAGCTTGGGGAAGCTAGGAAACACTTACATGCTTTGGGCAATGAGCTGTGTGAAAACCATTTAAACATACAAGCAGCCTGGCAAGCAGCCTGGCTGGTATGGCTCAGTGGACTGAGTGCAGACCTGTGAACCGAAAGGTCACTGGTTCGATTCCCAGGCAGGGAACATGCCTGGGTTGTGGGCCAGGTCCCGAGAAGCGGGCTCATGAGAGGCAACCACATGTTGATGTTTCTCTCCCTCTCTTTGTCCCTCCCTTCCCCGCTCTCTAAAAGTAAAAACATAAAATCTTAAATAAATAAATAAATAAATAAACATACGTGCAAAAGAAGAAATACTATTAAGCAGGAAGGGAGAATTCAGATCACACAAAAGTGAAGGGATTAGCTAAAAGCAGGTGATGGAACAGCTCTTCATGTGGAAAAAATATGCCTACATGTCTCTATATGCATGTCAGCTGTGGTGGGCAGAATGATCTCGCCAAAGATGTCCATGCCTTAATCCCTGAGCACATAAATATGTCATGTTACATGGCAAAGGGGACTTTGCAGGTGTAATTAAGGTTACAGACCTTCATCGAAGGAGATGAGCCTGGATTATCCAGGTGAGCACGATCTAATCACATGAGCCTTTAAAAGCAGAGAACTTTCTCTGGGTGAAATGAGGATGATGCGGCAGGAAAAGCAGTCGGAGACGTTCGAAGCACGAGAGGGGCTCGACCCGTTATTACTGGAAGGGGCCACAGGAAAGCATAAGAAGAAATGCAGACAGGCTCTAATAGCAAAGACCAGCCTCTGGATGACAGCCAGCAAGGAAACAGAGACCTCAGTGCCAAAGCTGCAAGGAACTGAACTTGGCCAGGGCCTCCGAAAGGAACACAGACTTGCTGACATTTTAATTTTAGTCTAGTGAAACTAAACAGAGGACCTGAATGAGCCACGCTATATGCAGACTCTCACATACAGAACTGACTGCTAAGTTTGTGGCAATTTGTTACGGCAGCAATAGAAAAACTAACACACCAGCTGACAGCCTACAGGGAAGATGGTGAGGGAGGCAACGAAAGACCGAGGACAATCGGCCACTTGCACCTGTTTTCCAGTTTCTCACCCAGCAAGGCTTTTGACCTGCTCTGGTGCTCTGGGCTCTTGCTGAAGATTTATGGCATGAAGGTGCAGGCAAGGATTTTCGCAAAGTTATGCTAATGCTGGGAGAGGCAAGAGCAGCTTGCAACTCTCCCGGCCTCCAATTTTACCTCTCCAGGTAGCCATGCACCTCTCGATATACCAGTCTCCCAAGGATTCCTCCCTTATAGTTGTTACTAGTTTCTGGAAGCCAGATTAGCTTCTTGTTTCTGCAATTTTTCAAGAGTTGATCCGGGAGAGGAGGCCAAGGATTGCTATATTTCTCCATTTGGGGAGAATGAAATCCTTGGATCTATTCTATGTGCCTGGACCTCATGGTCTCATTTAATCAGTCACTATCTCCATAGGATAGGTGCTGTACTAATGTTTAACAAAGAAGCAAACTAGACACACCATAAATAGTTGCCCGAGGGCACAGCTAATAGGTGACACAGCCGGCTGGTCCTGGGTATCCCTAAACACAAAACCTGCTCTCTTAATCAGGGTAGCATGCTGGCACACAGAGATTTGCTTTCTTAGTCTTCTTACTTAATGAAGAAAGAGAGATGTTGACCCTGGGTAAAGGTATTTCAAGTGCTGCAGGTCCTGGAGGGCTGAGAAGATATTTACATCCTGTTAATAGCTTCCGATTCTGCCAACTCATGGGGCTGGCTCAATGTGTGAAGCGAAAACACTGACAGTTATAATAGAAAAGCCAAGGGTGACTGACCTCTAGATCTTTCTCAAGCCCAGGAAAAACAGTATTGCATTTTCCCTGCAACAGTAGCCCTAGATGAAAACAGATGGGAGCTAGAGGCAGCCCTGTACTTGGAATGAAGCACCGGTTGGCTGCCAACTACCTACCAGCTATGTGATTGTGCCTGACGCACTCAAGTTTCTGTGCCTTAGTTGCTTCATCAGGAAATTGGGGATAATAATGTTTATCTAGTGGCAGATGTCTGAAAAAGTTATCCCTTGCTCAGGTTTTCTCCAGCCCTAAGATACAAAATTCTGATTGTCAATTGAGCTTTACCAGAGCTCTGTAGGCAATGGGGTTGGAAATAATGATGCCGCAAAAGATCCTCCCAACTAGAAAGTAAGCTAATTTGTTTTGCATTGGATATTTGAGTAAAATCTGACTTACACATTTCCTCTTACTTAATCCAGTTTGACTTCCATGTTACTGCCTTGTGATGAATGTTCTATTGCATATCTGCATTGCTGCTGCGAGTCACAGAGGAGCTCCATAAAGCTAACATATGACCCAGGTGTCAAAATACCATTTCAGGAAATAACTCAGAAATGAATTTTGATCACTAGGACACAGTCCATCCATTCAGCCCAGGGAGCCTTAGTGCTTCCTGTGGCCCATTCAGTTCTGAAAATAGCATCCTAAAGCAAATGTGGAGGAAGTAATTAATTGTGTAAAATATCACAGAGATTTACCCTGAATTGCAGAAGCACCTTTGTACAAATCCTGTTGAGACTTTTACAAGAGCTGTCTTATCCCACAGTGAGGAAGTCAAAGCCAGCCATGAAATTGACCACTGGCCAAACTGCTCCTGGTCCAGAGAAGTGAAGGAGTGAAGGCCCTAATGAGACAATAAACACAGTCTTTCTTTCTTCTTCCCCCACCTCTCTGCTGCCAGTGAATTTCTAAGTCTGAGAGAATGCTCTCCTTCTCTTTCTTGGCCTCTCTTTTCCTTCCTTTTTAGTTTTTTGGTTCTCTAGGTTTACAATCCTTATTTTACTACATCTACCCGTTGGGTTTACTGACTGATCATTTCTTAACAGCAGCTTGAGATGGGAGAGATATGGAAAAGAACAGAAAGACATTAGTCATGCTTTGGTGAATGCCCGCGGGAAGAGAGAATGGAAGAAGCATATAAAATAGTAATTATGATAATGAAGTTAACAGGTAATACAGCATCACTGTGTTTGGTAAGCCATTGGTCCTTTCTGACACCAAGACTCTGGGGTTCTGGAAATGCTACTACGGCTGCTCCCGCCAATACGAATGCAAATGCTGCTACCAGTAACAGTAATAACGAAAACCCGTCTGAATTGCTGTAACTTTCTATTTGTCAAAGTGCCTTTGTAAATGTCATTGTACCCTCAAGTGCATACGGCAAGGAGGGAGGCTTTGGTACGATCACCCCTCACTCTGTGGGCACCGGAAGAAGCTGGCCCTCAGGGACAGCTGAGCAGCCACTCCAGTGCGCAGTGGATGACCCAGGATGGAGCCCACGTCTCTTCATTCATTGTCTGGGCTCACTGCATTATATGTCACCCCATGGCTCAATTAATGATAAGAGACTTTAAAAAAAAAACAAATTTTGAGGTCCCATAAGGAGAGAGAACAGTGGTTAGAGAGGTAGAAGAGAGAAAAGGCACAGAAGGGTGACTCTACAATCACATTGCAGTTGAGTTTGCCCCACCAGTAGCGGGTTTTGCTGGGAGATGCTTATGCATCTGGGTGTGTGAAAACCACAGGCCAAACTTTGCACACATTTCTCTTGGCTCAGCAGTTCTTCTGTGTTCTGTTAGGAAAAAAAAAAGGAGCAGACAGAGGTGATGTTTCAACTTGCCCAAAGCACATGAGATTGCCACATCGTGGCACCTAATTGTGTTAATTCCCTGGGATTTCTGCAGAATTTCTCCACTTGCCTTCACAGTCCACTAAGCTCATCTCTTCGAGAAAACAATCCAGGGTGGCTGGGTGATACTCTATGACAACTCCAACATTTCCTGGTGCCTGACATCTTGTAAGACAAGCAGGAAATGCAGCCTGTGCTGGAGATGTTAACCAGAGGGTCCGGCATCAAAATATCTCAAGTCTGGTGCCAGGTAAAGAAAAAGGCAGGCATACTGGGCCAAACATCAGTTTCCCAAGAGAAAGTTAAAGACTTTGAGGAGAAAGAGAAAACAAAATAAGCCCAAAACAACAAAATTTAGTTCTTCCTTAGGAAAAAAAAATAGTTTTAGAATGGTACTGGCTGATACCCTAAGTAATATTTAGTTTGAAACTTTGATGTCCTGCTGTCGAATCAAGAGAGTAGTAAGTCATGATGTCCAAGTGGTACTTTCAGGTTCACAAAGGCTTGTACCTGCAGGATCTTCTCCAGGTTCCACAGTAACCCTAGAGCAAGTCTGAAGACTTTTTATCCCCAAATTCCTGGTGAGGAAACCAAGGCCACGCACGAGTTGGCTATGGAGTTAGGCCTTGAGCCAGCCCCCCTGACAACTGTCCAGTGGCCTCTCCTGTCCACACACTGACTACCCTGTGTCGTGGGGTCCAATTCTTTCCTGCGTTCCAGGAATGTATGTAGTTCAGCGGCTTCTCAAACAGCACTGAAAAAGGCTTTGGCAGGAAGTCACAGGCGTTTGCTGCAGGCCTGCAGTGCAGGGAGCACGGCACCGCTTTAAGAGTGCGTCCCTGCCGTGGAAGGAGGGCCAGCCGCTGTCCCAACCACGCGGAGGCAACCCCCTCCTCCACATTCACCAGGTCCGTGCTTCCCTGTCTCCATGCCGTTCTCAGGAGAAACACCCTCCTGTTTGTCAGACTTGGCGCGTCTCCGAATTCCCGAATCTTGAACCTGTCCACTCTACAGCACGCATGGCGCTATCTCCTCTCAATCCCGGACTGAATCCAGCTTGATTTTTTGCATCCTCCCTGTCAAAACTCTAAACATTTTATTGTCATGCCCATGAGTTTTGACTTCTTAACTTTGTCTAAGTGCCTTCCTTGGACCAGTGTTTTCAGCTCTACCCTAAACCTTCCACACAGTTGCTCTACTCCTATTCTCCCTGGTCCTGAGTGAATGCTTGACATTTTTTAACTGGCTGGACCCAGGGAGTCTAACGTATGCAACCAGTACTTGGGGGACACCTACCAGGTCAGGCTGCCTCGGCAATGTTTGCAGGGATGAGTCTTTATTCTTGGTCTAGTGGAGAAGCCACGGAGGCATCACAGCTTAGCATTTTGTCCTATTTCAGTGGTTTCGAGGCAGGATAGGTGGAGCTGGATAGTGTTTCCCGCTGGAAAAGATGTCGGTATGTCTGCTCAGTGGATCTGGGAGGAAGACTCTGTTGCAGTTCTTCATTTCCTTTGTCTATTGTTGCAGGTTTTCATTAACCTTTGAGGTTGTCTTCATCTTGTGGTTTGCATTTTAAGCATTTTCTGGTTTCGAAATTGCCTAGCAAATAATTTCTTTTGATCCAACTGCCTCCCTCAATTATTATTATATTTAACTCTTCTGTAAAATAGCAAACTCCACACCCCTTGGATATCGCAAAACAACACCCCACCCATCTGTGGCTTCCTGGCGCAGGGTGTCCTTTCGGAACTGAGCTGCATGCACTTGAAGAAATTGTCCACAAATGCTAGACGTTTGCTTCTCTCCTAGGCCCGTTCCAGTTGCTGAAAGGGGGCCAGGAGGCGCTGCGAGTGTTGAGGCGATCTGTGGGGTGTCCGTGGTGATTCCAAGGGAGGGCCAGGTGTCCAGGGGAGGTCTTTGGAGGGTGAAATCTTCCGGGATTGCTGGCTGCTTGAACACAGGCAGTATTGCTACTCCTGCCAGGAATATTTGCATTTTAAGAAAGGCTGCCTCGGGGGAATTGCAGGCTATCTTCAGGGAGAGGAGAGATGTATTTTAGGCAGGAGAAGGTTACTTTGGCTGCTTGCCATCGCTTGTCTGAGTGCAAGGGCCTTGCTGTTCACCTTGCAGAAGCTTCCAAGAGGTCTTGGTGGCTTGGGGCCCATCATCCTCCAGGGACTCTTCTTGGAGGAATGTCCACCTGCCAGGATAGCCACTGCCTGAAACTTCCTGGGGGAAGGCAGGCCACTCAGCCAAGGAGGGTCACTCACTTACAGAAATGGATTGCAAGGGAATTGGAGGCTCCTTCTATGGCCCTTTCTACTGCCAAGGCCTTTCCCTACCAGGCCGGAGCGAGACTCTCCACGCAGAGCAGAAACAAGTTGTCCCCTTCACCCCACTTCAGTGGACACCTGTGAAATCACAGTATCCCTAAAGAGTCAGAATGAGAGAAGTGACAGGGAAAGAATGGCATGACATAGCGTCTAACCTGCGGGCAATGCTCTAAGCTGGTGTAAGGTCCAGGGGAGCAGGAGTTGGTCTTGTTCACCGTGGTAGTCCCTGCACCTAGAGCACAGGCTGCCCTTCAGCAGGCCAGGCACAGACACTGTGGCATCGATAAGTCATAGGTGAATGGCTAGAGTCCGCATAGATGCTCAACTCTCCCTGCTTCCACGTTTCCCGAGACAATGTCTTCACTGTGTTCGCAGATGATATTTTGCATTGTTTGATGATTATATTAAGAGCAAGTTCTTGTCCTGTAATAAAATATTTCTCCTTGTAATTCTGCTCTGTGGTGTTTTTCACTGGAGGGACTCAGAACAAGCCTAGCTCCTTTTCCACATGGCAAACCTTCAGATCCTTGAAGACGATTATTTTCCCACTGAGATTTCTGCTGGGCCAGCTCCAGCTGGTTTATTTAAACTTCCCTCTCAGGTGTGATGTGGTTTCCAGACTCCTCGCCTGGTCCTTTAGCCCTTTGACTGGTATTACTGGTAGTATTAGCGGGATGTACCGTTGTCATAGTAGTAGGTGTAACAGTAGCAGCTCACATAGGATGGCCTGGCATACTAATAGTGTTTTTCACTCAAATGGTGGCTCATAAAGTGCTTTTGCAGCCACTGTCTCATGTTCACGGTAACCCTGGCAGGTATATATCACAGTCTGTCATTTTACAGAGGAGGGAAGTGAAGGTATTGCTTGCCCAAGTTCTCACATCCAGTGCTCCACCTTCGAGTCAGTACGCAATACTCTGTCTGCTACATGTCTCTTTTAATGTGTTGCCAAACACTCAATACTCCAGATGTGGCTGGGAACGCTACAAGTCTTGATGGGAAAAGAAGCAGAAGAGAAGGCGGCACCAAGACACAAGAGCTGCCTGGCAGTTGTGGTGGTGGGGGAGGGGGTGCATCAGGGGGTGATGGGCCAAACCATGGTTTACATGTATGTGAACCTGGATGATTTTTCACTTGTCTCTCTCCTCCCTGCACCTCCAGGCTGGGCACCAGACTCTCTTCCCCTCGGTGGCTAGGGGAGATCCCTCGAACAAAGGAGAGGCTTGCTTGGGTACTGGTTTTAAGTGTTTGCCCTCTGCAACCATCACTTTGCATTAGCAAACACTTTTCTGGGTCACCTCCTGGAAAATTTAACTTAATAAATTCATAATACTACCTCCGCTCACTCAAACATATCACTGAGCAGTGTTGGGCAATTGTATTTTCCTGCACATTTCCAAAAGGCAAGAGCCTAGGAAGCAGAAAGCATGTCTCACCTAGCTGGCGGGCTCAGCCTCTCTGCGCTGGGAGAAATCAGCCCGCAGTGGGGCTGGATGTGCAGAAACACAATGTTCTCTTTTGATGGGGGTTTCAAAGCGTCTGTCTGCTTCCCAGAATGGGGGCTGCCGTGGCTGGAAAAGGCCCTCAGGATTTACGAGCTTGCAGAAACTCGGCGCACTGCGCACGGAACAAGAGGGAGACAGAACGTTCTGTCACCACGTCAGGTTCTCATGCACCAGGCCTTCTGGAAATGTTTTTCCAGCCTGAGAATTGAAGGCAGATGGAGGCAAGTTGCTTTGATTCGCTTGCACCATCTTCTCTCCTTCTCAAATGCTATTCAAAACCAATGAACCCAGAGGAACTCAAGGGGAAAGAGTGAAAAGAAAACAAACTCTGCCTGAGGCACAGCGCTCAGAGGAAGGCCTTTCTGAGCTGCCCCAGGCTTCTACTTCATTGACTCAGCTGCTCAGTCAATCAGCCAATTGTTCAATCAACAAACACATAGTGATCATCTACTAAGGGGTTGTGATGGGCCTTGGTAGGAGGGCTGGAACAAAATGCTACGCAGAGGCTCCACCCCTAAGGTGCTCACCTTAATTGAGGAGACACTGGAACAACTGATGACAGCGGGATCGAGTTCATTATGAATCAGGACTAGATTACCTGGCTGCAGTCCCTAAATGCAGAGGGGCAATTGCTTTCATCTGGTGGGAGACCAGATGGGATTCTAGAGGCCAGGAGACTTTAACTAGATGGGAAACCTGGACACGATGGAAACAACCAGGAGTTAGTAACAACAATCCGAATAAATACAGCTTAAGCAGGGAGCTTCAAGCCCCAGTGATTGAGGGACAAGAAGGATGGGATGAAAGTGACTGAGGTGGGAAGTTACACAAATGAGGTGCAGATTATTGTTCCCTCCGAGAAGCTGATTAAATGCTACAGGGCGAATTTCCTGATGCCCTGAAGCATGTGCATATGATCTGTGTTTTAACTTCCTGTTGACTAATTGTTGAGTTACTGTTTTCCAGGGGCCAATATGCTTTTTCTTAATGGGTCGGATAGTAAACATTGTGGGCTGTGCAATCTGCATGTTCTCTGTTGTAACTACTCAACGGAGGTGGTGGGAACACAGCCACAGTCAGCGAGTAAATGAATGAGTGGGTCGTGTTCAGATAAAAAACTGTATAGATGGACACTGATATTTGAATTTCATATAACTCTCATGGAATGTGGAACATTCTTTTTTCTCCTTTTTTTTTTTTTTACTTTTTAAAATATAAAAATTATTCTTAGCTCGCAGGCCCTACAAAAACAGGCAGCATAGCTGGTTTTGTTTTGGGGCCAGAGCTTGCCTACTCCTGGTCTAGTGGAAACAGTAACCCACTTTGACTTCTGGTGGGAAAGGAGGGAAGGAGAGGAAGGTAGAGAAAAGAGCATTTATCAAGTATTGACATTCTGACATTTCCCTCTATCCGAGTTTAAACTCATTTTTTTCTTTGCTTGCTTCATATATATTAAACAGTTCTTGAAAATAACATCTCTTGGACATATTAGAAAGGGGGGTACTTTTTTTTTTAATTGAGCCACGCTGATGGCCATGCACGGCCACACTGGTTTGTGGGGTTTTTTACATCCACTATGTTGGCTATCATTGGGTACACTTTCCTTGAGTGCCAGCACCTGGTTTATGACCACTGTATTTACATTGGCTCTCACAGGCTTTTTTTTGGAGTAGGCTTACCGTAATTTATTATTGTGTTGGATCAGCAAATTTGAGTGTATTCTCTGTGAAGGGCACTAAGTGTTAAAGGGACCACATAATCAAAATACATGACTTGGCCCACAAACCATAAACCAATCTCTCTGGAATATTGAACCCTGGTTTACTGTTTTTAAAACATATCATAAATGCTCATTAATTTCAGCCTTGATTGTGTTTCCTTTCAACATTTTGATCCTCTTCTGTTTATTCACTTCTATTCCCCACTAATTTTTTTTTCTTCTGTGATATCTCACTCCACCTGCCAGGTTGACCTCCTTTCTGTTCCATAACCATACCATGTGCAGAAATCTTTTAGCAGATCTGCTTACATTTCTTCCCCCATTTTTGACCCATGCGGGGGAGGCCTTTTCTTTGCCTTCTCGGGCAGTCTACATCCACTCTCCAAGGTCAGGCTCAGGTCTTATGTAAACTTCGATCAGCGATTTTCAACTCGAGTCACATATAAACTAATTACTAAAATTCTGCGGCCCATCTGACAAAAAAATAGGTAGAATTTCCAGACATTCACAGCAGATGGCTATTTTTATGTTGACTGTTGTCATTTTACCATTTGACAATCTAAGGGAAAGGAGGTCAATGCCCCTGACTAGTCAGGTATTGCATATTTTTAAAATTCTTGCAGCACAGCAGTTGAAAACAGCTGACTTAGATACATTCTTTTTCTCCTTTTAACTCCTCACACCCCGGTGGCCCGGCCCATTAATTTTCTTTCATTGTGGGTCATATCCACAATCAAAGTTGGAAACCACCTCGGCATGTGGGCAGAGATGGCCTCTAGACCCCTTAAGTTCAGCCCAGTGTCCAGCACGTGGTCACTGAGAACATAGTTCGGCGCCACTTACAGACGGGGGTACCTTCTGAGAAATGTGTCAGTGGTGATTCCATCACTGTGTGAACAGCACAGAACGCACTCACACAAACCTGGGTGGTCTGGCCTGCTGCACGCCTGGGCCACAGCCTATTGCTCGGGGGCTACAAACGCGCATGGCATGTTACTGTGTACAGAATGCCGCAGGCAGTTACAACACAATAGCATTTGTGTATCTAAACATAGAAAAGGCACAGAAAAAAATACAGTATAGAAGACAAGAAATGGTACCCCTGAACAGGGCACTTAGCATGAATGGAGCCTGCAGGACGGAAGTTGCTCCGGGAGAGTCAGTGGGTGAGTGGTGAGTGACGGTGGGGACCTAGGACATCACTGTCCACTGCTGAAGGCTTTATAAACACTCTGCGCTTAGGCTGCACTAAATGCATAATTTTTTTTCTTCAAATTAGTACTTTTAAAGTACTGGCAGTAGGCTTGTTTACGCCAGCTCACCCAAACATGTGAGTAATGAAATGGCTACGTTGCTAGGTGATAGGAACTTTCCAGCTCCATTGTAACCTTGCAGGATCATTGCTGTTTCTGTGTATCATTGACGGAAGTGTCATTATGGGGTGTGTGACTGTACTGGAGAGTATACTTGATAGTCAAATCCTAGGGTCATTTAAAATGACAATAGAGAGAGTAGAGATCATGGAGAGGACAGAGAAAGAAGGTTCAGATAAAAATGGGTGAGAGGAACAACCGGTTTTTTAACACTACAGGGAAACAGCAGAAGATAGAGAGCTACCAAATAAGCAGAACTATCCTCGACACTGGTTTTTCCTAAAAGTTCCGGAAAATTAATTTCAAACAAAAATTAGAAACAGAAAGGTACCAACTTTTAAATTCTTTATAAGTTATCAAAAGAAGAAGAGAATTATGAGGCAGAAAAAATATACCAGAAAACCATGCCCATAAAACAAATCAAAACTCCAGCTTACTATGTCAGAATGAGCTAAAATATATTAAGAAAATGCTAAGAGATGTGAAAGGACAGTATAACTTAGAATTACAAACCTCAGAAATAAGAGACCGAACTCAAGAAAAAATCAAAATAAATGAAAATATGTCAAAAATGAAAATATAACCACAAAAAATACAAAAGTGAATAAACACAATGGAAAATACTTGAAGAGAAATAGAAGCTTAAAAGGAGAAAAATATTAAAGTAAAAAGTAAGATAAAGAGATAAAAAGGATTCATGATATTGTGACTAAAACTGAAGTTACACAAGGAAGGTGATAGGGATCCCTGAGGAAGAAAATCAGAGCAAAGAAACGAAGGCTAAAATATATGATTAAAAAATTTCCCTTAAAAAATCTGTCACATATTTAAAGAGAATATTGAACAACACCAAAATATATTCTAGTAAAATGACGATTTTTTTTTTAAAAGAAAAAAGCAGATGACCTATAGGGAAAGGCAATTAGATTACAGGTACCTTTTTCTAAGGCAATATTTTATGCCAGATAAGAATGGAGGAGCTTATTGAAAATACTCAAGGAAAGAGGTGTAAGCCAAGAGTTTTTGATCCAACAGACTTTCCAGCGGAAAGGACACCAAGTCTTATTTACATGCAAGAACTCAGGAAATTGTGTTCCCCTGAGACTTTCCTTAGAATTTAGTTGATAGTAAGCTTCAGACACCAAAATGACTGCAGAGGCATTGGCATGATTCTGGCGGCGAGCATTAAACAGTCAGTTACTTTTAAAACCAAGATTAAATGTGGGTTAAAAGGGGGAAGTAAATGTGCTCTGTATGTGCTGACGATGTAGACACAGGACAACTGTAGGGGGAGGAAAACACACACTCTTTTTCCCATCTTTTCGGAAATCATATTGATGATGGTATTAAAGTTGCTTCATGGAGACTGTTGCATATAGGATGTGGAGTAAAAAAATGAATAATTATGGTTTTCTATTTCTTTTGTCCTTATGTCCTTAAGTTTCATGATATGAAGAAAGAACATACTAATATATGTTTTAATAAGTACTCTTCTAATTTAAATCCAGGAATTTGAAATACATTTGGATTAAAAGTATCAGTAGGAACATATACAAGGTCTGTCTGGAAAAAGCCCAACCATTGTTAATAAAATGAGAATGGTTTGCGTGACATCAATGTAACCTGGCAGCCAAGGAGAGTGGACAGGAGTACGCATGTGTGAACAATGATGACTTCACTGTGCTAGTCAATGGAGGCCATAGATGCTGTTGAGTGAGCATGTGTATTGTGTGGCCATCACATTCAAGATGACTGAGGAAGTAGGGCAATGAATCTGCATCAAATTTTGCATTAAGCTTGAACAATTCTCTGAGGAAACTATTCATATGATTCAGAAGGCTGCAGCTATAGGGAACTGGTGATGGGCAGCTTCATCACAACAATGCACCTGATCATGCATCACATCTCTTGCAGAGATTTTTGGTGAAATATCAAATCACCTAGGTGATTCAGCCTCCCTAAAGCCCAGATTTGATGCCCTGTGACCTCTGGCTTTTCCCAAAACTAAAATCACCTTTGAAAGGGAAGAGATTTCAGACCATTGATGAGATTCAGGAAAATATGATGGGGCAGCTGATGGCAACTAAGAGAACTGTTTAAGGTCCCAAGGTGCCTACTTTGAATGGGACTGAGGAGTAATTGTCCTGTGTATAATGTTTCTTATGTCTTGTATCTTCAATAAATGTCTTTATATTTCATATTACATGGTTGGATATTTTCTGGACAGACCTTGTATACATGAAACAAGTTCATATTGATATTTCTAGTTCAAATTTATTTCAGATTACCTCTATCTGCCTATCTAACTATCTATCAATAATCTATCTATCCCTAGTGCTTTGATTGTGCTCTTGAAATACAATTTTTCTACTTTAAAAATAAAACTAGATAGACCTCTTAGAAAACTGCCTCATTTAAGGCCTGAACAGAAAAATTACAAGATGAGCTTAGAACAGTTTGTCACACCAGATAGCCAAAGAGCTATCAGAGCCTACTGGGTTGTATGAAACTGCTGAGGTTATATAAAAGGAATTCAGGAGCCAACTTGAAGAGATTCCAACTGGCCATAAATGGGCCAGTTTGAACTTCAGTAATGATAATACTTGCAATGGAGTGAAACCCTTCAAATAGGTTTAAGTACATGAGTTCAGAATAATATTTAAAAAGGACTAATTGGTTACCTTTAGAGGGTGGTAGGGAACCAATGCATTATTCTGAACATAAAGGAAAGAATCAAATATTTATCCTATTTTTCATCTATAAATAGTACTGTGAGAGGTAACCAAAGAAAAGAGGAAGCACCTCTTTATAAAAAAAAGTATGCCAACTAAACAGTAAAAAGTAATGCCAATGTTACAGCAAACACTTTTCAGTCCTACTAAATAAACAGATCCAGCATTAAGCACTAAAAGCTGTTAATATTACAGGGGGGCAACCAGACACTATGTGCCCCTTTGATGAATGAATACAATTCCACCCACAACCTTTCCAAAGGGATCAAAGCTGAATCCCGCTATCTTTAGATCCAGCCCCGACTCTAGCTGCCAATGCGTGGGGGATTCCGAGGACAGAAGAACATGTTGAACGGTGCCAGGAGTGAGCCTTCAGCAGCATCCACATGGTGGGCAACTGTGCAGGCCAAACAGTCAAGGTTCCCCAGCAGGTCTCTGTAAAGAAAAGTAAGGGAGGGAGGGGGATATGTAGATTCAAGGAGACCTAAAAGCCACATCAAGTTTAAAAGGTGGGTAAGACTAATGGTTCATGTCTAGGGATGTACGCTTGGCTGATAAAACCAGAAAGAGAATAAAAAAGAAAACCTTTCCAAATACGCACATTCCCTTGGTCACGTGAACACAGCGATATGTAGCCCGCACCCTCGTAAGCCAAAGGCCCTGGCTGCGGCAGAAAGAGGAGCAGAGCCTCGCCCCTTGCTGTGTGTCCAGGTGCGTGTGTGTGTGTTCTGGATGAGTGTGAGGGGGCAGGGGGGTGATGAAGGGAGGTGAGAAATGTGCAAAAATTCCTGATTCAGGAAGATTCACTTAATTATTTAAGAGAAATGCATTTCAGCATTTGAGCCAAGATAACAGTAAACTATTAGGCATTCATAAACACCTCTATTAAGATTGTTACAGATGTTGCAGAGAAATAAACAACATGCCTGGTTTGGGGGGCGGTGATAACATTCGCAGGGACCAGAGGCCCCCACGTGTCCTCACTGGTGAAACTTTCAAGGCTTCCGTTCTTGGTGTCTGTGTGCCCACATCACTTCCTTTGGCGACCCTTGTTTTCTGCTGCACTTCACTTTCCCTCAGCCTCTGCAAGGTGAAGAGCTCCTTTTTGGGTTCCCAAGTCATTATCCTTCACCTCCCCACAGGATCTTAGGATGTGGGCAAGCCAACAACGGAGAGCTGTGAGAAGTACCAGAGTGTGGTAGAGCAGGAGAGAGTGAGGCTGGGGTCCAGGCCTTGGGCTCCAGGCTGGGTCTACCACTAATTAATAAGCCACGTGAGTGTGGCCAATTCATTTCATCTCCCTGTGCTCAGTGTTATCAATTGTGATTTGAGAAACTTGAGCTATAAGCTTCCTAAGATTCCTTCAAAATAGCAGTCTATTATTGATTGAAAGACTGGCATCAAGAAGAGGAATCAAGTTACCAAGCGGTAACATCACCAACATTTTTGCCTAGTATAGAAAAGTACTTGGCAAAGGGTTAATAAGAACTGAGTTTTAATCCTGGGTATGCCCTTAATAACTGTGTGTTTTAAAGAAACAAGTCCTTTATCTTGTTGGGCCTGTTTCCTCATGCTGAAGTATAAATAACATTTACATCTCACATGTGTTTTAAGACTATAAATGTAAATGAAAAGACAAATTACAGACTACAAAAAATATGTAAAATATTCTCAAACACAGCATTAAAAATCTAATTAGATCTGAAGGGGATATACAGATGGCAGGTAAATGCATGAAAAGATGTTCAGCACTAGTAGACATTACAGAGATGAAAAGTTAAACTACAATGAGTTACCACTACAAATACTTCAGAACGGCTACAATGAAAGATGGCGGTGAGGTCAAATGCCGATGAGAGCGCAGAGGGAGAAACCGGATCATCCACACGCTGCTGGTGGGAACGCAAAATGATAGAACCACTCTGAAAACTGGCTTGTCAGTTCCGTCCAAAACTAAAAATGGATGTACCATGCAACCCAGCAGTGGGAATTTTGAGCAATTTTCCCAGAGAAATTAAAATTTGTTTTCACATAAGTGTTTGTCTATGAATGCCCGTAACAACTTTATTTGTAAGCATCAAACTGGAAACTACCCAAATGTCCTCCAAAGGGTGAACAGTTGAAAAAGCCTGGTATATCCATGCCATAGAAGACTACTCAGCAATAAAATGAAACCCACTACGGACATACAGAACCCATTGGATGAACCTCAAAGAAATTATGCTAAGTGAAAAAGGGCCAATGTGGAAAGGATAGGTCTAAGTCCACCACTCTGACACTGGTATACCAGAATCAAGCAATTGCAAAAGTGGATGGCCCGTGATGAGAGCCAGTTTTGCCACTATTGGGGCAGAAGGTGACAGGTGATCAAGGAAAGGAGGCTGGAATGATCCATGTAGTGACGTACGAGAATCAGAGCTATATTTACACTCATGTTTAGCTTGGTATAGATGCAGATGGTTACATATAACAATTTCCATATATAGTGTACATCCAGAGCCTTATACACACACATCTATCCCTTGCTTTGCCAGCTGATAGGGCCAAGAAGTAACGGCACTCCAATAGCAAAGAGCACACCTAGTGCCCAGATCTCCGTTTCTAATGCCACCCTTCATTTACAGGAATTAGGAGTCCTTAGAGAAATGATGGATTCTAGGACTGGCACAGGAAATACACAAGATCCGCCTGAAACATCTTACAGTGTCAGGAAGTAAGAAAGTGCTAGCAAAACACATAGCAGAGCAAAAGAAAAACCATGCAGACATAATGATGAGGGCATGTCAAAGGCATGTGGGAGCTGACTGAAAGAACTCCAAATGGCTATAACTCCAATGATTCAAACAACAAAGTAAATCGAGTGATATTAGACTATAGCCCAAAATACAAAGTCAATATCCAAGTCCATATCAGTGTAAATAAAACACTGCATAAATGAATTAATGGGAATAAATGACATGTTCCATATGATTCCATCTACATGTGGTAGCTAGAATAGTCAAACTCACAGGAACAGAAAGTAGAATGGTGGCTGTCAGGGGTGCGGGGGAGGGGGATGGAGTGTTGTTCGATAGGCATAGACTTTCAGTTCTGCAAAGTGCTGGAGGTTAGTGGCACAGAGACGTCAACATGATCAACACTCCTGACCATGCGCGTCAAAGTGGTTAGAATGGTAAGTTTTATGCCGTATGTATTTTACCAGAATTAAAACATTTTTGAAAAGGTATTAAAAAAGACATTATTGGAAAAACTTGTAATCCAGAATCTGTAGTTTAACGAATAGTACTATACCAAATTTAATTTCTTGGTTTTGACAAGTGTGTTATGGTATGTGAGATGTTAACGTTAGAATGATTGGGGGAAATTCAATAAATTTTTTTGCAACTTTTCTGTGAGCTGGCAATTATTTCAAAATAAAAAGCATTGAAAAGGGAAAAATCTCTGCATAAGAATTTCAAATAATTTATGTAGAGACTCAGTCTTCAAGGAGGGGAACACAACTCTACACCTACATGTGGGCTCTGGGTAGTGACTTCCTTCTGAAGAATAAAATATGGAAAAGGAGGTGGGGGAGAATGACTTTAAAGTGGAGAAATTGGACAATCACTTCCTCAGCCAGGTGATCAAGGTTAGTGTCAATAGTGGAAAGTCATGTTAGTAGTATGTACACTTTACCTCTGTGATCATCTTCTTAAGAACTTATGAAAAAAACATCAAATCGAACTGAAAGACACTCTACAAAAATACCTGGCCAATTCTCCCAAAAATCATCAAGGTCATCACAAGCAAGGGGCATCTGAGAAACTGTCACAGGCAAGAGGAGCCTGAGGAGACCTGGTGACTAAATGTAACGTGGTGTCCTGGACGGGATCCTGGAACAGACAAATGGACATTGCTAAAAATGAAGGACATCTGAATAGAGTGTAGACTTTAGTGAATAATATAATAATGTTGTTTTATTAATTGTGACAAACATACCACACTAATGTAAGACATTGATAATAAGGGAAACTAGGTCTGGTGCAGGATTTATGGGACCTCTCCATGTTATTTTTCACAACTTTTTATAAACATACAATGGTTCTAAAAATAGACTTTACTGTAAAAGGGCTACATGTTACATAATTCCATTTTCTTTAAGTAAGAAAATATTCTTTAAGTAAGAAAATCGTAGAGCTGGAGCACGCATTAGTGGTTGCCAGGGATTAGGGGGAAGGGTGGTCTGTTTGCCAGAGGGAAATCTTCCTGGTACAACTGAGTATCTTTCCTGTGGTGATGGTTACACAGGCTACACTTGTGAAAACCTGCATCACATATCTATGTACATGCACAGCCACACACACACTCACACACTCACATATACACATTGCGTATATCTGGAAAAATTGAATAAGCTGTATGGATTGTGCCAGTGAAAATATCTTGGTTTTGATATTGAACTGTATTTGTATGGGATAGAGACATGGTGTAAAGAAAGACAGGAGAACATTGCACTGGACTTCTTTGTACATTCCTTAGTATCCTCCTGTGAATTTGTAACTATTTCATAATAAAGGTTCCCAAAGACTTTAGAAAATTGTAGATCGTTGGAGACTTCGGATGTCTACTGGCTCAGAGGGTTTTATCTTCATGGAGGTGCAACACTGAAACCAGCTGGCACATTTGCACAAGGCTGTTGTCTGGTGCATCGCTGTTCTCCAGACACATGCACACATCTTTATTCTCTCTCTATATATATTTTTTTGCAACTTTTCTGTAAGTCTAAAGTTATTTCAAAGTAAAAAGTATAAAAAAGGGGAAAATCTTGTGTGCATAAGAATTCAAATAATTTATGTAGATAACTCAGGCTTCAAGGAGGTGGAACAATTGCAGGAATTGGTTCACTTGATTATGGGGGCTGAGAAGTCCTAGGATTGTTGTCTGCAAGGTGGAGGCCGAGGAAAGCTGGATGCATTCAGTAGCCCAAGTCCAAAGGTCTGAGAACCAGGAGAGACTATGATGTATTGGTTTGGCCAAAAAGTGCATATTTTTTTTCCATAAAGTAAAAGACACGTTTTTCATTTTCACCAATAACTTTATTGAGTTGGATATTTTGAGTGTGTTGGCTATCTCCCATGTGGTGTAATGTTGATTGTGCTCAGTTAATCTCAGTTAATGTCTGCATTTGATCACTATCAACTTCAACTGTCCTACCCAACTGTGGAGCATGGTCAAGCAAGAAACCTCCAGCACAAAACTTCACAAACCACTTTTGATATGTTCAGTCACTCACAGCACCTTCTCCATATACTGCACAAATCTTTTTTTGCATTTCAGTTGTTTTTAGTTTTCTTGAAATAACAAAGCATAATATGATGAAAGTATTACTTATTTTCTTCCATCTTCAAGATTAAAATGGCTACACAAAAATTCACCAATTTTGATTAGTTTTTTTAAATGCACACTGATATGACAGCTGTCACAATACAATCTAACAAAATTGTTTTGAATGAAGTTAAAGAAAACTAAGTGCTACTAGAGCCATCTTATGGAAAAACCAAATGAACCTTCCGACCAACCCATAAATCGGGTCCAGAGGCAGAAGAGGCCAGATGTTCCATCTCATCAGTGAAGCTGGAAAAAAGGGAAGATTTCCTTTCTCAACCTCTTGTTCTACTCAGGCCCTCAGAGCATTGATTGGATGATACCCAGGCCATCTATTACATCCTTGTATTCAACTGCTGATCTCATCTGGAAACATCCTCACAAAAATAAATCATGTTTAATCTGGATACCCTATGCCCAGTTAAACTGACATATAAAAATAATGATAACACCTGGTTTCACTGTTTTTTTTTTTTTTCTAATTCTTTAGTTTGGGAATGGATTCAGAGGTCTTCTAGAGTATACAGTATTATGGATGAAAAAGGGGAAAATCTTGGGAGACTGGTCCCCAAGTGTCAAGGGCAAGGGCAGCATGGGTGGTCTGAGTGGGAAGAAGTAGACATCCGCTCTACCTTCCTGAGATATGTCATCTCGCTTGAAAAATTTTTTTAGCCTTTTTCTCACAAAATCATTTTTGCAACAATGAGAAAAAGATGCCCATTGGGGGCAGCTGCCACATCAAGGGTGTAAAGTTTGACAAAAAAATTCCTTTGTGCAGGAAACAACCAGAGTAACTTGACCTGGATTATACTCTGCCACATGTGGAATTATTAAGGACAATGACCAAATGAGTGGTTTGAGAGATGTTTGTGGGTTGTGGTCATGAAGATTTCCTGGAGGAAGTGGGGTTTGAATTGACCCTCAAAAGTAGGTAGAATTTGCATAGACAGAGAATTGAATGCAGAAGTTCACCATCTAGATTTGCTTGAATAAAGCTCCACGAGGCCTTTTTTCCTGCTCATTCTTACATTTTTGCTACTTGGTGATGTGCAAATAGAGAAGGAAGGAAGGGAGGAAGAAAGGAAGGAGAAAAGGAAGAAAAGAAGGAAAGATTTGATCAGATGTCCTCATAATTCTGTATTTTTAAACTTCTTCCATATATTCATATCTCTCGTCAAACCTGTTAGGATAGTAGGTTTGACTATGCAGAGGTAATAATTCCAAAATGTCACTGGCTCACAGTGATGGGGGATAACGTCAGAAACTAAAGGTAGGGCCTGTTTGGAAGGCACGGAAGTGACAGATTGGAGACTTAGCCTTGGAAGGAAGGAAGGCACTGCAGGTGCCATTGAGAGTCTAACCCCATTTCGGAGTAGTCAATTGGGACCCCATAAAGTTTCACTGCTGGGCATAGAATTCCTTAGTGACCAAGCAGGAATACACCCCAGGTCTCTTGGCTCTTATGCCAGTGCTCTGTCCACTAAAAAGAGGACAATTAAGTTTTAAACTACCACGCGAGAATATGCATGGTTTTTAACTCTTCTAGAGTTTTAACATTTCTCATTTGTTACCTCCCAACTTTAGCCTATGTGGGTAAGAATAGCATGTTGGAACCAGTTTTTCCTCTAATTAAACCTGGAAACAAAGGCCTCTGTGACACTTTGGGAAAGCTTATGGCCTCAGCCTTCTAACAGTTAAAAACCTGGATATTGGCATATCCCTAAAGAGCGAAAGGTGCTGCTAATCACAAACACTGCACACCTTTTGCCACCTTCCCAATCGCTTTCGCATCCGTTCATTATCTCATCTGACCTATAAAGAGGCTTTTAGGACCTTGGGCACATCCTTTAGCTTTTCACATCACATTGTCCTCACTCCCTATCACACGTGTGACAGGTTAAAATTTTTAAGAGATAACCAATTCCTGCTATGTCCACTCTTCTATTAGTTTCCTTCCCACCATACAGGCAGCCTGGCTGGTTTGAGCTCATCCCTCCAGGGCATGTTCCGACAGCACAAAGCACAGGGAGAAATAAAAAAAATAAAAAAAATTAAAAAAAGGTCCCCCCACTGGCTGTTCAGTTTTAAATGCCTAGAAACTGGGGAAATACAGAGGACTTGGGCACAGAGAGGCTATCTGGAAGAAAGTTGGAGCAAGGCTGTCTACGTGGCCCCTCCAAGTTAGAAAAAGATTTTCTAGGTCTGAAACTAAGAGTCTGCTATGCCCGTGGAATGGGGTGGAGGGGATCTTAGAAATTAACAAGAGTGAGCTGCAGAGATATTTTAAAATATATATTCCTTCCACCTGTTTATCTGTAGGATGAGATTCATGCCAGCCACATGTGTGAACACATGAGGCTTTCCTGAGAGTCTTTGTCAGCACATAGAGACTGTATGGACTGATTTAAAAACCGTAAAAGCTGAGCCCATCCATTTCAAGGCAACGGCTTTGTCCCTGCCTAAGAAGCTGGTGGCAAGAGGTTAGGGGCACGCTCGGATGTTACTGCTGATTTCAGAAACACTAACAGTCTAATGAACCTGAGTTAGAAAGAGGATGCTGTAACACTTTAAATTTTCCTGGTTCAGTGTTAGATAGAGGGCAGACGAGAGGGAAAAGAAGGCAAATTCTACTTTGTTAGAGGTTGCTGCCTAAATTCTCTCAATCTCAGAAAGCTGCCTAAAGCACACGCTCTCCAGCCATCCTGAGTCTGCCCTAGTAATCCACTAATGATCTACTCATGAAGACTTTCATTCCTCCCACCAGATTCCCGTTGTTCTACTGCGCGGCAGATACTGAAAATCAGAACAAGTGTCACGACGGGGAGTCAGATGGATGATTAGGGATGGGAAGCTGCTCAGAACATTTCCTACTTACCTTGTTGGCTTTTGGGAGAGGCACATAGGATAAAGAAAACTAAATATACATAAATAGATGTATGTTTACACATTCTCAAAGTGGAACAAGCAAATGACACTGTAAAAAGGGCTTTTGAAATCTACTTATGAATAAACTGAAAATTAGAACAGAAAGAATAGAGTTCAGCCTAGGGGCTCGACCCTTCTTCTGAGACCCCAGCACCCTCACATGCGCATTCCGCTTAGAACTGCTGGTTCACCTTTCACACACCTGCCTTGTAAATTCCTGCGTATTTCTGGCGTTGCCCTTAAGGGGTTGCCCAGCATGGTTAGCTATGGATGTGGGCCATCAGGAACGTTCTGTGGTTGATTATTTGAGTAGCTTTTTCTATCACAGTAGTCAAACTTGAAGTCCCAATTTGACATCATGAGATATTAGTAAGAAAGCTTCATCTTCACCCACAATGTTCTTCGAAAAATTTAGGACAGGATGGGCCTCCGATATCTTACAAATATATTTTGAATGCTTTCAGCAGCAGTCTCAGTGGTTCTTTGAATCGCCGTTGGCTTTATGTCAAGGTGTGATGTATTCTGAACAGTAACCCAGAAAATCAGACTCAAATATTGCCCACAATGTACACCCCAGATTCATACGAAGAGGCAAAAATTTAGTTAGAATTTTCTCAATGATTCCATATTCCGTTGGCGGGAGCTAAGACTCTCAAATGCTATTAAACTCCTTAGTGATGTGAACCAGATGGAAAAGAAAACAAAAGAATTCACAACTCATGTTAGACTGAATTGAATGTCTTTAATTTCACACAATGAATAACATATGAATAGGATTAACTTTTTTTTTTTAATAGTTAAGTGCTCTATACTGTGCTAACCTGATCTGGTAGCGAAAATGACTGAGCTTTCTTTTAGAAAAAATGTTTAAAACCCAACATCTAAGACCATGGAGGAGCATGACAGTAAAGCATGCCAGATGTATCTACGCCTCAAGAACAGCAAGTCCATGTTCATTTTAAATGTACAAAAATGCTTTATGAATAAAAACTGTTACAAAAAGAACATTTCAAACAATGTACAATTTTTCTTGCCTCTATATTCAATAAAATACAAATACATTTTTTTGTTCTAAAATATGTTTACATACAATCAAAGTAGAACATGCAAATTACACTTTAAAAAAGGCTTTTAAAAACCACTTATGAATACAAACTAAAAATTAGCCAGCACGACTTGTAAGACAATCTTGTGCCCCATTTTTTCTTTTGAAATATATATATACATATTTAACACGTCATGTGCATTTATTATTATTTAAGAAATAGATTTTTTTTAAAAAAGGAAGAAAAAGAAAGACGCCAACCGAGGTTGGAACTGCCCTCCTGCGTTGACCAGCGGCAGCTCTTCTCAATTTCCCCCGTTTAGTGTTTGCTGTACCTGGGCGAGTGGCCAATAGAGATCCAGGAAGTTTCTTCCTTGGTTGATATGTGCTTCTAAGACTGTTCCCCAAGGGACTGAGCCCAGCAAGGAAGGCAGACTCATCCGTGGGGCAAACTCTCCAAGAAACAAGAGGCAGGGGGAGCCTTGCATTGTGGAAAGAAACTTTAAAAAACACCAAGAAAATGCTACGATATATTACAGTTCGAGTTTCTAGGCACTGTGATGACATTATCTGTAAGCTCTGGCATTTGGACCATTGTGATACTACAGGGTAGTGTGGAGAATAATGTCTATATTTATCTACTTTTACATAATGAGGACTGAAAATCCTGCAATGTAACACTTAAATGGCTTTTGAGGCATTTCGGCTTCTGCCACCCCCTCTCTCTCCATGCTACAGTTGGCATTTAAAGGCTTTGGAAATATATGTATAGACTTTAGACAGTTCCCAGGTAAATCTTCCTAGTGGTAGGGAAAAAAATATTCTCCAAAAGCTCATTATCTGAATATTGTTGGGTAATAAGCTGTAAGAGTGGAATTTTCTACTTAAGTCCTAAAACCCAATCCTTTATGATCTGCATGTACATCACCTTATACTATAATTCCATCACCACTCGCTTATCATATTTATAGACCCAGCAACTTGTAGAACACAAATTCCGACCGCCACCAGTGAGGGCCCCCTGCCCCAGACAGCAGCCACGTTAACACGCTAACCCTCTGTCAGCCTTGAGTCACCTACTCTGGGCTATCAGTGGCTGTTGAATCCAGGTCCTGCCAAGTCACAAACCAGCCCCTGACATGCTCTCCTTTTCTTTGACCTGTCTTCTGTGGGTTGTAGCCAGAGCCACGCCGTCAGAGGAAGTTAAATTTCTGTTCGTTTCCTTTGATCTAAGGGGTTGAAAACCAAGTGGCCCCCCAGTCACCTAGAAAGGTGAACCAGAGACCCATCATTACCTTCAAGGAGGTTTTTATAACTTGATTTCACTCTTTGCTTATCCCTAACCAGACTCACTGTATTATAAGTAGGTTTACTCCTGCTTGCTGAAGGCAAGTTTTCTAGACAAGAAAGAAAAAACAAAGGGATTTCTCGTTATGAAATATTTTTGTGGAGCTGTTTATGGAGTTCCGTGCATCCCAAATGACATCTTCTCTAAATAAAAATGCAGCCACAGAAGGCAGTGTTGGGTGGCTGCAGCCTCCACAATCCAGGTTAGGAGATCTGGGTTCTCCAACCAACCAACCAACAAGACGTGAATCAAGACTGGCCCAGTGTTGAGCCAAGGAAGGAAAGGGGAGGCAAATGGAAAGGGGGTAGTTAGAACATAAGAAAATGGCTGTGCAAATGAGATATGCTGATGGAAAGCAAAGAAAAAAAAAGTAATGTTTGATACTGAGGGAGAGTCTTGGTGGTGGAGAGTCAGCTGTGCAGGTGGCTGGACCTCCAAATGGCTGTTTAGTATGTCTTAGTTTGGGGCCTCTGCAGTTTTTCAATCTATTCTGAGGGTCAGAAACATGGACGATTTGCATTTAACTCACAGGACAACTGAAGCACTGAATTTATGTACAAGTTGCAACTCTGCTGTATCTCTCCTGCGATACTTTTCATTGGCTTGAAAATTCCAGAGTTATTTGAAATTTCTCACCCACTAGGGGTTAATGCCAATTAAGCCTTGGGCCCTTCTTTAAGAAGCTTAGAGTGTCAGCTCCTTCTCTGCAGGAAGATTTAGTCTGCTTGCAGACTTGCATGGGAAACAGTATACCTCCAGCAGGAGAAGGACAGAAGAAAGAAGGAAGGAAATGCTCTTTAAAATCTAACAGGAAAGAAACCTCTTCATGGCTTAATTGGAATAAAAATGGTTGCTCTTTCACAGCAATGGTGGGGTGAGTGGGGCTAATTCAAAACTTCCTCTCCGGTGACTTCAGAACCACTCAGACGTGGCTTGGGAATGACAAACAGAAAGTGGCTGGTTTGATTTTGCTGTATTCAACTTGTGTAAAATTCCAAAGGTCAACCAGGGTCACAAATGGAGTATCTACAACACAAGCTTTAAAGTACAGGAGAACGCATCCCTTTAAACTTACATATTGGTAGGATTGACTGTGACTGACCTAGGGGGCAGCCGATGATGGGAAGTCCACGGTGACAGTGCAGAACAGATGACTCTGTGGGTACTTTCAGCCAACTGTTGGTACCATGATAGAGAGGTGATGTTTGTCACCATATTAACTTGGAATTTTAAAATTCACTCCCATAGACACCCCCCTCTTTTATTCTTTTATGTTCCCAACAAAAATCCATCTTCTCTCTCTAAGGAAATAATGTTATGTTCTGCAGTGATAATACAATTTCCAGCCAGTCCCAACTTCCTGTAAAGAAACTTAATTTAGAGGCAAAGCAGATATTCTAATTCCCAATAGAAAATTTAGTTCTGTCTCTCAGTGTCTCTCTTTTCATAATCTACCATGCCAGGTGTTTGATGTCTTGGGGAAGGTAAGGGGCGGAGGGAGGGAGGAAATTGAAAATATTCATTTGAAATTTCCACATCTGACTTTAAAAAACATCTACGGTAATGGAATGACTTCATACTCATTCTGAGTCTTCTTAACATGTCTTACTTGGACTGTGGAAATGGATAATAGAGATGGAATATCTGTCCACGCTAAACCAATGACTAGAGTACAACTTGGATGAGAAATGTACAGTTGAAATTGACCATTTAAAAGACGATTTGTCACACACAGTTTGCATTCATGCAGACTGATAGATTTATAATTACATTATGTACAAAAATGTTTTAGTTTATTAAGGCAACCACAATTTGGATATTCTGTCCAAGGTGGCTTGATAAAATTGGAGTGGTGATACCCTTGGGCATTTTCATTTTGTATTTTTTCAGATAAGAACACTTACTCCCATTTGCTTTTAAGAAATAATTATCAAGAAATAATGGACTTCTTCTATTGTCTTTTTGTTTCCTTTTTTCCATGACCTATGATAGTTATTGGTATGAAAAAAAAAAATCACACACCAAGGCATTGCTAAACATGTCTTTCTGGTGGATCTAGGGTTTCAGTTTTTGGTTATTTTCCAGTTATTCCATTTGCTGTGGGGTATTAAAACCATCTTATTCTGCCTGTCCTCTGATGATATGTTTTAAGGATAAAATAACCTGGTTGACACCTGGGCCAACATATCTTCAGGTGCTCTAAATCACTTATTAAAAATGCTCTATCAATACTGAGTATCTGTTTCACAATGATTGACTGGGATTCAAAGCCAAGTTCCTTGGGATGGCATGCCAAGGGTGAACATTACGATACAGGTAAAGTTTACATTATTTAGGTGTGTACCAAGAAAAAGAAGGCAGCAAGGAAGTTAATGAAAAGGTATATGGAAGTACATAATGGGCAAAGGGAAAGGAGGAACAGATAATGCTAAATATCAGTGTATGTGTGATAGAGGAGGCAGAGAGAATCCGAAAGCAAGTCTAAGGTTGCCTATCACTAGAATTCCACCTTCTGATGACGAGTCCACCAGAGAAACTGTATCGTTATCGGGAAGATTCAGGTCACTGGAGACAATGTTGGTGCCGAAAGCCTAGCGAGCGTGAAAAACCAAAAGAAATAAAAAACAATTAAATGGATGTGGGTAACAACATTAAGCCAGTTGAGAAATCTGCAGCTTTTTTCTGCCCTTGGAATGTTTCCTGATTGAGGGTGTTTCCCTTTCCATTTTCCTGGCCAGCAAATGCCATGCACCAAGGGTGCACCTTGGATGCTGAGGGTCGGTGGCTGCCAGAGAGCGCCACCAGCTTTCTCCTCCTTGATGGGTCTTCTGCTGGCTCACCTGTCAAGGATCCAGCCATACTGAGGTGCCGCTCGGCTGGGAACTGCTGCAAAGCACAGACAAGCTTCTTGTGAAAGCGAACCCCCTGCTTTGTTTTCCCAAGAACCGATGGCTCAACCCCATCATGTGGCCCGATTCTGCCCGCCCAGCTTCTGGAGAGACGGGCGAGGGTGTCCCTGCAGCGGGGGATTCTGCCCCCATCCCTGCTCACTGCACTTCCAACGCCTCAGTTCCCCCAGCCCCAGGTTCAGATGCCCAGACCCACCCTAGGGAAGGACATCACTCTCACTCCCTCGGGATTTCCTCTGCCTTTTGGCCTTGACCTCCTCTTCCTGGGGAAGGGATTGCTGTGGGGGCGGTGGCTGCTGGGGCTGAGCGGGAGGCTGTGGTTTGTGTTTCCTCTTCCCGCCTCCTCTGGGGGTCTTGGGCAGAGGTGGGGGTGGCGGTGGGGGTGGGGGTGGTGGGGGTGGGAGGGGCGGAGGCGGCGGCGGGGGCAGGGGCGGTGCCTCCCGGGCCATGTGGATGACCGCTTCGATGGTGGCCATGATCGTGTCTTGGCTGGTGGCGGCAGGCTCCAGCACGAGAGGGCTCAGGCTGGGCTTCTGACCCTTTTTGCTGGGCAGGTCAATG
Source organism: Anoura caudifer (assembly GCA_004027475.1). Taxonomy (NCBI): domain Eukaryota; kingdom Metazoa; phylum Chordata; class Mammalia; order Chiroptera; family Phyllostomidae; genus Anoura; species Anoura caudifer. The sequence continues at coordinate 53,646 of PVKU01000418.1, forward strand.
CATTTTTCCAGCACCGGCATTTGGTCTCTGGAGTCCTCATCGAACTGGGTGGGCTGCTTTCGGGGACGTCCTCTCCTCTTCTTGACGAAGTTGTTGCCTGTCTTTGATTGTCTCTGCAGCCGCTTGGCTTTCAGGATCTTGTTCACGTGGTCCAGGTTCTTCTTGGTGGACAGAATCTTGGTGTAGCTGCACATCTTCCGCACCTCGCACTGGATGGCTTCGATCTCCCGCCTCTTGAATCGTTTCTTCAGGGAGGAGCTGGCTGCAGGAGGGGGAGAGAGAAGAAACTGAGCACAGGATGCCCGTTGTCAATGACGCAGGCATTACGTTTGGCTGTGAAGATCAGGGAGTGTTAACGCTATGGATATGTCCTAGTACCGAATATTTATTCTTCCCATTGACTTATTAAAATAAAAAATAATAAAAATGAACATTGATCAAATACCTTATGTCTACAAAGCATTTCTGTTTCTCCTATTTCAGTCTTCACAACAATCCATGAAATAGTCTTGGTCCCATTTTGAAGATTTGGAAACAGGCTGATGCCACTAGGGGCCTATTTGGGAGTCAATGTCAGATCACATACAAGCTTTCCTGTTATACCTTTAACTTTGTATGACCCTTTGACACTTGATCTATTCAATGTGGCATTAGGTTACACTTTCTCTTTTTGTAGAACACGTTTAAGGAATAGAGTGACAAGCAGCCTGCCATATCATGCCATCTTGGTATGTCCTTGAATGTATGGATCATTCACATGTACTGTCAACCACCGAAGAGAGATGTCTTGACCTAAACTGGAATACGTAACTGAACCTATTTCATGCCTAACCTTCCTCCACTGACAGAAGGGAGGGATACTTTCTGGGACACACTGTTTGGGATGACACCATCTCTCTAATTCTTTCCTTCCTTTCTCCCCGCTTCAAATTTCTGGACTAGTCAAGTTGCCCTATGATGTCCACTTGAGCAGGGCCTTCTTAACTAGTTCTACCTTAAGAGAAATATCAGCCAGGGGTTTCTGAATCATTTACAGTTGCAGTACCGGGCTATTGTCTGCAAAGAGCTCTCTGCGCATCCTGGTGGCCAGATGCTCCTCTGGTTAATGAGCCAAACTTCTAGTCTCAGGAAGTCCTGTGCTGCCACCACTAAGGAGCCTTCAGTACTGCTTCAATTTGAAGTTCAGACACAATAATGCGTGAATGGCTTCAAGATGAAGCAGCACTTTTCTCCTCTAGGTCACTCTTTCTCTTGGGTTATTCATGAGACACGTGTACATGCACGTGTATATACACACCAGCACTCACACATACCCCACGGCCCTATGTCCACACCAGCCACTCCCTCTGGCCATTTATAAACTTAAGTGTGTCTTCACTTAGTTCTTTGTAGCTATAATTTAACCTACATGTTCAACCCCGAAGAAGCTCCGATGTAGGGATGTTGACTCTACTAACCATTGCAGGCCTCCAAGGAAATATGTTTCATTTTAGCATCATGGTTTGCTGTGCAATCTCCAACTTTTTCAACTACTAGTGGAGAAGTAGAATAAATACCTTAAGGGAAACGAGGAAAAAAGCGCTGACAACATGGATTCGACTTTCACTTATTCCTGGGCACTCCCACTTCATTCTCTCCCCTGCTTTACTCCTATTGTCTCTCTCACTGTGCCCAGGACAGATCTCCAGGAGGGTTTCATTTGAAGTTATTTACACCACCAGCTTCGTGGAGCAGGAAGTTCTGAGTTCCGTCGGATAGGTCAAAATGCTACTGCTTTTGGCCAAAGGTCATTGCAAGACTTACTGAGCAATGAATGACTACCGAACAATCTTAAAACAAGTTAAAAGATCAAAATAGAACAAAGTGAGAGTGAGTTTCTGACTACAAAAAGTACAATTTGTTTTTGCAGTTAATATTGCAAAAGGAAAATGTTGCTTGATTTTAAGTTCTCAGATGCAGGGGCCAACTTTGGCTGGTCTTTACTTCCCTTATGGGGCATACCATGGTGTCTTATGCATGGAAAGGATTTAAAATTGTGTCTGGACCAACGAATCATACTAACCGTTGCTGCCCCACAGTCACAATCTTCTTGAAAAGAGTTCTAGTCTGAATTTTTAAAGCAACCATCGCAAATGTAGGGACAGTAAGAGTGAGCAGGCTTCCATGTCGGAGCCAAGCATTTTACCTTGTCCATGTAGCTCACGAGTAAATGAAAACGAGTCAGAAATACTCCGCAAAACTTCTGGCATTATTCCAAATACAGATTCCATTTTCAGTTTACCTTCTTTTTAGTTTATATCATCCATCGGGGAAGAAATGCTATGTGATATATAATACAGCATGCATGTATAAACCAAAACATTTTGGGCAAAGTTGGCAATATTTGACTGCATAAAGCTTGGTTGAAAAAAATCCATGAGCTGGAGGTCATATGGGGGTGATAACGAATGATTATGAAATAAAAATTAATTCTGAGTGCCAGCAAAATACCATAACTAACTCCTTCATGCCCACCATTCACATTTTACATATACTTATAGATTCAGCTAAGTCAGGGATCCTCTCTCAATGCCACTCTCTTCTCTTCTTTTTCCATGCTTGTATTCATACTTTTACTGCATGAACCCATATTGGTAAAAATTAAAAGTCTGAAACTACCTAATGTTGCTAATGCTGTAAGGAAGTGGGAACACTTGTACACCGTTGGCGGGAGGGTCCATAGGTATAGTTATTTTGTAGAGTGACTGGCCAACAGCTACTAGAGTTGAAGATGGGCATGCTCAATGCCCAGCAAGTCCATGACCAGGCTGCCTCCTCTACTCGTTTGTAACAAGGATGGTCCTTGAAGCTCTGAAGACTGAAAACAATCTAAATGTTAATTAAAAGGATAATCAACCTACTGTGACACATTCGAACAATGGAACATTACACTTCTGATAAAAGGAGTAAGCTACAAAGAAATATATGCCATGGTTAAATCTAAACAAAAGCTTGAATAACCCCCCACCCCAAACAAAAGTATTTGTAACTATGCCATTTACACAAGTTTAAAAAACATAAAGACCCCTGAATTTTTATTTCATTTTGCATGTCCAGTTGTGGAGGTTGAAGTGACTACTGCACAGGAGACTGACTATGGGCCAAACCCTGGGCAGGTGGGATTTCAGTATCTCTCCCTCCAAAGCTGCCCCATGGGACTTTAATTCAGCCTCCAGAGCACTGCCATCCAATAGAATTTTCTGCACCGTTGGAAATGTTCTAGACCTGTGAGGTGGCATACGGTAGCCACTAGCCACATGTAGCTACTGAGCTTTTGAAATGTGGCCAGCGTGACCAAGAGACTGAATTTTTAACTTAACTTTAATTTAAATAGCTACATGTGGCTAGTAGCTACAATGTTGGACAGCTCAGCTCTACACCTAACCATTGTGAAACTCAGGGAACACAGTGAAATTCACTCAGTAAGACACAGATGGCAGGAATCTCCAGGCAAACAACCTGGTGCCCTCCACAAGTAAGATGCATGAGGAGATAGGTAGGGGATGGGGTGGAGGTATAAATGAAAAGAGACCTAAGAGATCAAATGACCATATTTGGGTGCCAATGTAAACAAACTGTTAAAAGAGATATTTCATGAATTCATAGTGATTTGTATACTACCTGAGCATTGCATGATATTATATAATTATTGTTAATATTCTTAGGTGTCATAATTGCACTGGGGTCATGCTTTTTTGAAGCACATCTCTTTTAGAAGTCACTATGACGTTTATAGATGAAATCATATTATATAATCTGGATTGGCTTCAAAATAATAAGGGAGGGAGGAGGTAACTGGACATATTGATGGAACAAGATCGACCGCCATCCCTGTGTGCGAATGGAGTGCTGTGTAGCAGGAAAGGCTCCATGCAGGTGTGGCTGGAAAGTGAGCTGGACTAGGACAAACCTCTTAGCATCCTTGGATCTCTTTCTTCATCTATTACATTGGACGGACACTATACACTCTAAAAGTTCTCTCCTAGATTTTAAAGACGGCTATAATTCTTTCCTATATGCATTATCAGTTGCCTTGCCAAATGTGAGGTAGCTCTCTATAATTTTCATTTCATCTAATAATTTTGAAATCCTACTTGTGGGGAGGACTTTGGGCTTGGCAGGGTTTGATATTCACAGATCTTTCTCCTTATTACTTATGACTGCACTGTCCCTCTAAATGTTTTCAGATTTTTCTCTCTTCAAATTGTTTCATTATTAGACCATAATTTCTGGGCTCTTGCAGGAAGATTGATTCCATATTTGCCCTCCTTCCTATAATTGTCTTATATCTTGCCTGTTCTTTGTCAGTTAAAAAAAATAATTATGAGTAGCCACAGCAAAATGCAAATTCATTTTTCAACTCCGTAATGCAAATCATTCTGGACCTTTCTCTGTATTTAAAAGTGCCAGGGAAATGGTTGATTGAGGTAGTTTCGGTCCAGATCTAGATTTTCTTTCTCTTTGCTCCCATCACCAGAAAATCGGATCATCAACTTTCATTCATTTTGCCATGTCTTTTACGCTAATCAAAGGCTGGAGTTAGCACCGTTCTTCACACGCTGACTCTACTGACACAGTACAGCCACTGCGAGCAAGATAAGGGCTTGTAAGGCTTGGTGTGATGGAAGGTGTCTGAGAAATAGGTGCCAATGGTCTGGACGCTACACTTTGCCCAAGTGCAAGTCACACCCTAGTTTTACAAGGAGTCTGAGGGTGGGTCGGAGAGGGAGGCAAATTTATCTCTAGACTGACTAGAATTTTTCTTACTGTCTGAATTTCCCTAAGGGGTCGTGGGGTAAAATTGGGGACTGTTGAACTGCCTGGAGCTGAGTTGTCTTCCTGGGTGACCAGGGCTGGAATACCATCTCCTCAATCAAGGCAGAGAGGCATGGTTTGGATTGCATTGTATGCTGATCCAAGTTAGAAGATTCTTAGAAGGCCCTGTGTTTTCTCCCTGGCACAGGTCCCTTGCACAGCCATACATGACATGTTACATAATACACAGTTAGCAAATACAAGCTCAAGGGGATTCAAACAGTTAATGTTCTCCCAAGCAAGTTATGCGGTTTTTTTGGTACTTTATATTTATATTTAACTCAGTAATGATCTCTTGTTTTCCTTGCTGCTTCTTATTTTTTTTTAATGGGATATATGAAGCAACTTGCCTTGGCTTGCAAATGTTCTCCGTTCTTCCTTAGAATTTAAATTAACATTCTACATTCCTGGCCTTAAAAGTGCTTCTGAAAGAGATAGAAAGTTGCCTGTACTGGTGAGGCCTCTGCAAGGGAAGGCGCGTCGTGCTGGCTGTCAGCACAAGTAGCATAGTTTTGCCTTCCAGCTTGGAAGCCGCAATGAAGAAGCACGGGTGTGCAGGTGTGCAGGGTTTGTCACCACGGTAAGGTGCTTCCATTCTGTTCTTCAAGCCATCTTAATATGGTTTGGGAGTTCATTTGAAAATGGGATTAGCTTATTTGAAGCACAGTAGCTGCTTGACCAGGAAACGACAGATTCATCTTAGGGGTTTATCGACAAAGAGCATCTTCTCTCTGTTGCAATGGCTTGCAGGCCATTGGTCTTTGTTTTGCTCCCATTTCACATTTCATCCTGGGACAAGTGAAGGTAGGAAGTGAGGTGGGCAGTTTGGCCAATGGAGAAGGGAAGCAGTGGGGGTGTACCTGTGCATGTGTAGGTGAGTGAATTCGGAAGTATCAAAGGCCACCAAGCAGTAAGTGTCCCGGTGTGTCTGTCTTCCCTAGATCTTCTGGGTTAGGCACTCGGCAACTTGCCCTGCACCCTCCGGCCCCTGCAGTCTTGTCCAACTGCTCACCTCCTCCCTGCCCTCCGAATTTAACTCTATTTTAATTCAGTAGCTGCCCATGGGGGTGCACTTTTCCCAAGGAGGAAGCAAAACTATCCACTGGGCTGCAAGAAAAACATGTTATTTTTTTGTTTATTATTTATATTTTATCTAAAAAAATAAGAACAAAGTTAAGCATTCTAATGTGTCATATATGGAGCAACAGAGAAGCCTTTATTTGGGCTGCACATGACATATGTGTCACCTGTCAAGGTTGGGCATAGGTTCCAGAGAAGACGAGGCTGCCCGCAGTCAAAGGGGCGGCCAGTCATCCCATCCGTTTGCTACTTTTCAGGATGCTGTCATGTCCTGCACTCTGAATGCTACAGCAAGTCAGCCTCCCTGGTCCATTTTAGAAAATTAAAATCTTCAAAAAGAAAAGAAAATTCAAAATACTTTGTAATGAGATCAGGAATATCCATGAAATATATCACACAGAGTTTTATTGGTTATCTCAGCAAACTGCGTAAGAGTTGTCATTTTCAAAGATGAATTTGGCAATTCTGTTATACAAAAAGACAGGGTTTTAAGAGTTCGCACCTCTTCTGCACTATCTATGGGCTATCAGTAATGTTACCTGGCAGTTGTTAAAGAACAAACAGAAACTTAATGTCCTTTTAGGGTGAAATGGGCAAGAAAGTAATTGCTTTTAGAAACACACTAGGGAGACAGCATTTTTGAAATTGATTGAAAATGTTTCCATTTTTTGGCAATTTTGTTGTCAAAATGACATTTTAACCTATAAAATCCTTTAAATCTGCAAATTAAAATATCTTGTAAAGAGAGTTAACTTCCAAAAGAAGAGTTTCAGGGATTTGAACTTACTAAAAAATAATGCCTTTTGATATGCAAGAGCATTTGATTATTGAGAAAGATGTTGGTTAGCCACGTTTCAGGAAAAAAAAAAAAAAAACCTTCGCTTAATTGATGAAATCATTATGCACAATGTTGCACTCTTTCTGGGTCTATATATATGTGAAATATTCGTTTACCCTATGACACATGCATCGAAATAAATGGATCTCAGAATCAGACCTTCAAGTGCATTAAAAAAACCCCAAGTTTTCCAAAAATAAGTATTCAAACTGAATTACTTGGTCCTTCCTAAAACATTATTACCATTAGTATAATTTACTAATGTTGATGTTATAATGTTGATTAGTATGTTACAAATGTTGAGGACAGTAAAAATATTTTTGTTTCATTAGTAATAAAAAAGGTCAATGAAACTTAAAATTATTTTAAGAATATTAACTTCAGATTTATCTCAACATTTGAAAGTTTATATTTTAAAGGACGAATGTATACATTCTGCACATGTATTTACATGGGGTAACGCTTCAAATGTATGTTACTGATATCACCACATGTTCCAAATTTTGGATGGCTTTAAAGTTTCCCCTTCTTTTACTAAAGTCCTGAAGAGTTTATTAACTCAGTATCTAATCCCAGATCTTCACTTTCTATCAGCACGTGGCCTAAAAAGCATTAAACCTATTGAAGACAGACAGTATGTGTTCTTCACTCACCTCATAACAAAGAATACAGTTCCTTTTTCATAGTAGATGCTTGATTAATATTTCCTGCTGGAATGTTTCAGGTTCTATGCTCCTAGAGACGGAGGCCTGGACATCATTAATCTTTATATTCCCTAAGCACCTTTAATTGAGCTCCCCATAATTGCAAGGCAGACAGTTGAAAGTGTGTCCTATCCACGGAGAACTTCTGCAATGGGCTTTGATGCTGACCTCTTTTATTTGGTTAGGCAGCCCTGGTCCTGATCCTTAGGTTTTTAGAATCCCCGACTTCTCTGACCATGAGGAAATAGTACCAGTCATTACACGAGCTGGGTTTTGGACAAAGTGCTGGTGGCTTTGGACAGATAAAGTAGTGGCCACTCATCTCCAGAGAGAACCTGAGCTGAGTAAGAACACTGCTAGTTTGCTTGCAGAACCTCTAAGGAAGGTAACAAGGACTTTGGCAGGTCTGCAAAAAGAGAGCTCAGAGATCAGAGAACTAGCAACACAGGTGATTATAAGGAGCGCTGTGCATGTTCATTAGTAGGAATTGTGCAGGGTGGGTCCTCAGAAGAGTCTCTTTTAAGTCTGGGAGTTTTTCTGGGGGTGGTACTAGGCTCAGAGTGTTTTCCTCGGCTTTTGGCGAGGAGTGAACTGTGAGTGGCAACACTCATAAATGGAGGGATATGAGGGCCATTTAGCCCTAATCTGTTTCAGCTGCCTTTGACTTCTGTACACTGCACGTGGCTCAAGCCCTGGCAGACTGACTAGACAATGCGAAAGGCTGGAGAGAAATGGAACCAATGCCAAAAAGTTTAACGCTACATCTGTGGAGTCTCACAGCATGCCAGGTGGTCACATGGCGGGGTGGTCACACCCTCTCAATGGGCTCTTTATACATTTTTTCCCCTGTCAAACATGGCATAGCTATATCCTTCCCCATAAATGCTATCCCTGTATCATACTCCAAGTATTGTAGATGCATGTTCATACTTGATTGTGAGGAGTTTTGTTCTGTTTTTTGAATTTTGGAAAAAAATAGGGAAGAACAAAGAATAATGTAATAAATAGGGTCTTATAATATTTTTCACATTTTTAATATTTAGGCTCAGATGAAATAAATCCTGTTGACCAATGCTAGAACTTCAAGACTTACATCAATGGTAGCTATCCATGTCTTGTTTTCTTCCTAAGAAAACAAATGATTGTATTTGTTTATTTAAAAACTCAGGGTAGTTGTTTACAATCTGATAGAAAACAGTGACTGAGATATTAGAAGAATGAGGTTCTTTTCTTGACTTTTCACTCCTTAGGTCTGTGGCTCCTGATAAATCTTTTTTTTTTTTAATTTTATTTATTTATTTTAGAGAGGGGAAGGCGGAAAAAAGAATGGGAGAAAAATATCAACGTGTGGTTGCCTCTTGCATGCCCTTTACTGGGGACCTGGCCTGCAACCCAGGCCTGTGCCCTGACTGGGAATCGAACTGGTGACCCTTTGGTTCTCAGGCCAGCACTTAGTCCACCGACCCATAGCAGCAAGGGCCTGGACAAATCTCTTAATGTCTTGTCAGGACTCCTACTTCTAGATAAATACAGTTCTATAACAATAGTCATACACCTCCAAGTCTTCTCTGCTCTAAGTAAGACATCCTTGATTTCTTCATCTGTGTTTTATATGAGATGAATTCTAGACTATATTGCATTTGATCACCCCCTCTGGAGATTTTATCATCTATCAAATCCCATCTTAAACCTTGGTGCCTAGAATTGAACTGATTTTTTAGTATGAAGTGATTAGTATAGAAAAATTGGTTAATTTCTGTATTTCTGTGATCAAGGAACTATATGACTATTAATAAATGCTACATTAAAAAACAAAACCAAAAAAACTCAGATTTTTCTTTTGTGGCACCAACACACTATTCACTTATATTAAATGGAAGCTCAATTACCTCCTTTAAATTTTTTTATATAAACTGCTACCAAACTGGACATTGCTATGTGGAATTGATTTTTGCGCATAAATGCAATCCTACTTTTTAAATCTGCAAGGTTTAATTTTACTCATTTTAGTCCAGTGTTCTACTCTGTTGTGAAAGTTTGGAATCTCAATTTTGTTTTCTCAAAGGCGGCCCAGATTTTTAGGGATTTCTATTGGGTTTAAATACCCTCAAAATTAATGACACTCCCTTTAACTCCTTCTGGGCATGATTCAAGTGATTCAAATGCATGCTACTGTTTTTCTCTTTACTAAACTTATTTTCTCTTAAATATTTTATTGTTTATGCTATTACAGTTGTCCCAATCTCTTTATTAAGCTTTTTAGAGAAAATATTTCAATTTCTACAATAAGGTCTTCCTGCATTCTTCATAAACACAATAAGCAATTTAAACCCACTGCTTTAGACTTTCACGTAGTTTTGCGTCTGTCCAGTTAGGAGATGACAGATGCTCCTCAGAAGCAGGAACTCTGCACAGCCTACAGGTGTGTGCCCGACGCCATTACTTCCGTCAGAGAGGGTACTGCATCTGATGTTGGGGTGGGGGAAAGTCTTACATTTCGCTTTCATCCAGAGGCAATTCTCCTGCCTTAGTGACAAGAATGAGACCAAACCAAACCAAAACAACACGAGATGTGGTGCCCTTGCTTTCCAATTTCCACTGCTCTTCAGTTTATGATTCAGACTTAAAGCTTTTTATTGATATTTTCCTCTTGATGCATTCTACCCATTCTTTAAAACTCCAATTAGGTTGCCTTCCTAGAAGCCATCTGAGGGCTCTCATCTCAACAGTAACCCTTCTGGGCCCTTCTATATTGCTTGGATCTCTCTTATAGCACTTTACAGTTTTTCCTGTACTGAGGTGACGGGATTAATCTACATTGATCTCTCCAGTAAAACTGTGTTTTCTTTAGGGGCAAGAACTATGTCTTAGCCACTCCCACTCATTCTTGGAACAAATACTGATTGAATCCCACTTTGTGCCAGGCACGGTGCCCCCGCCCCTCGCGACCAGCACAAAGCTCAGATGACTTACTTGAACTGAAACCGATCTGCGTGACTTGACCTACACCGGGGCTTAACATCTACTTTGTGAAGTCTGTATATGAAATATGAAAGGATTTACTGAAGGAAATCCAAATCACTGTATAGTAAATCAGATCCTCACACATTTCAGCCGTTCCCTCCTTCCCTCAGAGCCGCATTCACTGTCCGGAGTACATCGGCTATGCCCAAAACCAAGGGGGTGCTACCGTCCCTGCTACCCTCCATAGGAAAAGTGGCATTTCTACGATAAAAACAAGCTTGGAACTTATTAAGTTTTGTTAAGCAAACCAGCTTGAGCATTTAAGCCCACAGATTGCTTAAAGCCATGGGTCCCCTGGAAAACAGTATATATTATATATTAATTATATAACACCAAAAATATGTGTGTGTGTGTGTGAGAGAGAGAGAGAGAGAGAGAGAGGAGAGAGAAGGATCTTTTCACTGCTGAACATTTGGATCAGAATTATAACGGTTTATTGTGAGGAAGTGTTCACATGCTCTCTTGGCAAATAGCTACACATTCAAGTTCTGAACACTATCCTGGTAGTTTTCCTTTTTAAGTTATTGCCTTCCTCCCCCCACCCTCCCACAATATAAGCTTGGACAAACTCAAGGCAGCAAGTACTCCTTCCTCAATTTAAGATTTGACAATTTACGAGGAAAAAGCTCATTCATCATCTTTGCCTTTTAGAGACCATAAATTATTGGCTCATATACCATGTGGCTTGGATTCTAGGAAAAGTTAGCATAAACAAACCCAAGTTACAATTCGTGGAGTAAGAGAGTGAGTCATAAACAAAACACAGACATATGCTCTCATATAAATAAGGGCCTGGATCATCAGCTTCCCAAAGTCTGCTTCCCATTAATTACACAACAGAATGAACTTTCCATATGTAAGCCCAAATCACTTAACTTTGGCAACTCACACGAGACAAAGACCAGGATTATGGCTTTTATTTAGGCACTAACTAAACTGGATTTCAAACTAAGAAAAATCCTCTCAAAATACCTTCAGGTTCTGGAGGGCATGGAAGTCCCTCAGTGGAGTGTTTTGAGCACTGAAACTGTAGCAACCCAGAAACCCTGCTTGAGGCTGGCCTGGATCCCCTGCTGAATTTAAAGCTAATATAAGGCGTACTCTCTTTTGTTCTGAGCTCTGTCATCTTTATGGGGCCAGCCCTGGGTCCTGGCCACACAGGGTGTTCAGACATTGCTGAGATCATCGAAGCTGCAAGCCCCTCTATGAGGACATTCGCTCTGTCTTTTCAACCTGTCCATTGGTAGCACAAACTGACGTTTCTTCATGTTGTATGAAAACTATCTGGTCTCTCTTAGTTTAAAGAGGAATCAAGAAAACGTAAAACGGTTTCTGGGGAAGGAGGTTCCTCAACAGGTGAGAGACCCTGAGAGCAGGGAGAGCAGACAAGCCGTCTCCTTGTGTCCCCTTCAAAAGCAGACCTCACAACACGACCTCACGGAGTGAGTTACAAACATCTCAGATGACAGATATCACATTTTAGGGCATATAAGGGGGGGGGGAGGACTTTCACTTTTTGCTAGGGGAGGTGCAAGGGGTTTTCCATCATTCATTTGCTCGCTGATTATCTTAGTAACACCCATTCCCGGTATCCCACAACACTCTGTACAAGGTCAGTGCAATGCCCTGTTCCCCCTTTCATGAGAAACCAAGGGGAAGAAGAACTGAAGGCTTTTGGAGACTCTGCAGTGTGGTCTGCAGCATTTCACATATTTCCTCATTTAATTATCAACCGCACGAGGACATCATTAGCACTATGGTACAGAGGTGAAAACTGAGACCTCAGAGATTAAGTAATTTTCCCAAGGGCACACATTTTAGAGGTCATGGACTCAAGGATTCAAGCAACGGCTCCCCTATTTCAAAGCCACTTTCACACCCTATTTCCTTAAGGAAGCGAAGAAGACAGGGGGCTGGATAAGGAGCGAGGTCTGGGTTTCCTTGTTAATCTTCCACTGTTGACTGCCTTAGAGTGCCAAATTCCTCTCCATTTCACAATCTCAAAGGGCTCTTCCAACTCCCAAATTCCATAATTAAGCAAAACAAGATGTTAATACAGATTATCCTTGTTACTGCTGCTAGATTATCTGTCCCTGCAGATTGCTTGGATTTTGTTACCTTTTCTGGTTCAAATTCCTTTAATGGTTTCCTATAGGGAGACAGACAGCCAATATAATGAGTGAAGTTGGTCTGGATTATAAAGGAAGGTAGGGGAGAGGTGGGAAGACCGGGGCCACTTCGGGAGAATGTGGCCCGTGTAATGGACAAATGCTATTCTGTATCTGTCAACTGTTGGCAGGTAGAAATCTGAGCCCAAAGTTGTCAGATAGTCTGGGTTTCGAAACACCAGAAATCTTGAGTATTGTGTAAATCTTCTAATGTTTTCAAGCTGCTAGTTAATTTTTTAAGAAATGTATAACCCTCCGTAGGCCAACCAAAACATGACTGCAGACCACTATCGGCCCAGGGTGGCCATTTTGGTGCCACTGCCCTTCAGAATGGTCACCAGGCCTCATCCGAGGATTTCGGGGATGCCACGTTCGGGCCCCAACCTCTCTCCCAGCCTCATCTGTTATTTGCACATACACGCCTAACTCGGAGAGGCCGTAAATGTATTCCTCCCGCTCGGTCTGCATAGTGAATGCCATTTATCCTCCGAGGGCCGCTTCAGCTCTTCTTCCAAATCATCTACTATCTTCCGAACTCCCTTAGCTCCCCTCAGCTGGAAATCCATGACTCACCAATTGTTAAATTAGAGCTCTGTTAGTATCTGAGGTTATTCAATATGCTCATTTATTAAATCTTATTTACTCATCTCAGGTTTTGGAGTCAGGTCTTTCCAAACAGTGTGGAAGTTGCCCCAGGGCTGGTCTAGTCTTATACTTCCATGTATCAACGTGACAGGTGTGTGAAAACATTTGACGTTTTGTAACAAAGACTTACAGAAGTTCCCGTAAGGTGAGCTTCACATGGCAGTTCATGCTGTCACCGGAAGGGGGGCTTTGTGCCCTCAGACAAGGGTTTTTGGAGGGTGAAGCGAGGACAAAACTTCTAACGGTAATTAATGAGTGTTATGAGCTGAGTCACAACATGACTAAATTATGATTTAACATGATTAAATCATTACCGGACACAGGTCATAAAAGTGATATATGGTTCTGAATGTCACTGGTGTTTTGATCTGCTGCTTCACTTCTGCCTCGCCGCTGCCTCAAAGGCGCACATTATTTTTCCCATTTCCCTGGTGAGGAAACAGACTCAGAAGTCTCAGTCAGACCCAGCGACTTACCTGCGGGAATGAATCGGTAATTCCTGCAGGCTACAGTAACCCTGATCTTTCAATTCCAAATCCAGTTTCCATTATGCATTTGTGTGGTAGCCAGAAGGAGCCCAGGTTACCTAATTCCTAGTCAGGTAACACTTTCTAATTCATTTCTAGTTTCTGGGCTCCATTTCCTCATCGGCAACAGGAAGGGGTTGGCAGAGGTCCCTTCTAGCCTGTTCTAATCCAGTCTGGTCAATTCCAGTGTAAGTGGCAGGAGAAGGAGACCCCCTGGGAGGATACTCTGATATTATTGCAGGGGCTCCCAGGGGTGGAATGCAGAGGGCCTATGGGTGAGTGCTGTATCTCTTTGTCACATGGGTCTACAATCCTTACTCTATCCTCTCGCTTGCACTGCCTCCTTTCTCTCTGTCCCTCTTTCTGTCTTTCCTCTCTTTCAGACTGACTCCTGCCTGCCCGGACCACTAAAGATCATTCTTAATGACAGTCATTACGCAGTTCTCCCACGTTGCCTGAGGCCATTTCCGCAGCAATGAGCAGGAAAGACCTTGCCCCACTTCTCAACAGCTGGGCTTAGTATGCCAACTTCACTGGAAACAAGAAGTTTTTTCAAAAACTCTCCATTAATTACAGGAAACGTGAAGCACTGTCCTCCCCTCCCCCTTCTCATTAACACACTTGCTTTCGGTTGCCACTAAATTATCTTGCCACCATTAAACCAACAATCTAATTAGACTTCTGGAAATGGAGAGGGCCAGTGAATAAGGCAGGAACAGCACTATCTCAAAGCTGATCATAAAATATTTCAGCCCTTTCACTCTTGGCTGCATAAAATCTGCCCCTGGATGAGCCTCCTTTCATTCTTTCCCTTTTACAAAGAATATTTGATATAAAATGAGTATCTTAATAGAAATCGCTTCACGTATGGGAGGTTTTCTTTCCTGCATTTCGCCCAGCGGCGTGGAGCCCTCATTACAATAATCGCACCTGACTCCCCCTGTGCCAGGGCCTCACAGCCAAACCTCCCACTGGGCTTCAATGGAGGTGTGAGTGATACTATCGCTGGGAAGAAGATAAAATGTATTATTATCATTACTCTATTTTTAAGAGGGTCTGACTGTGGCAAGAGGAGGTTGGGAACGTAATCTGTAGGAAGCATTTTGAGAAGATAAATTGAGTTAAACTTCTCACAGACACAGACTTTCAAACCTGTCATTAAACCTTTTGTCTTCTCTAAAATCTCAGTTCTGGAGAGAAAAAAAAAATTAGTTAAATCAGGTCCAGACACGTATATTAAGTTTCTACTAGGCACCCGACGCTGTGCGAGGTTCTGGACACCCAAATGTGATTATATGTTGTTTAATGGTGATGCTCCTGCCTTTGTTTCTCTTATTATCATCCCTTGTAACCCAAGGTTCTGGGGATTTATGTGATATTTAGCCCTCACTGAATGAGACAAACACCTAAATAAGAGGTGGTCCCTGCCCTCGGAAACCAATACTCTGGCCCCAAGACCACCATATACAAGTCAGTTAAAGTACAGCCTGGGCCCTTGTCCTGCTTTCCACCGAGCGGCTCATCCTGGAAATCCCGTAGAACTTTCACGTGGAGAGAGACACGAGATCCTCCTCCTCTGAATAAAAACATACTCATGTACTGCACATATCATACCATATAGGCCGACTCTTGAACTTGACATAAATCTCCCCCTAGGATATCCTGGTGCATTAGCCAGGAGCTGGTCTGCCATTACTGAACAAAGACTTCTGGAGGCCCCAGCAGTCCCTCCCAGGTTGCTCTCCATGCTGGACATTCTCAGGATGGTCTGCTATTTTGGGCGCTGACATGGAAAATAAAGGCCCATCACTGCTTTTCACCTCTAAAGAATATAACGCTACAGTGTGCTTGTTCATGTACCAGGTGGTTTTGTACAGGAAACCCTTGTTCAACACACTTGGACTAATATTCCACGCTTATTTATTGTTTGCCCACCTCAGTGCTAGGTACTGACAACAGGGGAGTGGTCGGCATAGCAGGGGATGCAGGCATGAGCACAGAGACTGTTAAATGTCGAGATCAATGATCCATGGGCTTACGGGGAGCCATGGAGTACGGGGATGTGGCGTCCAAATTGGCCACAGGATGGTTCTCCAAGTGGTTGTAAAGGGAATGTGTCTTAGAGTTGAAGGCGCCAATGCTGAGTCTTAAAGAATAATCATGAATTAGCCATCCAGATGGTCTGAGGGGCAGGTGAGGGAGAGAGAATCATTCCAGAGTGGAAAGCCAGAACAGCAACAATACTAATAGCAACAACATCCCTCATTTGCTGAACTCTTCCGATGTGCCAGGTACGCTGCCGAGAGCATTTGTTCCTCCCCGCAACCCTCTACACTAGGTGGTATGCTTTCCCCCATTTTCACTGAGGTCTGAGATCCTTCAGCTGGCAAGTGCAGCCCTGAGATTTCAACACAGGCCATTTGAAGCACGAGCACATGCATTTGAGTACAGCATTGCATGGCCTGTGTGTGGTGTTAAGGAAAAAATGAGGCAAGACTTAGAAACACGGTGAAATTTTAT
Source organism: Anoura caudifer (assembly GCA_004027475.1). Taxonomy (NCBI): domain Eukaryota; kingdom Metazoa; phylum Chordata; class Mammalia; order Chiroptera; family Phyllostomidae; genus Anoura; species Anoura caudifer. Next base: position 70,006 of record PVKU01000418.1, read on the forward strand.
GCGCCTGCCCAGTGATTATTAACTTTTTAGGGAAATACACCTTTTTCGGATTTGCTACCCACTGCTGATTAAAAGACCCAGGTTGTGCCTACTAATATGATAACTTGCAGCTTTTTGCCCAGAAAAGATACATATGATTTCTGTCCAGCAGAAAAGATAACCCCAGAGGTTATGGGTTTATCCCTCATTAGGCTATTAACCGAGTGACGTTGCTTGATGGTCTTTCTCCAATGCCCACATTCCCATAATGCCCCGTTCCTCCAATTCTTCTGAGGACCACTGGCTTCCTCATCAAAGAGTTGTGTGAATCTTTGACACGAATTTATTGTTTTTGAAAATTACACTCTGACCGAGAAGATTCCAAAGAAGTGTGGTGGCTGGTGGACATTTCCAAGGAGATGGGGTTGGAGCAGAAGGCAGAAAGCCTGATTCCGGAGAGTTCTGGTGCTTCTCTGAATGTTTACAGCCTCGGTCACGGGATCAGCTAAACTGCTCCAGGATGCCCAGCTTAAACCAAAAAGAGCTTATTCCATCCTTTCTGGGCAAAGTTAAAATGGATTTTTGGAGGTTTTCCAGAAAGCCCTTGTTGTGAGGGGGTTTTTAGGGAAGCGCAGAAGCTTCCAGCCCTGCTGGGTCTGTTCACAGCTCAGAGACGGGGGTGGGGGTCCTTCCCAGAGCCTCGCATCCCGCAGACTCTCCAGGCGCTCAGCTCATTTTGTGCTGCTTCCACAGGGGTCCATTAGCAGCACTTTTCAGACCATGTGAATGAATGATTTGTTCCTAAAATAAAGCTTTATTTTCTCTACATTTTTCCAGGGTTTCCTACTGTATATTTTAAATGATTAGTCTGGGCTTGCAGGAGTTTATTTTACAATTTGAAGACTTCTTCAATTTGTATACTTGTGGGCCTTGGATGCTCCAAGTCCTGGTAACTTGAACAATTACTTGCTCTGTTTTGGTTCTTTTGGAAGACCAGACTTTTGGCCAAAGTGACTTATTATTCTGGTTAGGAGTTTCACTTCATGTTTGCACATAGGATGAAAAGCAAGTGAAATAAATAATTTTACAGTTCTTAAATTCCTGCTTCTTGCTTTTTGCACCAGGATATTATTTCGTTATTCTGGGACTCTCCATAAATGGCAGTTGGTTAAGAGAAAAATCAGACATTTACACATTTGGGAGTAAGAAGCAGTTTTCACAGTCATTTTGCTTCAGCGACTACACTACTGGATTTCATTCTGATTCCATTAGAATTAAGAATCCATTCTTTTATTTGTAAAAGTAATTTTTCAAGCTTAAAGTTTTGCATCTTGATTATAGACATCAGTCAGTTCTGACTGGGCTGATAGTTTTGTTAACAATGAAATGGTTTACCTAATATAGTCTCTGCTTTCAGAAGCAAAATGTCTAAAAATTTAATAGACTTGTGAAATTAAATAGCTTCACTTACTCATAGGCTCTGGCAGTTTTGAATAGGGCAGATCCTACAGTCTGAGAGAATAATGCGTTAGCCTTGATGCAAAGCAGATACGAACTAAGTGCCCTATTCACTCCGCTTCCCTCTGTTATCTCGAACTGGGCTACATCTTGAGCAGTTGAGATTTGGTGATCGCAACCCTGATACATATCTTTTTTTCTCCTTGGATTTAAGATGTGAGACTATCAGTTCGTGTGTGGGGGAGGGTGGGGGGGGGAAGAGGAGAGGAAGGATATACATCTGCTTGTTTTTCCATCAGGTACAGAACCACAGAGTTTATTTCCTTGGTATTTCTCTGAGAGCCTGTAAAATTTCTAATCTACTTAATAATATAGTCTCATCTTAAGTACACAGGTAGGGGCATGTTTCAGTAGGAAAATCACGAGCTCTGTATACATTGCATGACGTCCCTGAAAAGTTAGTTCAATAGGTACATCGGAAAAATTAGGTTTATCTCATTATCTGATACAGTTAGTAAATTATGTTTGGGACTGTGCAATAGAAGTTATTTCAAATTATGCAGCACTTTGAATACACTTTGTTGATGCTTTTACTGCATTAGTCCTAATTACTCACAATAATGACACCCTGATCCCTTGTATCAGGACTCCTTCCCCGTGCCAGGCCGTGCCAGGGGACTGTGGATGATCAATAGCTATTGAGTAATTTGATCACAATGGCTGACCTGCTTGGGACCACTGGCGGCCACTGCCATCCCTTCCTCCCAGTAGCTCACAGACTGACATGCTCTCAGTCTGGCTGCCCTCTCCTCCACTCCTCTTCTGCCTCCTCCTCCGAATCAATAACTTCACAATCAGCATGCCTCCCAGACTCTGACAAGTGAAAAAATTGCCTTAAACAAAACATGAACACCCGCATGTGTGTGCGTGCACACACGCGCGTGCACACACACACACACACTTGAGCTAGAAAAGACATATTTTTAAACCTTTGACCCACCTTTATTTTTCCTACATTATAATGTTCATCAACTAAAATGGGAAATGCCCCTTTTCTCTCTTTTCCCAAAGATTGCCTGTTTGAAAAAGTACTGGTGGGACCATAGACTGAGTTATTATTCAGCAAGTATTTGCCAGCAGCCTACCTCACGTCTGTCAAATGTCTGCACTTGATTGGTAAGCAGTTCCCGGGTTGAGCGGGCTTTTCCCCGAGGTCCCACCGCTGGGTGCTGTGTCAGCACACGGGTGCTGACTTGCCACCATTCATTTCACTCGGCGACGATGTCCTGAGCCCCTATTAGGTGTCAGCACTGCACCGGAAACTTCAACATCCATTATTTTTAAATGGAAGAAATTTCTAATTTATCCTATTATGTCAGGAATTTTTAATTTCAATCATGATTTCTTAAGTTACCTTTGCTTTATAAACCACTTAGATTTACTGTTCTTTCCTTTATTTCCCTTTGCACTTATCTGGGTCTTCAAAGCCATTCTGTAGAAGTGAAGACCTGTTGAAAATAAGTTCATTTCTGTATCCATCCAGAAGTAATTCTAAATTACCTTGCTTAGAGTGAAAGATCAGCAAGGGGACTATAAAACAAAACAAAACAAAACAAAAAATAAGTGAGTTGTCTCCTCAGAAACGTATGTGACTAATGCACAAGCACCCAATTGAATGAAATCAAATCCAGAAACGATGTGTTATCACCTGCTTACTGCACGCTTGACATTGTTAAGACTACCCACCCCATGAAATTATGGGTTCCACTCACTGTCCGCTCAAAAAGCAGGAATCCTTAGTTAGGGAGAGCGCAACCTGGCTTTGCTAATGTTGGGCTTATGACAGAAGTGAGATTCCACTGGGAACCAGGTGGCAAATCAAAAAATTGGGTTCCAGCCCAACTGCACGATCTCATGCAATTGCAAATTGCAGAGATTCAGAGAGTGGGACCCTAAGAAACCCTCTCTGGTTCGTGAGAAGCGGTGTGTCTGCGGGGAACAGAGTCTCTGGAAGGTTTGGCCTCCAGCACCTGGGGTTGATCTCTGGTTTGTTCCCACCCCCCTGCCCACGACCCAAAAAATTCTACTCAGCGGCCTGAAACCCAGAAATGGACCAAATCTTTGAAATTCTCATGAGGGTCTCCATTTAGCACTACCCAAAATAAACAGCCCATTCCTGCATTCTGAGACAAGAGAGCTTCGTCTCAGCTCTGATTGCCAGACAGGCAGGTTTAAAGCTTTAATATGCACCTGTTTCTATGCCCGCTTGGCATATTTGGAAATCGCTGAATGCAAATAGAGGAGGCGAGTCTGTGGAAGGCTGGGCTCCCAAGAATGCTTTCTGTTACACTGAACAGAAAGGGCTCAAGGAGGAGAAAACAGGGACCACCTACCTGTCCTTTGCCCCTGGGAAATATCTGGGCTTGGCAAGCAAAGGCGGCAGCATCAGGCTAGTTTCTAAATCCATAAAGGGAAGTCTCCAGAGCTTAACTGACAAGGTCGAATAAGCAATTTTCTGGGTGGGTGGCGCAGACGGAGGCCTGAATCTTTTGCCCAGCTGAGCGATGATTCCCCCGATTTCCAGGCATGACACCAGCCCCCACTTGTGGGGCTCTGCCACACTGCTGGGTCTGCCCGCACACCCTCCCACAAGGGGCTGCTGATCCATCACGTCTCAGGGGCAGCTTGTTCCATACTCCTCTGGGACTTGCCCTCCTCTGACCTCTTCTTGCACTCATCGCTGGCATTATTTGCCTGACATTTCCACCAAATACTCTTCATTTCACATATAGCGTGTGACAAGTGTGAAGATTTAGGATCATAGTTGAGAGATGATCCTGCGGCTTCAGAGCAAGATTTCCCAAATGGCTGGAGAGATCACCATCTCCACATAGACATTAGGAGCTATGTCCAGAGAAACGGGGTTTGTGGTCAGATAAGACTGTCAAATCCCAAAATTCTGTGTCTCTCCCTCCTGAAACTTCAAAATGAACACGGGTGAACTAGAGGCCCTGAACAGCTCTGCAGAAGAAATTGGGTGTACCACAGCCTTTCCTACGTCCATTTAACTGTGGAAACATCCTTTATCACAAAACACCTACTGATAGTTTGCTGAGCTCACTTTAAGCAGTATCCTTCCAAATATTTTTTTCTGTTAGAAATTAGGCTCATTCTCTAATTGCCAATAATTTCTATGAAGGGGGTGGGTATGTGGACAAGTTGAGTTTTCTGCTTGAAAACAAGCAACCTCTGAATTAGAAGATGAGTTTGGAGTGAAGATCAATAATCAGTCTCTTCTTGGGCTTGTAATCATAATAGGCATCTCTAAATACTGCAATATGCTTAATATTGACCAATGCATTAATTCAACAAATGTCTATGAAGCGGACCATCATTCCATGTGCCACAGAGATAGCAAGCACCTAAATCATGGGTTCTACCTCCAAGGTAAGGACAACTCTGTTGTGAGGGAAAGAGGCCAAGGAGAAGGCAATTCTTATGGAGCCTCTAAGTGGGTGGTGAACGCATGGCAGAGACGCTGGATGCTACCGGCATTCAAAGGAGGTGTGTGACTGGGGGCCAAGGCCTTCAAGATCGGTGGGATGTAAGTGGAAACTGAATAAGCCTGTCCTCAAAGGCAGGTATTAAGCCAAGTCCAAGGCCTACCTTCCTGGTAATCGGGATGAGTGTGGCAGCGTGGGGGATGCTGCAGCAATGGGTGAGAGATTACGTGGGGAGTAGAGGAAGGCAGAGCATCTGGGGTGTCTGAGTAATAATTTATATTTTGTCAATGCCCAGGAGGGGTCTGGTGACTACTGAGGGATTCATGACAGCATGAGGGCAGAATGAATCAAGGGCTCTGGAAACCCCGATTACTGCCTCCCCGTCTCGGGGAGCCAGCGTGGCTGTAAAATGTAGAGCTCGGGAGTGTGGGACCTGTGTTGGAATCCTGACTACCGTAGGTTCCTGGGGAAAGGTCCTTACTCTTAACTTTCTGCTCTGAAATGAAGACACATGTATGTATTTCACAGTTTGTATTTTTTAAATGAGTTACATGAGATAACGTATATAAGGCCCTGGGTGTAGAGGTGTGTCATTCCTGAAGGTGGACAAAGAGTAATCAATACCGTTACCATTTAGTTGCTGCTACTGGACATGTGTTAGAATAGACGGGAACGCTTCTTCCAGAAGACTTTGCCTCCAGGTTTCAAGCTGACCTCCTTCTTTCTGAGACCTCCTCCCACTTGAAAAATCTAGTGCTGAAACAACTCACATGCTCTGTGTCTACAGGAGGTTGGCTAAACAGAGAACTCTTACCTGTATTCAACCAACAGCACATTCCCCAGAGGTCTGCTCCATACCCACCTTCACTGGGGTGAACCTAAGCATCTGAAAAGTGCTCACCTGCATCCGAGGTCGCTGCAGATGCAGCAAGGAGAGACAACACCGGGGTAGGTGGGATCACAACACCATCGGCCGCAGCTGGCCTCTTCCTGGTCATCATGGTGGACACGGAGCCCTCGTTCTTACTATGTGTTGCTGTCTGGTCCACTTTTAAGTGGGGGCTTGCCATCCCTAAAAAAAAAAAAAAAAGAGAATCCCAAAGCCTGCAGTTACTTTGAAGGAGCAGGAAGACAGGCAACATAAAAGCTGAAAGTGATCTGAGGAAATTGTCAAATGATCTGACCTCCTTCTGGTACAAGAATAACATGTTAGAATGTTCAAAGAAAAAAAATTAGCAGCATGACTGGGTTTGGCTTTGTGGCTGAGGTCAGTGGGGACTCATTCCAGGTTGGCTGCCTGGAAGTGGGGTCGGGGCACAGGCCTAATGAAGCAGCATAATCCTTCGTCAGGCACACTTTCTGAGGATTAAAAAGGCTGCCTCCATGGAGCTTGTGCTGTGTGCTGTGTGAAGCATGACAAGAAGTGGATCCCACCCTCATGAGGCAACTTCCCTCTCCAGCTGGGGGGACAAGACTCAATAATAAGAGAAAGTTGGGCAACAAGTACAGGCAGGCTTATGTGTCGTAGGTGCTTGGGGAGTTCTAAGGAGGTAGGGATTCATGTGAGAAAACGGAAGGAACGGCTTTCCAGAGTTCATGCTAGAGCAGCAAGAAAGAGGGAGATGCATAAGGTGTCACAGATGGAGAAATGAAGATGGTCCAGGTGAGAGGCAGCCTGCTAGAGGCTGAAGACGCATTGTGGGGACCGGAGTGGAATGACAGTCACCGGGCCGGGTGAGAACTGACTTGGGGGCCTTTGAGTGTCTGGTCATAACAAGCATCATAAGTCATATCTTTATGATGCTGAAAGGCCTGGGAAAGCTCTCATGAGGTGCCTCTGGAAGGGCCTGGAAATTTACTGTATGACAAATCGTAAGGGCTGTTCTGGAACCGAACTTCCTGGGCTCAAATCCAGGCTTTTGTACTTTCCAGCTGTGTGATCACAAGCAAGTTACTTAACTTCTCCAAGCTTTAAGCTTCCTTAACCGTACAAAGGGGATGGAACACTGTCAGAGGGGTGGCTGGGAGCATCCCAGAGTTAATCTACATAAAGTGCTTAGACCCAGCGTCTGGCCCATCATCTGTGCTATGTAAGCATTTCCCATTGTACTACTCATATTAGTACAACAATCGCTATTACAACCCGCTGCTTCCTCAGGGCCAACTGAAATCAGCCAGCAAAGTGCTTGTTCCCTTCCCTGACGTGACCAAGGATTTCTGAGCACCTTCCACATCCCCAGCTGCAAAAAAGTGACTCTCCAACTCATGCAAGTGTAAGTCCAGAGGCAGGGGTTTCTGAATCCATGTCAGATAGTCATCTCTTCAGACTTTCCTCACTGGCAGGCATGTGCCCCCAGCTGCAACAACACCACCTGGGGCTCTGTCGCAGTAGAACTTGACCTTTTTTGTTCCCCCGAAGCCAACTTGAGTGATACAGTCCCCTCCCATAGTAACATTATCTTCCCATCACAGCAAGATCAGCTTACTTGGGCCTAATGACAGCCCTGTGAAGCAGGTAGTGTGGAGGTGACAATTGTCTTAATGTTACAGATGAGGGCAATAGATTTCTGAGAGGTTAAGAGAGAGAGAGAACCAACTAAACTGATACAGAACTTAATGTCAGAGCTGGACGTTTCCAAGCAGCCAGACACTCCACTGAGCGATCATCTTGTTCTACCCATCCATTTTTTGACACCTGTCCACGACACCAGTCTGCCAATGACATGCTTCTCACGGAGGATGCAGAGGCCCTAGTGCCACGCCCGGAAGAGACCCCTCTCCAGGAAGCTCAGGAGGAAAATCCATGCGGACATTTTCACTTCCCGTCCACTCCCTTCCTCTGACTCTCCTTCCCAGTCTCCGAACCTCTCACTTCAGATGCTGAGACTAACAATACCATTTAGGCCTTTTTTTTTTTTTTTTTTTTTGATTTTATAGTTCATAGCATTTTGACAATGAACGTACACATACATAAAATTCTATGATAGAAAGATTGCAAGGCACAACCATCCAGGAATTGGAAAGCGCAGCACATGTGTGTAGAATGCCTGCTTTTAACATATGCAGGTGTGCCAGGGAGAGGCGAGGACACACCTATAAATAATGTAAAATGCACACCAAATTATCTGTGAGGAGACATACCTAAACAGTTACCAGTGCTTATTCTGAGCAAGGAGAGCACAGGGACACTTGGTGAGGAAGCAGGGGGGGGTGTTATTTTACTCCTTAGCCTGTTTTACTGTTAATATATTTACAACCACAAACATGTTTAACACTCTTGTTCCTCTGAGAAATAAACACACTGTGGGAAAGATCTAGAGGCCTCTATCGGAGCATGGGGATTGGGGCAGACTGGTGGCTGGAACAGTTGGCTGCTAACAAATTTGAAGTGGGCACAACTGGCCTCAGTCAGACAAGAATCCCCCACTTTGATGCCGTGCAGGGCCACGCCATGTGGGTCCCGTCGAGTGGACGCAGGCGCGCTTTCCACAGCACGTACCTGTGACTGCAAGCTGTCAGGGGGCTCCTGGACAACAGCTCCTTTGGAAAAGGAAAACTCACTAATACGTCCACTTTGTACCTGCGGACACGGGCTGGGCAGGTAATTCTTTGCTCAAATTATGACATGCTCAGAGAGTGAGCCATAAACAGGATTCGCAGGTGGATATTTAACCCTCACTTGGGAACAAACTGATTTCGAGTCGTTTTAGCTGTACCCATTTTCATGCAAATGCTCACAATCCAAATTAGTCTCAGTCCACATCATTTCATTAGAGCTGATCCGATCATACCTCTACGGGGCATACTTTGCTGCTCAAGTGTTTACGTTACAGAACACGTTAAAAGTAATAAAATGACACTTAAAACACTCTATAATTCACATTGTCACTGTTTAGCTGTCTTGAAAACCCTAGATAATTTAGGGTTTTCTATTAGAGTACTGTGTGCTAGTTGCCCTCCAAAGAATTTGAAAACAAATTGAGAGGGGGAAAAAAAAAAAAAGCCCTGACATTTTCCCAGACATGATTGGGTTTTGAAAGGGCTTTGGAAACCTTCCAAGAAATACGGTATACAAGGGCGAGAATACCGGGTAAGTTTTAAACAAAGGCTAGCCTAACAGCACTTGTAACCCACAAAATCTGCCTGAGAGCCGAGGTCTCGGGAGCCTGGAACGGGTGACTTCTTGGGAGAGAGCATCAGGCAGGCTGCCCCCTGGAAGCCTTTGCTCCCCTTCATTCCAGGCAGCAGCTGACCGTCCGTGGAGAGGTCCCCAAACAACCAGGCGAATGTGAAACGGTTTAGAACCAAGTTCTCAAGATGACAAGCCTTTCATCTGGGAAGGCATCACTGTGTCAAATTCAGACCTGGGCTTTACAGAACACACACTTGGTAGATGTGTTCGGAGCATCCCTAAACCCCAGCACAGGACAAACAGGACGGCAGCTTGCTTATTTGCAGGCCAGCACGTTGTTAAAGGAGGAAATAACAATGCTAATAACTCTGTGGATTCGACATCTGTTCATAATTAAAGACAGAGCCAAGAGGAAATAAAAAAAGTCAAACCTATATGAAAACATTCTGTTATAACCTGTTGACCTCTATTGATACAGTGTTTTCCAAGTCTTTGAAACTCTGCTGCAGCCTACTGATGGCCAGTCACTCATTTTCAAAGCTAATTTCTCATAGACCACTTATCCCCTCAAACCTCTACCTGCACACCGTGTTTGCATTAGGGATTTGATTTATGGATTCCTGCTCCTCCGACACCGAGGCTGACTTCCTGTTGCCTTGGTTACTTGGAGCTCAGTTCAAGGTTAAAGTACTCCCAAATCAGAATCAGTGGCAGGCGCTGCATCCAGCGGCCAGGTTATTGACTGCCCCAGGATGCGAAAAGGTCAGAAACCAAAGCACTGTTTACTGCCTTCAGGGTGAGTCAATAGCTTCGATATTTTGATTCTGTTTCTTCCGAAGTGGTAGTTGCTGTTCAATTACCTCTTCTCCAGGTTGCTCAAGGTCACAGGGGTCACGGAGGAAAAGCAGGCTCCATGGGGGCTAGCTTTCCCAGGATCCCTTTAATAAGCTCTGTGACCTTGGATAATAAAAAAACAGCCTTCCCTTAGAGTAATTATAAAGCTAGTTATCTACTTTATCTCATTTTCTCTATGGGGAAAACAGACAATCAAAAAAATCCTTTGTGGAATGGCTACTATTTACCCTCCTTTTTTTAGATGAGAAAGTGGAGGTTCAGAGAGGTGGCATAACTTCTATAAAATTACACAGCTCCTAAGGAGTGGTAAGAACTAGTTGGGTCCTCATCCCCTAGTTTCTTTAAAATATAGGGGCTGATGGGGATCATTACCCAGGGATCATATGTAATTGATTTGCAACATCCACTGCAGAAAGCAATACATCTGAAAAATAGTATGTGACTAATATAGGCTTGCTGAACACCTGACTTAATTTTTAATTGTAAGATATGCAAATGCAGATGTCTCTAGGTGACAAAGGCTAGGCAGGCGTTGTGGGGTCAGCTGACACCACTGGGATGACTGATCCCTGCAGTCACCTCCCTGCCCTATTACAAGGCAGCGTGCAGGGCTCGGCATGGACTGGGAGGCACGCTTTATTGAGCAGTCAGTGGCTTTTTAACTTGCAAAGAACTTGGACATGGATTATGCTATTTCCCCCTTGCAACATCCATGTGGATAACAAGAGACAGATTGTGAAAGTCCGAATTCACAGATAAGGAAACTGAGGCACAGAGGACCAGGTGGTTTGCCCGAGCTCATATGCAGAAATGGGGCTGAAATCTATGCCACTTGACTTGATATTCTTTCCTTTACTTTAACACATAAACTTTTGGGTAAAGCAGTACATAACTTATTTCTCACAAGAGAAAACGGCTCCCGAAAACTTGATAATAATTCCCTTTCGCGTATACTGGCTGTCTTTTCAGATTTTTGCACTGCTCTTTTTTCTTGTTCGCAAATGAGTGTCACTCACGACAGCATCAAGGTCACAGGTGCCCCTAGGGTCTGAGAAATGATGTTTTACTGTGCCAAAGTCAATAAAAGTATTCTTTTCGTTGCAGCATCTTATTCCTTAATTCAACAAGTACTGTTTTGAACATCTACCATACCAGGAACATGGTGTCGATCAAAACAGTTGAAATCCTTCTTTTCTAAGAATTACATTCTAATAATCTCTGTGTAGCAGCACGTAGCTGCCGCTTATTTTAAGTGCACTGAAGTGCTTTCGTAATCCTTAGAAGGCAGGGCCTTCGCTACTTACGTCGCATCCTTGGGTGGATTAGAAAAAGGCATCCAGGTGGGTAGACACCAAGGACACAGATCTTAGCAAAGAGAGGGCACCTTTTTGAAAAGGAGAAAAAGGTGTGGCGTCCTGTGTGCAATGCATCCCTGTTACTCATGGTTTGAAGAGAGGAGCCAGACCAGGTTTAAGCCCCACTGTCCCTCTGAGCCAGGCAGCAATGGACAGTAATCACAGCTGGTGGCCCTATCAGTGTGTATTTTGTATCCAATGAATTTTACTTCATTCTAGGACCTTGAGAGATGAAATTCAGGCAAGGTCACTCATAAGCAAAATACTATTCAGTGGGTCTAAAATCAATCACTTAAAATCAATAAGTATCTGAGCGCTGACCAGTAAATCTTGGAAGATGTGATCTCTGTCTTTGCAGAGAAGGTTTAGAAGTGGAATGTAGGATTAGAAGAAACACAAAGCTGATAAACTAAGAAGGCAGGAGCCCAGATGAGTCCTCCACAAATTTGGAAGAAAATGAGACCTCAGTGGGATCTGAAGTGGTCTTGTGCTCTTCCACTTATTCATTCAACATCCATTAAGAGCCTGTAAGTACCAGGCACTATTAGGCATGGGGAACATGAACCAACTCTGGGTGGGACCAGCCGCACACTCAAGAGGACAGATATAGGCACAAAAGTCCCAGTCTTGCCCAATGAGTAGAGTTCAACAGCTAGAAGTGGAGGGAGGACCTGCCAGGGTTGGGATCTTCTTCATGCAAATGAGGCAACAGTACTCGGACGAGTCCTAAAAACCAAATGCTGGGAGATATGCTTGAAAAGGCAGTTGGGAAAAATTAAACGCATATCTAGTTGTCAAGTAGAGTTGATACATGTTGAGTCCCTCCCACAAGCCTCATCATCTTGGACAGACCTCTGCAACAGGACTGACTTCTTGTTGTGCAACTACCTGTGCACGTCTCTGCCAGTTTTTCTAGACAATGGCATGATTCTAGAGGTCAGGAACCGTGTCTGGTTTTCTTCTGATTTCCTAACACTTGGCTTGACAGATACAAGATATTCAAAAGTGTTGGATGCATGAATAGATAAACGGAACACACTTAGTGTTTTAGGCCCAAAGCTTCAGGGGAAGCTGCCCTAACCATTCAGTCCATACATGGCCCTCTATTCTACAGCTCTTTTTTTAGTACCGTATAAACTAGAGATGAAGACTATATTCTCTGCAGCAAGACGACATGCCTTACCGGCTGTGGGATTTGGGAAAATTACGTCAGCTTTCTGCGCCTCAGTTTACTCATCTGTTAAATGAGGTTGTTGTAGGGATTCAGGGAGTTTATCTAGTACGGTAGACAGAACAGAATGCACCCCCCCCACCCCCCGCCCCAGATGTCTACAACCTGATTACTGCAGCCTGTGACTATGTTCTGTCACACGACAAGGGGGAATTAAGGCTGCAAACAGAATGAACGGTGCCGGTCAGCTGACCTTGAATAGCTAGAGTATCCTTCACTCACAGACATCAGAATGCAATCGAACGGGGCTGTGAAAGTGAAAGGAGGCGGAAGAGAAGAGTCGGGGAGAGATGTGGTGACGGAAGCAGGGTACGAGACATGCTTTGCTGCTGGCTTTGAAGATGGAGCAGGAGATAGGAGCTAAGGAATGCGGATGGCCTCTGGAAGATGAAAAAGGCAGGAAAACGAATTCTTTCCGTAGTTTCCAGAAAGGAATGCAGCCCTGTTGAGACTTTGATTTCAGCTCCCTGAGAACCATTTTGAACTTCTGACCTCCAATTTTGTAAAATGATACATTTATGTTGTTTAAGCCACAACAGTTTGTGGAAATTTGTTGTAGTAGCAATACAAACCTAACACAAAAGCACTTATTATGATGCCTAGATATAGTAAGGACTCAATTGTGTTGACTGTTATTATTTCTCAGCACTATATTGTCTTAGTATTAATTGTCTCATTTTAAACTTATTTCATAGGTTGAAGTCACGTGTGTCCCCTACAAGATTTAAATTCTTTAGGAAGCAGAGACTGTACATTCTTTTCTTACAGCTTTCTAGCATAAGGCTGACACAAACTATTCGGTGAACACTTATAGTCAGTCAATTGTATCTAAGAAAAATAATTTGTTAATATGAAAGTTAAAGACTGGAGTTCTGAGATGCTGAGTTGTTGCAGGATCTGCCCCGCATGTTCTGAATGAACTTGCACAAGACTTGGGATCTCTATGAACTTCGGTTTTCTCCTGGTCAGAATCAATTCCAGCTCTACCATTCTGATTTTAAGCTTTCTACATTCAGAAAAGGCACTAAACTATCTTACTAGGTCTTGCCTCTTAATTCAGGAGCGCAGAAACGGGCGGAGAAGATACAATAATATTTCTTGCCATTGTAACTTCGCAGAGATTTACATTAAAGAAGCAGTCAATTCTAATGATGCAGAAATAAGTCTCTCCTGATCCTCTACTCAAAAGCTGATGCCAGATGAAAGGTATTTTCTAGACGTGCCCAATGATATCATCCAGAATGGAAATTCATCAGATATCAAAACTGCAGAGAGGAGACACATTGAGTAAGAGGTTTTTAATCTTTCTGCATCTCAGACATCAGAACCTCTTCTTAGGAAAAAAGAAAGTGCACACACCTATACACACGGAACACGTTTTATACACAGTTGAAGGTTCACAGATACCTGAAAGCTCATGTCAGAGCCCGTACCTGCCCAAGTGAATTCCTACACGCAAAGCTTGTGCTCACACGTCACAGAAGCACAAGGGGCAGACGGAACCAAATACGACGCTGCTGTAACTGCTCTCGCGCTCAGAAAACAGAGCAGAGACAATAGAGTGTTCTCTGAAGAATGTAACAAAGGGGCTTTCAAAAGGTATTAACAAGGGAAGAAACAATGCATACATTTAATTAAAACCAATTTAATAGTACAGTGCACCAAGTGTGCTCTTGTGATGTCCTTGGCTCACAGGTAATTTAAGAATTTGCCACTGAAATGGACCTAAAGCATGTTACAGCTTCCATCAATAGAGGAATGCAGAGGAGCTTCAGTAAAGTCATATCAAAGCAGCTCAGGGTTAGTCCATTTCTTCCGGGGCAACGGAGCCCCCGAAAGGGATTTAACTTGCTTTGCTTAGTGTCCCATGGGGTGATGGCAGGACCACGACTCTGACCCTGACTTATTCTGGGATGGTCCAGGCCAGCTTGTTACCTTTGTGCTACAAGAGTTACATTCTGAGACTTCACAGATGCAGTCTTCTTGCTCTCCTGGTGCATAGTTACTATTCTGTACTCATAAGGCAGCTTAAAAACAGACCAAGCCCAAAATTAGAGATCAGATCTAGGCTGTAAGTCCATTAACTCTGGAGGAGTCTTTCCTAGATTCCTTCCAATAAGAAGAGCTTAGTAGTCAGTGCTGCTTAATATAAGCATCTTTTGTGGTGTCTTCCTTTTTTTACCTTTAGAGTACAGAGTCACAGAGAACATCTGCATGGTAATACAGTTCTGGATGCTAACTGGGTCACCTTATTTGCATTTTGATTACTGCTTATTTAGAAGCCACATTGAGAAAAGAGCTTGATATCAGGAGCTTAAGGTACATGTGTGCCTATAAATATATGTAGAAATAGATAAATGCATACCTGCTGGTTTGCCACAGATCAGGCCAATACATACTCATCTCTCATGGACACACTTGTGGAAGCCTGGCCATGTATGGGTGCTGGGATTATAAATGTGGTTATGCAATCTAATTATTCTTCTCAGTGCAATATCACCCACTGTACGGCACCTTTTGTCACCCGGAGGAGTCAACTTCGCATATGCCCATCCCCCCGTTCACTATTCATTTCTTTATGTATGGGAAAGCTACATTATTTTAAGAGCTTTTCGGTGGGTGTCCTTTCTTCAAACCAACTACTTTGTTCCACTGTTTGAGTGTGGAATGCAAGCACATTGTAACCGGGTGAGGGCATCCACATACAGACACGGAATGTGTGCTAGAAAAGCGCTCCTCTTTGCAATGGAAGAAAAAAGAATCATGGAAACTCAGACCCGTCATTAGATAGATCTCCTAATCTTTATCTCTAGTAGTTCAGTCAGACGAGCTAATACCATGATGATGGCTTTGAAATCTCTTAGGAATAGGATGAGGAGTAGTGATAGTGATGAACTCCCAGCTAATAAACACGGAGTGCTTATTTCGGCAGAATGATCAATTTCTAGATGTCCTGAGGCTTGTCTGATACAGTTGATTTACTCATCCTCGCTTACCTCACTAATAAAGCCGAAGTCCACCATCAGATTACAGAGGTGCCTGGGATTTCTTAAAGGGGCAGAAGAAACTCAGCATAGCATTCATCACATCCCTCTGAGCATCCCTCCTCGCCCACAGTGCGGGAAAACCCAGCTGCCTTCCTCACTGATACTCTCCACTCAATAGACTTTGGGCTAGTACAGTAACACAGACAATTAATTTGTTATCTTGTTAGTGGAAATTTAATGCAATGATCTAAAAGAACTCTTACATATTGTGATAAACTTTAGTGCCTCTGGGCAGCTCCCCTTGCATGGGGCTCATTTCACATCTCATCCATTATGTAAATGAGATTTAGAAATAGTTGAGTTTCACTAATGTAGCTCAACTCTGATGGATTGGGGAGAGCCAGTCCTACTGAAACTAATGAGGTTAAATGCATCTCAACACTTCTTTCTACTTGGTTGGTTATGCAAGCCTCTGTTCAAGAAATGGGATGCAGTGCACTTTAAAAAAAAAAAAATCAATCATCCTCTAAGGAAATTTCACTGTTGCCAGACCCCAAAGTGGTTCCAGATAAGTTTGGTTTGGCTACTGCCTGTGTTGGTTCCAAACATCACATGGTGCACAAATACAGCTAACAGACAATGTGCCATCACATGCAGCAAGACTGATGAAATAATTTAGGATAAAAGGGGAGCATATTAATAGTTAGGGCCTCTGAGGAGACCTCTTGGTCATCCAGAGAAGAGAGGAGAGGAAATGTGGAAAAGTGGACAACGGGGATAAAGAACCCCTGGTGGGGCTTGAGATCAGAGAAGGAAGCGTGGTCTTTGGGAGGTTTGGGACTGGCAAAGAGATCACTGCATCTGATTCAAAGATTCATAGAAAGCCAATCTGGCTTACTAATGGCCTAGTCTTGAGACAGAGATAAAGAATAGGGACTTCTGCACCCTAAATTCATTTGGAAGACCAAGAAATTGGGGTTCCAAAGACTGGAGGCAGAATGCCATTAAAAAAATGGAATAAGTATTTCAGAAGAAACAACCTCAAACTATCAAGGGTCATGAGGATAAGATGCTAGTTCAGAATAAAAAACAAAACTGCAGCAATTTTTAGCCCTTATTTTCAAAGGGGGGAATTTAAAAAGAGGAAAGTAAAACAAAGACACAGAGACAGACACATTCTGTGTAAGAGAGAATCAGAATCCAAATGTATCAGCCAATAACTGAGACTCACTATTTATAAGAAGAGGAGTGCTAAGTCCGCAACTCGGAGCCAGAAGGCCCTTGTTTAAATCCCAGATCTGTCACTTAACTGGGTATTTGACCTTGTTCAAGTTGTTTAACCTCTTAAAGCTTCAGTTTCCTTATTTTTCTTTAAAAAAAGGTTTAATAAATCACCTACTTAGAGGGCTATAAGGGGATTAAGTGAGATAATACCTGTGAAATGCTTAGCGCAGTGGCTGGCACAGAGAATGTGCTCCGAACGAGCCAGCCACAGGGCTGAGTGCAGGAAACACTGGGTGTTTACAAGGTGATGAGGATGGAGGCTACCAGATGCTGGACCGAGGGCGGGAGGTTCAGGGGAGAGGTGACTGGCCAGGCGATCGCTGCATCTCTGCTGCACCAACTACCTTCCAAGCCCTGAGAGCTGGGGATGCAGTAAGGAAGTTTGTCAGCTCTTGCACATTCAGCTTGATGCTGCCTTCTCAACGCACTGCTGGTAGCTGGCAACAAGGAAGAAGTTTTGTTCTTGTGTTAATTTACTCGGCAAATGTTTCAGTGAACACAGCAACTCCAGGTCCTTGGGGGGGCCCTTAAGGTATAAGCAACACTCCAGTCTTTGGGTACTCAAATGTTTAGTTGAAGAAACAAGATGCAGCAACAAGACATTTAAATAAAAATAACAATCTCCCCTGAGCTGCAAACACCATCCACATTCCCTTCAATTGCTCCTGGGGTCACACTAAAGATTTACTGGGGGGACCTAGTAAATAGAGCAAATATTCCAGAACAATACTTTAAAATGGAATTCATTAAATGCATAACCCATATACAAACATACATAGTTGATCTGGTTGATTAAGAATAAGAATTCATACTAAAGACCATAGTAAAAGTACCACATAACCAGAATGGTCATTTTGAAGGAAGAATGGCATTTCAATGTGGTTGAAAAGGTGAGCCCTGAGCCCACATTCCCTGTGTTCACATCACTGTTCCAACAAGCCACCGGTTTTCCAAACTTGGGCAACTTCCTTAACTACTCTGTGCTTTGGTTTTCTCATCAATCATGAAGTTGATAATAGCACCCTTCCCCCAGTTTAAATGTGAGGATACCAAGATAAACCTCTGTTCTCAGAGAGTTGGAGGAAAACATAAAATGCTGGCTTTTAATACTGTGTGATAAGGACGACAGAGACTGGCAGAAGCACCCTCACTCGGGAATGAGTGACTTCTCCGCTGGGTTGGGGAGAATTTCACTGAGGAGGGGGTGACCCTTGACCTGGGTTTCTCACAATGTGAGAGCACTGGCTGAAGGGAGAGGAACAGAATTCTGGGGAGAGCAGCAGGTGCAAAGGCATGGTGCACAAAATAGAACAGCATGTTTGGGGAAAGGCAAGAATTCAGTGTGGCTGAAAGATAGTTTCTAGGGGAGGATGAAGTGTCAGAGAAGACAGGGCCCTGGGTCAGGCTGGGAACGATGCTAGCAGTTTGGATTTTAGGTGGGGGTAATGGGAAATCATGAAGGACTTCCACGTAGACACACAAGCACCCAGCCATGGATGCTTGTCCTCTATATGTACAGCTTGGATAAGAGAGGATAAAGACTGCTCTCTGTGGGTTTCTGAGAAGCTACCCCAGAGAAGATAAGATGCTTTTACATCAAGAGCAGAAATGGACCCCTTGATGCTGAATGGGTAACAGCGTGCCCTACTGTTCACGATCCTACGTGCCCAAATTTCCTCGTTCCTTTTCCTTTCTTCAACCTTCATTGGGCAAATTCCTCAACAGACGTTCCCTCTGAAGCACTGGGGGGAAGCTGATGAGCAAGTTATGGCTCTTGCTGCGAAGACACCTAAAGCCATGCTCCAATCATAGTTTTGTAAACCCAGTCTTGCCTTGTTTCTGGACAACTCATTGTTTAAAGGAAGCGGAGGTGAGGGCTTTCAGAAAGGCATGTTTTCAAGAAGGTAAGTCTGCACTTAGTGTGTGTTCAGCAAGGACGGGTTTGTACACATGGAGGGCTTCAGCTGATCCTCCTGCCTTCGTGGGCTGGGCATTTCAGATCGTTTCTGGAGAACTTCATTCTCCATAAAAAAATCTACTGGTGCTCAATCCTCAGATTATTAAAGAAGCTGCGAACTTAAGGAAGAAAATGGGAGTTTGGGGAGAGGAGAGGAAATAATAACAATGATGGAATGAATGTCTCACTTGTACAAGAGGACAGTATGCGGACAGAAACCACACAGGCAGCTGCAACCAGCGGAGGTGGCCCGGCACGGCCTGCAGCCGCCTTCCTAAAGAAGCAGGTGTACCAGTTCTTTGTAATGACTTGTTACAAAGTAGTCCAGAGAGTTATTAGTTGGCATACAGGCCCCAAACTAAATTCTTTTACAAAATTAAAATTTCATGGCTTGTTTAATTTGTAAACTGAAGTCAATCCAGCAAGTTATAGACACTGCTGAATTGATATGGGCTGGGTATATTCATGCATTTATGCATTTATCCGTTTGTTCATTCAACACACATCTACGGAGCATCTACGGTGAAGAGGAACTTTGGCAGACCTCGGTAAAAAAGCCATTGGTGCACCACGTGAAGGGACAAGAATGACATAATAACTGAGAAAGGGCAGTGATGATTCTCACCCTAACTAAAGTCAAGCCCTACACAGGGAATGCCTGACCGCTGAAGGAGCAGGGAGAGTGAACACGGGGGCGAGTTGGACGCAGTGGCACCCCGCATCCGTGGGTGAACGTGGTGTCCTGATTCTTTCCATGGGTCCAGTGATTCACTGAGGACCGTGCCAGGCAGAAGCATCTCCAAACAGGGTGACTTCATGGGTTCACTCGTGCGTGAAGATCACAAAGGTGGGGGTGGGAACACAGAGGCTCAGGAGATGGCGTACCCAGGCTCCCTTGTCTTTAGTTCTGTGGCTTTGGGCTTGCCACTTGTTTTTGTCCTGAGTTTCTTGGTGGCTTCTGATTCTGCATCTTAATGGGGGGGGGAGAAATTGTCTGGCCATGATAAAGCTCTAAAAGGCAAATGTGGGGGCACTTCTATTTTTGAGATGACAGCAGAGATTTTGTGTCTATTAAATACACCAAACGAGATGCATTCGTCACTGGACATGCCACGGCCTGGGAAACGCAGTCGGGCCCAGGCTCGTCTGGGTGTTAGAGGTCCTCGCCTGGGCACCTCACGGTAAGAGTGACTCAGGAGGGAACACCTGACAGCTGCCTGACAGGGGATGCTGCTTTTTAACGGAGTCCCTTTGGTTAACTTAGGACCAACTAACTGTCCTTGGTTGAAGATCACACAACTACATGGGCCCCTTTCAATCAGAACCCCCAGAACCCCGTGAGGAAGATAATATCAATCACACGTTACGTGGGAAGGAAATAAGGCTCCAAGACGTTAAGAAACACATCTCACAACTAAATGTGAGCAGAATTTTGAACCCAAGTTGCTGTGAGTTCCTCTCCCAGTTGTCCATTCCCATGACTATTAGGAACACAGATTGGCACCTTATTGTCTGGACTTGCCAAAAGGGACATGAAGTAGGAGAGGTTTTCTTTGGACAAAGGCTTAAGAAAAGAACGCTTGTCAGCAAATGGCTTGTTTTTGTAATTTTGTCTCGTTGGCCCTGGAAACAAGCAGATAATGGCTTGATGTGGGATTAAAAAGTTGCCAAACCTGTTGAAAAAAAAAATTCCGACTGAATGTGCAATTAGGCTACAAGTCTGGAAAATCTCCATGAACGGAGAGCTCCCTTCCATGCCTGACATGAACCTGAGAATCAAGTCTCCCTGAGAAAGGAGAGAAAGCCGAAGCCAGGGTCCGGGGAGCGAATGGCGTGGCCAGGACGTGCCATTACGGCAAACGCAACCCTGTAAAAAATGGTTTTAAGAAACACCCTGACTGCAATTCTCAAAATGGGAAATTATGGCATTTCCCAAGTCATAAAAGTGACGGCCTAAAATGTTGTTTTGCCAGTCTTGATTATGTAACAGGTAGAGTGTGTTTGTTTCTGCAAGCACCATTCTAAAAATAATCAAAATTACCCGAGGGCAGCTCTTTGTCAAGCCAGGAATTAGCTTGAAGGCCATCCAATGTAAAGGGTTACCAGGGTCTAGGTTTGGAAAATAGCAGCTCTCTCCTCAGTGGTCTCATCCAAGGCTTCCCTGTTGTTAAAGAAAGAGGGGGCAGGTGGCGGGTGGCAAAGCAGTGGTCCTCTGGTGCTCCTTCCAACATCTCCTATCAGGAGTTCATATGTTCCTTCTCACCTGTGAACTGGCGCCTGGTCCCCACACCCAGGGTCAGTTCCTACACTTGCAGGATAGACTCAAGCACCCTGACTCAGCACAGCTGCATCGCTGCAGACCTTGCTTACACTCCATGTTAACATGTGGTTCTATGACATTTCAAACTCGTACAGTCAGTCAGATGCATTTTCAATCACTCCTCAGCTCTGGGCAAATGCATTAATTTAAGCCTTATCTTCCTTGTTGCTACAATGAAAATAAAAAGGATACATTATGGAATTTGCTGAGGCTTCAGTGAGGTAAAGATCTACCAAGTATCTAGCATGATGCCTCGCTCCTAAGAGACACACTATTATCAATTATCATGGTTATGCACATTAGTATTGCTACATCTCTCATATGCTACTGTATATTATTGATACTATTATTGTTATTGTATGTTTCTCAAATGCGGAAAATGTATCTTGACTTCCCAATAAGCTGGTTAAAAAGTTGAGAACAGAATTTCGTGTCCTACATTTCTCAGATGTTTTCAACAGTGTCCACCTGGCAAGGTGCTAGCAAGGTGACCGGCTGGCATGAGTTTAACAGATCTGTACCACTGCCTGTAAGGACGTGGGAGAGACACACTCAAACACACACACTAACACTATTACTTGGAGAGGAAAAAAGATGGTGTTTTCTTTCCAGTCTCCATAAAAAAACATTCCACAAGGCTATAAATATTATAAGAGGATGTGATTTTTATGATTTGAGCAATCACGGCAGAAATCAGAGCTATTTATTATTCCATTTCAAGAAAGTGAAAGAGAAGGGGGTGTTTAACTGTAAAAGTGTCTTTAATCCTCAAATACTACAAAGGTAAAGATGTTAAGGGAAAACCACTCCAAGTCTGCAGCCGCGATGTCAGAGTTACAGAATAATTCTGTCAGTATTCTGGGAGTGGAAAGGTCGCTTCCTGGATTCCACTGTTCCATGGACGAGGAAACTAATGCTCCCACGGGTCACACCTGGTGTTTCTGGAGAAGCTACCCCAACCTGGACCTCTGGACTCTGGTTTTCTTGCCCAGTCATTAAGGGCAGCCAGGCCTTGCCTGTTATTTGTCTGCCCAGGTGCCCGGCTTCCAGGTTTTATTGCTTATTTTGTTTAATGACTATGAAGGTCTCATCAGAAGATGTGATGAAATGAGACAGGGAAGGAGAGGGTGAGCGGGCCCCTGATGAACAATTGTGACTTTTCTCAGAGGAGTAAGCAAACAGGGGCACCCGACATCCCTGAAAGTCGCTGGTAATAAGAGAAGAGATCAGACTGTGGCTTGTTCTTTGCAAGAAGAGAAATAGGGGGGAGCGTCTCATGGCAGCAAGGCAGCCTTTGGCCACCATCTTGGTGAACAGGCTCTCTGGAGCCACCTCTTTGTCGCCAGGGGAAAGATTCGCCCCTAGATTTGCCCCTCCCTGCACTGGTCCCTTCCTTCTGAAGAAGTTCCCACATGCCAACCCAAAATGGCCCTAAGTGTTCATTCCAGGCACCTAATTTTGGAGTTTCAGGTTGTAGAGGGGGGCCTGGTGACCATCTTCCTGCAGAAAGGGGAGCCTGGGGTCAAGAAGAGGAACCCATTTTGTAGATTCCTCAGGTTCACCCCCTGTTGGCAGCATGTACTGGAGGGTGGGGTCTGGGGGGTGGGCATCTCTCACTCTCGTCCTCCTCTTCCTGAGAAAGGCTCCATGCTTGGGACTATCTTTGTGGGTGTCCCTCTTCCCATTTTCTCCCACCTCTCAAAAGCATGGGGAGCAGACTGGTTGTGCTGAAGATCCATGCAGAGTGTTTTCATGCCCACAGTAAGCCCCCATGTCCAGTTGTTAAATACGCAAGTCCCCACGGGCTGGGACTGGTCTAGTGACCGTTTGCGACAAAACAAAGGAGGAGAAAGAGGCTGAGGAAGGCAGCTTGTGAAGGTGGGTAGAGCAATTCCGACAGGGGGTGGGGGGAATGGAAAGATGACATTTCCATGCAGCTGTGAAGGGAGATGGAGGAATCCTTCTCCTTGAACAATAAGGGCTCCTGCTAATTTTAACCAGAGTCGGCTGTGAAAAACCTGCAGTTGACTGTGAGTCACTGGCCCTCCAGGGAATAGGAGGCGGGAGGTGCTTGTATGTGTGCATGTGTGCGCGCACACCAGTGTGTATAATCTCTCAGTGCCCAGAGCCCTGGAGATCCTGGAACACTTCAGTAGCACTGGCCAGATTCATTAAAAACCCTGGCTACAGGCCAGCAGTTAAAATTGAAGCAGCATATTTATTGCATTTTGTTCAAATAAATCTGAAAACGTGTGAATCATATTCCTTGGAGAGATGGGGAGAAGAAGTAAACAACATCGGGCTAATACTTACAAGCCGTGGCAGAGAGAGAACAAAGATACAGGAGGTTCCGCGGCTGCAGGAACTCCGCGCGATGCTCGCCCTTCCGAGGTGGGGGCTGCAGGGCCCGCGCTCTCCTGCCACTGCCCCTGCTGGCTGGATCCTGGCCTTGGTGTCGCTTTGGGGAGGGGGCTCTGCCCCTGCGCCCCGGGCTCTGCCCTGTGCACCCTGGGCAGCCCGCTCTGTGGGCCTCTGTTGTCTCTCAGATGCTACACTGCCATCCTGCTTTTTCATGGCAGCTGCAGAAATTAGATCCAATTACGGGCTTTCCTGTAACAGTGTATGGAAGGGAAAACCTCCCCTCGCCCACCAGCCCAGTTCCTATGAAACTCAGCAAGAGCTCAAGCTAATTGTTTGCCTCTGCAAAGCAAAATAAGTAGCTGGTCAGCTTGATCACGTTTGTATTTTCTTTTGTTGTTTGATATCTCTCAGTGATGCTGGGAAGGGCTGTCTGTTTTAGGAAGTAACCTCTAGCGAGCGGAGACTGTGAGTTGGACCTTGGGCTTCAGTTTCCTTAAGTGTAAAATGGTAAGAATTCCTCTTATATGGTAATTATGAGGGCTGCATGAATAAAATGTCTTATAAAATCATCTAACTCAAGAACAAAATATCCCCATGACCAAATGCCAAATCTCTGTCCTTTCTGTTATGGGAATAAGTATGTATGTATATACACTGATCTGTTTTTCTCTGTTCAACCCAAGATTGTTTCAATAGCAAAGTATTGCCACTGACTCCCTCCTTCATTGCCTTTCTGCATACAGGTGCTTGTTGGTGTGAAACACTGAGAAAGGTACACCAACGTGTACGAAGTGTGGACCAACACTGCTCTTTTATGACACACAAGCACAGCTATTTATACATCTTCAGAAGCTTTCCGAGTCTCTGACAATGACAACAGGTCCAGGGCACGGGTGGGGTACTCAGAGGCCTGCTAATGCTCACCCCAAAACACCCAAGTGTATGTCTATCATATTTTAAGGACCTGGGAAAGGTAAGAGTGCTTCTAAGCCCTGTATGTGTATTAACGAAGGGTAGGTTCTTAGGTAAAAGTTCCATGGTAATGGTGATGGTGATGAAGGGACCTCAAGCGCCAGGCGTTGGCTGACAACACAGTCGCGGCTGAGCGGGCAGGTTTCTGAATTTGGACAAAATGGGAGGGGACCTGGTATACCTGCCTGAACACCCCATCTCACTCGGCCCTCCCAGAGAGTAGAAATGACTCGAGAAGTTGGACTCATTCTAGCACCTCAATACCTGCTCCATCTTAGTGCTGGGAGTCACCCAGCTCCTGGTCAGGTCTGGCCAGGTTCAGAGCCATCCTCTCTACTCTCTGTGCCCCAGACCTTGGAAACACCTGTGGGGAGGCAATCCAGCTTCCAGAAGCTTCCTCCCCACAGCCCAGAATGCTTGATGCTGATCAGGGAAACCCTGATGGCAAGGGGGCGAGGCCAGAGAACCTCTGCCCTGGTTGAGTCATGCATTCCAGTTCCTAAAACTCTTTACTTCACAACCATGCTAGTCGTAGTAATAGCAAATAGTTAAATTGCGCTTGTGCTACACTAGGGCACTGTTCAAGTAGTAACTCATTTCATATTTACAACAAGGGCGGGGTGTGATATTTATTCCCGTTTTACAGAGGAGGAAACGGAGGCATGGCGAGGATAAGCAATTCACCCACTGTTCCCACAGCTAGC
Source organism: Anoura caudifer (assembly GCA_004027475.1). Taxonomy (NCBI): domain Eukaryota; kingdom Metazoa; phylum Chordata; class Mammalia; order Chiroptera; family Phyllostomidae; genus Anoura; species Anoura caudifer. Next base: position 95,104 of record PVKU01000418.1, read on the forward strand.
AGGTGGCAGAGTCAGAATGTGAATGCACGCAAGCTGCCTTCAAAGGCTTAACCACTAAATAACGCTGTACGGTCCTGGTTTCTTGGCTTTCTGGCTCTCTCAAGTACCAGACACCGGGTTCCTTTTATGTTTTGGTTTCCTGAGTATGCGCCAGGAGAAAATTCAATCAGTAACCACTAGACCAGAGGGTAACAGGAAGCTGAACCAAGTTTGCCAGTTAAACAAGACCATATTTATTAACGCATTCCCATTTGTGCGAGCCACGTCTCTGATGGCATGGGCTTACATTGAAATGTGCTACCCTGATCCAATGGCAGGAGGATCTGCCCTGAATCATTTCTCTCACGACAGGTGGATGCACCCTGATTCATCAGCACATCTTCCTCCTTTGCTCTCAGAGTAGAGCAGCAGATCAGAGCCAGGGGAAGACTTCGTGGCCAGTGAAGCAGACCTGGGCTAACTGGGTGATGTGGGAATGAAGCTGGTTCCTCTGAGCCCTTAGACTCTCCACCGCGTTGCCATGACTGCAGGAAGTCCAGTTGCTACTTAATGGATGGCTGCAGGCTGCCTTCTCCAACTCCCTCAGCCCACATTCTGGCTGCTGATGGTACGGCAGACGCTGGCTTTTCCCTGCCCCTCCCACTCTGGAGAATTTGAGTCCCAAAGCTCAATGATTCATTTTGCTGTGCTGCCTGGGAATTCAGAAAAAAATATTCTGCCAAACATCATTTGCTTATTGAATGAAAGAATGAATGGATGATTGAATTAAGGCAGAACCTGAGAAGAAACCAAGTTGTTTAAACACACTGGTGTATTCCTGAGTGTCTTGGACACCACATGCCTTTCCCTGAAAGCAAACTTAAAAACAGAGCAGCAGGGAGAAACCTGGTGGGTGAATTTTGTCTGTCAAACACAACCATTATAGCTTCAGACTTCACAGCATGGTTGGAAACATCTAGTGACCATGCAAAGGCCAGGTCATTAAGTGGCTGATACTCAAAAAGAATCAGATACCGTCCTAACTAGTCCGTGTCTGAGTGGATCCAGCTCTAGAAACAGGTTTCTCAAAATTCCCACTGGGCTGAGGCAACCAGATTTTCATAGCACTGCTCATGAAGTAAGTTGTCAAAAGATCGGCAGGTAGGTAGGGCTGAAGACCAAAGGGGTGAGCTCTTGGGTCTACCCAAGTCATCTTGACCATTGGGCACGCTAATAGAGTTGGGGCACTGTGGGTTGCACCAACCCAGCCTCCTGCTCTCTACTGTGGAGATGCCCCTGGTAGTCTTTCACCCAGAAGATGCCTGGATTGGTTGCCAGCTGGCGAGAAGCAATCAGCATGTCTCAATCATTAGCGCTACCCCTGCCTTCCAGGTTGTAGTGCCATGTGTATTCCTCGTGTTTTCCATTTTTCATGTTTTGTGGTGCTTTGACGTTGAGGCCTCACTGACCACAGAGATGCTGTCTCTCCCAAGGCCTGCTCATCTCTAGAGATAGCACATGACTCCCCTGACAGCATGCCTTTCCCGTGCAAACCCATCAATGTAGGGCCCATATCCAGCAACTACCTCCTTTATGGAGCTTTTGCAGGTCAAGCCACTGTCCCACTTCCATAACATCACCCCCGGGGCCACGTACCAGGCAACTTGGGCCAATCTCTACACTCTGGAGTCTGCTCAAACGATTCACACCAGCCCGTCCCAAATCTGCCTACCTTGCCTCACCCGTCCATTTCCAGGAAAACCACAATAAGGGGATCTGCCCCAGTGCTTCCCTGTGGGGTCGTGCACACGACAGGCACAGAGCGGTGTATCTCCTGTTTCTAGCGATCTGCGAGTAAAAACTTCTTCCTTTGTGACCATCATTTTTGCATGTGTGTCTTACCCTATTTAATGAAAGCGAATCCTGAGTGCATTTTAATAACATCATAATTCATGCTTGTCCTTAACCTCCCCGAACACCCTGGATCAAGGCTAGAGAATTAAAAAGAAATCACTCACCTACCATTTCTCCATCTATTACTATAAGCTGGGATTTTTATATCTTAATTTTATGCTAGAATATTTATTTTATGGGGGTCTTTATTTTTTAAAAGTACATGTGTTTCTAACAATGACATTACGAGCAACCACAGCAAAATGGGCTAAGAGGTAGAAGGCATTACTATATTAGGCATTTTCCATTAAGTAAGTTATTTTACTTAATTCATCCAATCTCCACCTGTGGTCTCCAGAAAAGGACTGACTGCCCAAGATCACACAGCTAGACAGAGGTGGCAGGCACTCTGCCCTGCCAGGCGGCACACCGGGCTGGTGCACACCGAGGGTGCCTGGGCCTGGGAAGCAGAATTTTAGGAGAGCACTGAGCCCTAATGAGTGCAGCCCTAGAACAGTGCTGCCCAGAGTAGGGGGTGTGAACTGGCAGTGGACGGTCAGCTCGCTGTTAACAGCCCCCGAGGGATAGAAAGAGATTGCAGGTAAATCAAATATGACACTGAGCATAATGTTTAGTCCAGCTTTTTAATTTAATTTATTTTTTTTAGTAGGACTTTGTGGGTAAAGGAAGCAGTATAGTGATTTCCACTAAGGCCTCATTTCCTTGTCTGGCTCTCATGGGTGAGCACTTCGGACGCAATCCCTGCTACACAGTGGCATGTGCTGCCCCCCACCCTCCCAAACACTGGGCTGCCGCTTGGAGAGTTCCTGCGCTAGACCGTGGACTTGCCGGTTTATCGGTTTAGTCGTTGGACAAACCTTTATTCGGCGCCTGGTACTGTGGTGCGGGCTAGTGTCACCACAGGTTGTCCCTACCTCCCCGGAGCACAGGGCTCTTCTACCCGAGAAGTCTGGAACTCTAACAACACAGCCCTGCTTGGATCACATCAGAATCATCATTTGTGATGGACTTTTGCAGGTGTGCGCATCTTGCCCCTGACGCGCCGTGGGACCTCTCATCCTAGACCTGGGCCATGTATTTCTGTAGCAGCCACACGGCATCCATGTCAGGAGATTGTTGGATTTGACTTGATCGCATGAGCTATGTTTTCTTATTGAGTGTCATGTGCAATTCTGTCAGCATCCCGTTAGAAAAGTAACATTTGCCTTTTAAAACGAGAGCTTTGTCGACAATACTGTATTGCATACTTAAATTTTTTGAAGAGGGTAGAGCTTATGTTAAGTGTTCTTACAACAACAAGAGATACCAATAGAAATAATAAGAGAGGGAGGTGATGGACGCGTCCGTGGCCTTGACCGTATGGGTGGTTTCACCGGTGCACACTTATTCCCAAACACAGAGCTGCATACCTTAAGTAGCTACCACTGTTTGCTTGTAAATTATACCCAAATAAAGTGCTTAAAGTAACAAATGCCTTGCTATAAAGCTAACAAAAATTAGAGCTTTGTCTTGCTTCACACTTTAGCCTAAGTCCACACCAGCTATGTTACCCATGACCTTGAGAAATTACTTAAGCCCTGTTAGCCTGAATTTTCTCATCTGTCAATATCAGTATTACCCAACTCTATAGGGCTGTTGCGAGAAACAAATCAGTAATGCACGCACCGTATTTAACATGATGTCTGGCCCATGGTAAATGCTTCTTTGTTGCTTTTATTGTTAATTATTTTCAGTTAATTGTGAATTAAGTGAGGGGGCAGGCATCCTAGAAACTGTTTTCTTGGTAACACCGTGAGAACCAGCAATGACACATGCTTTCTCAGCACTGTTTCCATAAACTTCTGAGCTGCCTTCGTGCTTACTTAGTTATTTGTTTAAGGAATGCAAACACATTATAACATCTGCCTAAGCCAAGAAATGTCATGCCACATGTCACTGTCAAGTTCCTAAAGAGTTACAGAAAGAAGTTATAGGAAGCATGTGTGTGTGTATGTGTGCAATGTGGGGATTATCAGCTTTTAGGGATTTCCCAGGCCCAGGCTTCTTCCAATATAGAAGTTAGCAGCCCACTAGGGTGCGAATTTACCAGTATTTGGGGGGGGGGGGTAAGAGCCTCACAAGATCTTTAGCCAAAGTGCCCTCAGGCCCCGGTGAAGCCTCCCTTGGTGCCCCACGTAGCCCGAATCTCTACGAGGTACAACCACTTCTGACCAAACAAGCATTTTGGGGTGGACTAGAGGAAGACGGAGCCAGGGGCCTGCAGTGCAGGGGAGCCCATGGAGAGGACAGGCGTGGTGAAGAGGGTGAGATGCTTTTATTGCTGAGGATTTTTCCTTTCCTTTTCTTCCCGCTGTGCTCAGTAACAGAGCCTCCAAGGCAGGCGACTGTGGTTAACAGGCATTGATCTGTGTACCAAAGGAAAGACCAGAGTGGATCGGAGGAAAAGACATGTGATTAAACAGTTCACTGGCAACTGGAAACAAAAACACAGGGGCCCGCTTGCAGGAGGCGTGAGCGGAGTGGCAGACGGGAAAGGATGAGGCTCTCCCACTCAGGAGACCCGGACCAGGGTGCTGCTGCACAGCGCACGGGGTGTACAGCCAAGCAAGCCTCTCTCGGGGCCGTGGTTTGTATGTCCAACAGACCAGGGTAGCAATTCCTCATGGGCCTCACTCCTGATTTCACAGAGAGCCCCACTAAGATCCTAGATGTGAACATTTCTTCAAAACATACCAACTCGAACTTGAGTTATCATTCACTGCTCTCTTGGATTCAAAAACATAGTAACCAAGGGCCTGGGCAACGTGTGGATGATAATGAATCGGGCCAAATGATGATTTTAAAAGAACAAAGAGACCCCTCCGACCGGAAACAACAAGCATGTTACAGTCTCCCATGCCCTCTAAAAGCCATAGCAGCACTGAGCCACCCACTGAGGTTAGATTATGCCCCAGAAACACTGGCACAATCATCATCTTCCCACCGTGGTGGTTCGGGGAGGGGCATAACCTATGCTCCGGGCCCACATGCATCCGAGATGAGGCCATTTCTCCAAGGCAGAGCTGCTAACCTGGCATACACCTGGGTTGCCACGGGGAACCTGGCAGCCAGCACCTGCTGCTGCAGCTGCAGACCGAGCCTCCCCGTTGGCAAACACCAAAAAGCAATATGCGAGGTTGGCTGCAGGGCCTGGTGCTGAGAATGAAACTCCTTCTGGTGCCCTGTAGGTGCGCTTGGCGGCTGGGAGGAAACACAGTTCTTCTTGCATCCTCCCTTCTGAGAACATGACTTCCGAGGAGCCCTCATTAAAAGGAGTGCTGCCACCACAGTGAAGGTGGCAAGCGTCTCCCCAGTCTCCTCCACCTTCTCATCTGTGGAAGCGGGCACCGGGTGAGGTGCCACGCTCTGCCCTGGAGCCGAGCAGACACTTGCTATCCCGCCACCTCACTTTCTCTGCTCTGCTGTCAGAGGTGTGGCAAGCACACTTGAGCTCCCAGGCCAACCTGGATGGCAAAGAGGGGAGGTGGGCCTGGACCCTCCTCCCACTTGGCTGTTTCGTTGCCAACCCCCGAGCCCAAGCCATGGGTTGGGGTCTGCTACTTCTAGCCTATAAGGCAGTCAGAACCTTGCCTTTAGCTGTTAGGAGGAGAACCAGCGAGTTAGGGGATTTATTTTTGCTTCCTTTTTATACCTTAAGGTGTTATCCCCATTCCTCTGAGGAGGAAATAGAGGCTTAGATCTCTCAACTATTTTGCCTGAGGTCAGACCTACCAGATAGCTGGAGTCACAGGAGGCAGCCCATCTAGCAAAGTCCAAAGTCTCTGCTCTTTGAACCTTCCCAGGCTGCTCTCGTGGGAGAGGAATGAAATGTGGTCTTCCGTATCAGCACGTCCCCAAGAGCAGACCCTGAGCTGTCCTCCTGATCTAAATGATACGTGTCCTTAGGAAAAGGGGAAATCTGGGTGTGGGCACGCACACAGAGGGAATGTCATGCTAACGCGAAGGCGAGGTCAGGGTGATGCGGGTACAAGTCAAGGAACACCAACGTTTGCCAGGAAGCCATCAGAAATGAGAAGAAACTAGAAGAGATCCTCGTAGCTCTCATAAGCTATCAGTCCTGCCCACACCTTGACCTTGGACTTTTATCCTTTAGCAGTAGGAGATCATACGTTTCTGTAGCTTAAGCTCCTGGCCTATGGTACCTGTTAGGGGAGCCCTGGGACACCAAGGCAGTTGTGGAGGCGCTGCTCTAACCTACAAAGTGCAATGAAAGGGAAAGCTGGTGGGAGAGGAAGTGTATGAATCAGAGTGCTGAGCAAAGGGAGAAATACGCTGGTTAGGAGAGCCAAAGCTTCGTGAAGGAGGGAGGGCTTGAGTCAGGCCTCGAACAGTTTTTAAAGTCATTCCCTGATTTGGTGAGTCGGCAAATGGTTTTGCATTCCACCCCCTCCTACCACTGTTAGGACATTTCCAATCTCCCTCGGAGGTTTATTTCACACCTCTGCGCTATATAAAGTACCGAACCCGGATCCAGAGCGCGTTTTCCGTGAGCTGGTCTGGGTAGCCTAGGAGTTCTTTCTCCATTTTAAAAGTCTGTTGACTCTATGACCAGAACCTTATAAGAGGCCACACCTTAAAGCGGGCTTGTCTTCTCGGGGTGGGCTGAACAGTCTTCTCAATTTCCCCATGAGAAATATTGCCATTATACCTCCTTTCACTTACCTATGGTAAGACTAAGGTTCTTTTGAAAAGCACCTTATTTTTTGGGAATGTTGAGAGGATTGATCATCAAGACTTTTAGTAGATTCCAAGGAAAACCAAATGTGACAAATCCATATACTGAGGTGGTGCACCCTCACTGTAGAATTCTTCTTCATGTAGTGACGATGGCTGGTGTCTGTCTTGTCACGATATTGGGTTCATACCCCCACCAAGATATCGTGGCAAAACCCTTACAGCACTTTGCAGATCACTGAGCTTCTCCTACTTATTTGCTTTTAAAAATAACAGTTGCAACCCATGAAGTGCCATTGTCCCAGGTCAGCTATATTCCTGGTGCATTCCTTGACAAGGATGATGGAACAGCTTATCAGGACCGCTCCCAATGCCAATTAATGATGTTTTAAGAATGACATGAGGTGTGAACTGAAGAAAGCAAGCCATTCTCTAATCTCAGCAGAAAAGTCAGGGAATTGAGCTTCATAGTTCAGGGACTCTGCAGGGTCCAGCAACAGAGAGAACTATGCTCTCACCCTTGAGTGGAGCCCATGGGCTTGTTCACTACCTGGGCTTGTAAGGAAACCCGTCACCAGCTGGGTACAGTTGACCTGGGGCTGCTGCTCCTCATACTAACGAGAAGAAAGCGTGATACAAACAAGGTGGTGAGACCTGATTCTCATCCTTGGCTCCACTGCTATCCACCTCAAGAGTTACCTGAATTCTTGAGACATGTGTGTCCTCACAGGTACGAAACCCTAAATACCCTTTACAGTTCTAATATTCTTTGATTCGACAACAGTCATCTGTTCACGCAACAGAAAGTGGAGGTCACAGAAGCAGGAAGGGTGAGGATGTTGTGTGCCCTCGCGCAGTGGCCGGGACAGGGTGTGCTATGCCCAGGGCACAAGGAGGCGACCGTTCACACCACACACTGGCGCAGGAAGGTGAATTGGGGATGCCAACGGCAACCTGGAGCACTCCTATTTTCGCGGCATGATGTGAACCACAGGAAGTGGACCCTGTAGTAAACCTTGCTCAAAGAAGGCAGGAGTGTGCGCAGTGTCTTGCCAGGGCTACGCCATGTGCTGCCTTGATTTTCACTGGGTGAGATTTGTACAGCGTTTATCAAGTCCAGCACTCTTGACATTCGGGTCAGATAATCCTTTTTTTTTTTTTGGTGGGGGAAGGGGAGCGGTTTTGCTCCTTGTAGGATGTTTAGCAGGGCCCCCCCCCCTACTCACTAGATGCTGGTAGGACCCCCCCTCCATACACACACACACGCACGTGCACAAAGTGACAACACAAATGTTTCCAGACATTAGCAAATGTCTCCTGGGAGAGAACCTGCCCCAGATGAGAACGCCTGCCCTGGTGGGAGACAATCTCACCGAAAGATTGCGTGCACCCAAACCACAGCGCACAACTTTATGAAATGTCACTCTTCCTAGACTGGAACAGAAAGCCACCGAGAGGTACGAAATGTGGCCTTGGGATGACTGCTGTCTCCTTTTCCATCACATTGCTGTTGCTCAGGAGCCTCAGGGGGCACGGGAAGTGGGGTCTTCTGTTAGACTCCTGGGAGGGTGGTCTGACTGTGAGAATGGAGGTGGTCTTCTAACGGTGCTTACGGCGGGAGCACTTGCTCTGAAGCTGGGACCAGAGCGACGCTTTCTACAGCGTGAGGTCAGAACGGTGATGGCTTGCATGGGCTCCCTGGGGAATGGTGCTCCCTGAATAGGGCTATGGCACGTGGAGGCGGCCTGGACTCACACAAACGAGTTGTGATGGAAAGGAGTCACCATGGAACACAGTCGTGGAGCCCAATGACATTGCTGCTGTCCGAATGTGGCTCCACATTTGGATCATTACGACCAGATGGGAACCAACCAACAAAGTCAGTCTTAGGATCCTGCGATGACCATGGATTAGGAACTAGAAAAATACACTTACTGACTAGTGTGTGGAGAGAGGGTAAAGGTTTTCCCTGATTGGGAATACGTAAAAGAAAATGCAACAAAGTCTCCGGGGGCAATTCTAGAAATATTCCCCAAACTCCTTGAGCGATGGCAGCTTTGTGGAATGTGATGTGTCCTTTTGAGACAAGGACCTATTCATTTGGCTGAGAACATAGTGTATTTCTTAAACGGAGTAATCTAATAATTCAATCCTAGTAGCTCTTATATACCGAGGTACCCCAATGACCCAAGTCCTTAATTACCAACCCCCAAAGAAGAAGTGAGAGGTGAGGCCCTGACTGTTCTAGTCTTCAGCCAAGTTTCCATGGTCGCCTGAGGATCACATTTTCAAAGGCCCCCTTAAAGCTGTCCTGAAAAGGTGAAAAAACCCAACTCCTTTCCATGAAAAAGAAAGAAGCTCAATAACATCACCCCAGTTGAGGTCGCTGCTGAGGTCTGGCTACTTTGGAGGCGGAAGCACAGCGTGCCAGCTGAAACTGGAGGCCACAGGTACCAGGGTGAAACCACCCACGCAAGGTAATGACAAGCAGCACTTCAGATCTGGCACTGCCCTAGGAAACGTTTACAGGCTTAAAAACATAATTATAAAAGATAGAGGGTATGGAGGGAGAGATGAAGGAAAAGAGAAGATGAATGGAAGAACTGTTCCATTCCTGGCCACCGTTAATAACGCCGAATTATAACAAATCCTAAGTGAACAGGCAGAACAGTATTGAGACAAACACCGAATTCCAGGGGAGACCAGACCTGTGTTTTAAAAACAGGGCCATGTGCTTCGGAAGGAATGCTGTGTGCTTAGTTTTGTTTATAACATGGCAAAGGATTCGAGAATGTAATCTGTTCCTCTTACAAAAAAAAAAAAAAAAAAAAAGCCAAAAAACCCAAACACAAAGATCCTCCTCAACCCTCACCCTCCACCACCCCTTCCACTCCTTGCCCCATTCTGATCCCAGATCTGAAAGATGGGATTCTAGAGTGAATTTCTGGAATGTTCGGTTTGGGCCTGTCTTTCATCAGTGCAGCTAGATGATGGAGCAGCTTTGTTTTTTAAAAAAGAGATCAACGTGCGGAAGGGGAGATTTTCTGAGGGAGCTTTGCAGACTTGTCGGATCTGAGGTATTTTTAGGCTTTTTTTTTTTTTTTTCAGGGGCTTTGGGTAATGCACAGGATCTGGAGATGCAGCGAGGAGCAACTCCCTCTAACTCTGCAGGGACAAAAGTCTGGCGTGACTGCACTCCATCTCAGATAGCTTTCCTGAGGATCGTTGAATGCGTTAACACAAGCTAATGCAGTGCGGCGAACGAGAGAGAATGGATTTAGGAGTCTCAGTCTCTTCCACCTCTGCCTTTTCCAAGGTGGTTGCACCACCTTGGGGGTGTTAGTTGGCCCTGCTAAGCCTTAGTTTCCCTCACTGCAAAAGGAGAGGAGCAATATCTTCACTGCAGCAGATCTGCAAAGCTCAAATTAGAATGCATCTGTAAGGCAACTAGCAGGGGGCAGGCACACTGGGTGCAGTCCTTCCCAGTGGCAGTTCTCCTGGAGAATGACAGGATCAGGGGAGCAGGCTGGAAAAGCCTGGAGCTCACATCTGCCCCAGCTACCTCTTTAAGGAGGAGTCCCTTCTACCACATCCTGGACAGATGGAGCATCCAAGCTCTGCTCCAAGGCCAGCAGACAGGAGATGAGAGGCTCATCACCAGCTGGACCAGCCCATTCTGTGTGAACGGCTCTCACTGTTAGGAAGCTCTCACTGTGAGCCAACACTTGCCTCCCTCTGGTTTCTACTCACACAGAACACTGACATTTAAAAGCAACAATAAAAACGGCTAACACTTTTGGGCACACTTACTTCGTACCATGCCCTGGTCCAAGAGCTTTTCAGGCATTATCAGATTTAATCCCCAGGATAGGAATTAATATTGCCCTCAATTTACAGATGGGGAAACTGAGGCTTTGAATGGCGACATGACTTACCAAAAATGTCTCGCATTGCAAGTGAAAGAGCTAAGGCTTGAACACAAATCAGTCTGACTCCCAGTTCACGGACAATCCCTAGGCTACCATGCTGTCTTGTGAGCTGGAGCACGTAGTGTACTCTGGATTCAGAGGAGGTACTCTGCAGATGGAGAATGAGCGAATGAATGAGTGAACGAACGGCTGCAGACATAGTGAAGAAGCATCCTATTTGCACAGCAGGAAGGAGGACCCGGGCTGTTGCAGCCTCTATTGCATGGGGGTCCTCAATACTTCCTGGCCTCACCTTTTTGCTCATACTGTCTTTGTAACACAGCACTGCATGTAAGTGAATAAAAATGTAAAAAACACACTGTGTCTAGTGTAAGGTTTCTAGGGGTGTGGTGTATATGTGTGTCTTATGTGCATTTTCAATGGTACACCGGGGTCTAGTGATAGAGATTTTTAGCAGCATCTTATTTAGTGCTTAAGGTCTTCATTATATTTCTGTACAACTACTCTGCTTTCTCTCTCTTTTTTCCAATGAGAAAATCTTAAGCCATAAAGCTGTAGAACTCAGAGAGTTTCCCTTATTAAGCCTAAAACATACATGCATATTTTTCATTTGAAAATTATCTTTGATAAAATTTAGATGGATACATTTTGAAGATTTGAGGGGAATGGACTCTGTATCATCCACCGGGCTCTCTCTAACTGTAGTTTCTAATGTTGACCCTCCCCGCTCCCTGCCCCTTCACCCCTACCTGCCTGCCCCAAACCAGGAGGACCCTGTTTCTAGTCAGGTTCATGAACAGAAGACTCAGGGCAACATGTGGGCTGCCCAGCGTCCTGGCTGGTTACTGCAGCTCCTGCTGTCCCTGGGCCTGGTCCTCATCCCTGGCACTTGCTTTCCCCTTGTGACTGTGCCTCTGCCTAGTGACTTGATTCTGCTAAAGCCAAGTGTTCTTGCCTGTCGAAGTCCAAACATCTGCACTGGTTCCCTCATAACCCAAACCAGCCTCCTGCTTCATCTTCCACTGGGGATGGGAGTTTTGGCATAGAAGCCCAGCCTAGGTGTTTTTATGCCAAATCGGATCCCTCTTGCTTAAACATCACCTGAGATCCTTCGTTGATTTTCATGACAGCAAGGAAGTCAGAGTCGGGTCCTAGCAGGGCAGGCAGGCATGCAACAGATCAGTGTCATGTAATATAATGTTGGACCATAGATAAAAGAATATTGAGATTATGATCTCTGGTTGAAAAGAAAGACTAACATGCTTTCTGTGTTTTGCTTTATTCTCTCTGTCGGTCAAACATTTCAATTTGGTTATATTTAATTTCTCTGTGACCAGTCACAAGCTCTGGATAAGAAAACCTCTAGACTGCAAGCTACCATTGGCAGGGCATAACTCCTATCTTGTTAGTTCCACTGCTCATTATTTAGCATTACATGATGCAGAATTATGTCCTCACACACACTTACGTGTCATGTTGGGGGCTGTGCAGACGCAGACCAACTGAATCAACTCGGATGAAATGGTTTCACAAGGGAAGCTAATTTTATCAATGCAGGTAAACTAATAACAATTAGTTTCCTCTTTACTGTGGAGTATAAGTGAGAGGGATTACCATGAGTTAGGCTGTTCTGACTTTCTATCCCATTGTGCATATTGTGTAGGCAAAGCCCCAAGTTCATGATCTATTAGTATCGAATAAAGTAATGCAAGGGACATGGATGCATCATGACCCACTGCCAAGTCCCCCAGTACTTTTCAGATACCACTTAGTGGCTAATATCAAGATTGCAGACTTCCTTCCCCTCCCACCCACTCACAGCACACAAAGCATTTAAAACACTGAGAATACTGTAAGAATAGTTAAAACTATACTTTTGCACTTGCAAAGTGTCATTCTTATGCTGAGTTCTGGGTGTTCTTTCAAACGCTTAGTTCAGCAGTGGCTCAGAACTTATTGGAAACTGTTGGTTCTCAGCCTGTCTCAGCCACTGCAGGGCTCAGGAGTGTGACACATCAGGACGCCTGCTCTTGCATAACTGATAGCCTGGTCTGGGATACCAGACTTGCCAGTGAATGCTCATTAAACGACTCAGAACCATGTGCAAGGAAATCTCATATGGATAATCAGAGCTACATGAGTAAAGAAAAAGAAAAGGAAAAAGGAATGATTTTTATGAGCCAGACTAAATAGTAGGGGCTACTTTACTTACAAGTGAAGCCTTAGTTGCAGTTAGAAGGGTGCTCAGAATTCTTGTTTATTACATAAGAACCAGAAGGTTCTATCCCTAAATACATAAGGTTAACGTTAATAGTTTAAGCCACCATTAGCTCTGATTCAGCTGGGTGCTTGAAAATCTCTTTTCGTGGCTTTTTTCTCATCAAGCCATCAGACTTGATAAGTCATGGCGGTAGAGTAACAAGTGTTTCCTGTTAGGGTTATTTTAGAACTACTTCTCATAAAACAGCAGTAAATAGTTTTGTTATGGAGTTCTAAGACTGTAGGTAGGGACACCATAAACCAACATCCCTGTGGATTTACCTTCCTGTATTTGACTTTTCCCAGTGCTCGACTTTAGATTGCTCCATGGCAGGGAGGGCGAAAGACCCATCGGAGGGTGCGTGTATTTCTAAGCATCCCCAACTGAGGACTAGAGAGCTATCTCCAGATCTAGCTGTATATGGAAAAGGAGCGACAGTCGTTTAGATCAGCACTGGAAGCTGTGAATACAGTCAATATGTCTACTGAACGGTACATATGTTTGACTAGAAACAGACACATGGGTTTATGTGTATACAGTTTCAGTCTGTGCAGGGCAAGTAAACTCTTCGGGGTCCTTCATGTTCACCACCCAACCTTGAGGAGAAAAGCTCTATCACTGGTCCAAAGTAAAGGAGAGGTGGCCACAGAGGAGTCACACGTGGGGCAGGTTCTGGGAGTAACAAGAGACTCTGTGAGTGGGCCGCCACCCCACTTGGGGGTTTTCCGTACACAACTGGGGCTGCTGGAAATGCCCCCGTCACGGCGAAGCTTAGCCCTGGACTCCAAGTCCCTCTCGGCCGCAGAAACAGCGCACGGGCTTTCCCACCACGGCGCCCACCCACCACTGGCCCGGCTCTTTGAAAGCCCTGAAGAACCGTAAAGATCCCAGTCTCCCTTCCCTTTAACTAGAGCGCAGGCTGCTAAACGGCCTCTCGCTGCCTTTTGCGTGTGGTGCTAATTAACATGATCCAAGTTACAATATGTGTTAAAGATTCCAGTTTTGTTACTTATTTAATGAGCTTCGTGGGATTTGAACACGAGGCTCAAACTAGCAGGGGAAACCTCATAATTAGTTTCAATTACAAGAAGTTCCTACGCATTAGGACTATTTGATGAACTGCAGAGGGAAGAAACTACCGACCAGATACAAATCACTAATTTTGTTGCATTTATTATTATACTTATTTTCTTCCTAATTAGTACTGATTGGATTATGATCCTAATTAATGCAAAGGAATTTGGAATGGTATACAATGGTATGGCTTAGAAGATGCCAGCATGTACAACTACTAAATTATTGCTAATTGTTATTTACATGAGGCCTGGAAGACTAAGTAATGTGATGCCTAATTAGCATTAAAGATATGGTATCCATTTCTAATTTACACTTAGGCAATGGAGATCAAATCATTAGCTTAAAAAACTCAACCTTTAGATTCCAAGAATTGCACCATTGTATAGCGACCTCCACGTAAGTGTTTTTTCTTGTCTTCAATTGCATCTTGCCAGGGTTTGGCCAGAACTTTGCAAAAAAGTTCTACAGGAATACTCAGCAACACGCTGGTAATGGGCTGCAGTACCTAATGATTAGAGCTGGGAGCCAGCTGGCACAGAGGCCAAGCATAAGGCCTGGGTTTGTTCCAACAGTGGAAGGTATATGTGCTTGCTGGAGAATGAGGTCCTGAGAAGGCAGGCTTGTGGGAAGACCTAAGCCCATCTGGATGCCTCGGCAGCCACAAGCGAGCACCCCAGAGGACTGGAGGTGCCTGTCTGGAGAGCTGGATGACCAGCCAGCAGTGCAGGGACAGACACTACTTGCCCCATGGGCGTTGCAGTGAAGAACAAAGAGACGAAAGGTCCCGGAGTGGAGGGGCCTACATTTCAGCTGTCAGGCCCATCCCCCTCAAACAGGCCTGCTCACCCTCGATGACACCACGTTCCACATGGCAAATGGCGCCCTTTGCTCTAATCTGCCCTCCTGCCCATTGACGGACTCCTGCCTGTGCTCAAGCTCCCTGCTTCTGCGCGGGACAGCCTCTCATTCTGCTTTTCCCTCCGCCCTGTTTCTTCCACTAGCACCTCATCTTTTTTCCTCTCTCTTCTCCTTTGCTTCTACCTTAATCCAATCTAATCCCTTCATGGGATGAATTGAGAGAGTACTGGAGTAGAAGCCAGAAGACCCAAATGACTTGACTTCACAAGAGTCATTTTACATCTTGGGACTTGATTCTCTGTTATGAAGTGAATGTTAACAACTGCTGGTCTCACCCTTCCTCATGACTGTGCTGGGAAGCTCAAGCGGGATAATGCATGCAAAAGCCCTTTGCAAACTATAAAGTTGTATTTAAGTGGGAAAAATTCTTAGATTCAGTTCAGAAATTTTATCTTAATGGATCAAAGTGTCAGTGCCCTATGGAGTGGAGGCGGAGGCCATGGTGCCTCCTTCTGCCCTGTGGGGCTGACCCTCGCTCAGGGGCACCTCTCGGGGGTGACTGTGGAGCTGAATGAAGCCCAGGAGACAGGCTGGCTCCTGTCTGGGCCCCTGAACCCCACACAGGAAGTTCCTCTTCCCCACAAGTTCTGAGTACCTTGTACATGGAGAGCCCTTTTTCACGGAGAAGCTGCACCAGGGCGAGCACATGCTGGTTTTTGTAATTCTCTGAGATTGTTCTCAGAAGGCTTTTCGTCTTCCAGGCAAACATCTTTCCTGGGCATCAGGCTTTATTTAGAGCTGCCATTCCGTGTA
This sequence comes from Anoura caudifer, assembly GCA_004027475.1. Lineage (NCBI taxonomy): Eukaryota > Metazoa > Chordata > Mammalia > Chiroptera > Phyllostomidae > Anoura > Anoura caudifer. The sequence goes on from PVKU01000418.1 coordinate 110,668, forward strand.
GGCTTAGACATATTTTATTGAGAGAGGGGGAGAGGGAAAGGGAGGGAGTGGGGAGAGGGGGAAAGAGGGGGAGAGAGAGAGAGAGAGAGAGAGAGAGAGAGACAGAGACACTGACTAACAAGGATGTAAGGTACTGAAAACTGAGGGTTAATTGTACTGGGTTTTTATGATGGCCTCATTCAAGCCTGACAATAGGCCTGTTGAGTTCTGATTTCTTAAAGTTGTGAAAAGACATTTTAACTCATCAGTTAAAACATTTGTCAAGGTTATATGTAATATAAATATATAACATAAAATATATACTAGTTCCCAGAGAGAAATAGTGATTCACTGTAGTAAATTCATTATTTATTCCTTTCAAAATTATTAAAATAGTCATGTTAAGAAAACTTAACACCATATGCTTTATGTAATTTTTAAAAAATTGTAAGATATATCACACCTCATATATGCAAAGCATATACATATAGAGTGAATATATCCCATATATGTATGCACATTTAAGCTGCATATATATGTGTAATTATCTATGTATGTTGTATATATACATATATTTAAAAAATGTGTTCTTCATATATTTACTTACAAAATGTAAATAACATGCCCGGTTCTGTACTAGCACCCAGCTTAAGGCACAGAATGTTCCTGATACATCTTTGACAATTCCTTGTATGTTACTTCCACCCCCAACCTGGTGCCTTTGTGTAAACTTGGAAAAGGTCCCCTTTCTTTTCCATAGAGATGCATTGCTCACTCCAGGGGAACAGCCTTGGGAATAACTTAAAGGACTAGATTTTAGCTCCATTGCCCTCTTGACTGGATGTCCTTGCGATGTGCAAAACTCAAAGGCAACCCTGCCCAACCTCCTCTTCTTTGCAGTTCTACTTTATATATATAGATCCCTGAATAATACATTGTTTGTTTGTTTTTTTTTTTTTATGCTTTTGAACCTTACAGAAATAGTCACATTTTTCTTGGTCAATATCCAAGTGTAGATGGTGAAAAAAGCTATTTAGCTTCTTTCTAGTTAATAGCATTGCTTTGTATGAATAGCCTGCAATTTACTGATCCATTAGCCTGCCACTGGATACCCTCGTTGTGTCCAGTGCTTGGTTCCTACAAAGACAGTAGTACCCTGTGAGCATGCTGATAATTATTTTCTACGCATGTGTGCCAGAGTTCCTCTAGAGTAGACAACTAGAAAGGATACTGCAGTGTACTAAGAATCTTTGATTTTATTTGTAATGTCAAACTGTTTTTCAAGTGATTATGCCCACTGATACTCCTACTAGCAGATATAAAGAATACTCATCATTGGACAAATTCTCCAACCCTTGGTATTATCAGATTTTAATTGTTGCCATCTTGTAAATGTGGCTTTAACTTGCCTTTTCCTGATTAAAATGAGATTAACATTTTTTCTTGTGTCCACTTATGTGAAATGCCTTTTCATGTCTTTATCCAATTTTTAAAAAATCAGAATTGCCTATCTTTTTCTTATTACATTGAAGGAGCTCTTCAACTATTCCAAAGTCTCCTCCTTTGGTGGTTAAATAAAATGCAAATATTTTTCCAGTTGATAGTTTATCACTACCTTTATAATTTCTTTTGATAATCATCTTTTATTAAGATGGATTTATAAAATCTTTATGATTTGCACTTTCTGTCTGAAGAAATACGTTCCTATATTGAAGTCATAAAATGTTTTCTAAAAGTTTTAAGTTTTGCCTATCACATTTAATTATGTAATTTATCTGAAATTGGGTTTTGTGTGTTACTATCTGGTAGGGTAAGTCTATCCATCTTTTTTCTTCCTCGGGAGTATTGTACCTATTCCTGTACCTGTCACATAGGGTTTCCATGTGAGTTATAGAATTATCTTATAAAGTTCAGAAAATCTGCCTGTGGAAATTTTGACTGGAATTTAATTAAATCTATAGATCAATTTGGAGAAAATTTCATACTTTTATGATAACATGTCTTCCTATCCATCTTTCCCAATTTCAATTTTAATATACTTCAACAAGTCTCACTTAAAAAATAATATCATATTCATATTTTGTTGGATTTATTTCAAGGTACCATATTATTTTTGGTGTAAATCTGCATTTCTATATACCACTGACACAGAGACACACACATATATATATCAATGTATATGTGTATATATATATCAAATATATATATCAAATATGGAAAAAAGCTTTTCCATATTTATAACTTTGTGTTATACTTTTATTAATTTTAATAACTTGTTCATCTATTCTCTGAATTTCAACGTAATTGTATCAGGAGAAAATAATGTCACAGTTGTATCTCTACCTTCCCAAACCTATGCAGTTTACTTCTCTTCCTCTCCTTCTCTTGCTGGTAAGACCTTTAATGCACACTGAATAGCCATGGTAACAGCAGGCATCCTTGCCTCCTTCCTGATGCCAAAGGAAAGGTTTTTAATGTTTCACTAGTAGGTATGATGCCTACTGGAGGGGTTTTTCTTGATATCCTTTATGAGGATGAGGAAGTGTCTTTCTATTCTGAGTTTGTCCAGAAAGCTCTTATCCTAAATGACTGACTTATCGAATTACTTCTGCATCAACAGAGATAACCATCTGACTCTTCTCCTTTGTTCTGTTAATATGGGGAATTACACTAATATATTTTCTAATGTCAAATCAAAACTGTACTCCTGAGTTACATCAAAGATGGTCAGAATGTTATTCTTTTAAATGCATTGCTAGATTAAACTGGCTATTATTCTGTTTGGAATTTTTGTATCTATGTTTATGGGTCAAATTGGCCTGGTTTTGATTTATTGATTTATTTTTCTCATTCTGTGTCTGCCTGACAGTGACTGGGGCTGCAACTTGGAGGGAGTTCCCCTTGTGTGCTACCGACAAGTCTGTGTGAGCACGGAATTTTTGGCAGAACTTACTGAAAATCTTCTGGACCAGGTTTTATTTAGAAGACTTTTAAACTATTTAATATACTCAGTGACTAAAGAAATGTGGGTTTTCTATTTTATCTAGCATTGATTTTCATTATATTCTTTTCTGAAACTATGCCGGTTGCATCTAAGTTTTCATATATATTGGCACCTTGTTGTTGATAAAATATTATTAGTGTTTTCACCTCATGTGCATTTGCCATAGTACACTCTCCAAAATATTTTTTCTTTCCTCCTTCCTCTAACATTTTTCTTTGCCTCCTAGCCTTCCCTCCCCACCTTGATTATTCTTGCCATAAATTCATCAGTCTTTATCAGTCTTTTCAAGAGAATATCTGGCTTAGTTGACACTCCTGTATCTGTATGTGTTTTGTAATTCATTGATTTTTGTTTTTATCTTTATGATTTACTGTTTTTCTACTTTCTTTAGGTTTATTCATTTAAGAAACAACATCTAATTTCTTAAGTAGCACAGTAAACCTTTCTTCTTTTAGCCTTTCTTCTTTTCTAATATAAACCTTTATACATTGCTCACCTGGAACCAACATAGCTGCATCCTACAAGTTTTGATATGCAGTATTTTCACTAAAATATGATTCCAAATTTTTTGACCTATGAGTTAATTAAAAGTATATTTCCTAATGCCTAATAACTTGAGGTTTTTAATAATTTGATTATTTTTTGTTAGAGCTTTAATATAATTATCATTTGTTAGAGAATGCAGTCTCTATGATATTGACACTTTGACATTTGTCAAGAGGTGTCCTATGGCCGAGTATGTCATCAATGTTCATAGCTGTGCTTTGCTGTGCTTTCTATTAGTTGAATGTGGCATTTATGTATGTTTATTAAAATGGGATTTGCAAGTCATTTTTCTCCAACTTTCTATATCTTTACTCAATCTGGTTTTGTTGGCTTCATTACTGAGGAAGATTGGTTAAAATGTTCCATTCTGAGATCAAGTTTGTCAGTTTCTCCTTTTGTCATAGTTGCTTTATGGTGTCTTAACCTATGTTGCTATGTACACACAGAATCTTCTTGGTTTTAACTGAACAACATATCATTAAGGTTATATAACCCTCTGACTGCCAATAACTTTTTTTAAAGGCACAATCAATAAAGCTATTTAATATACCAGCATACCAGCTCCCCATTACTGTTGGTCTGGTATATTTATCTCACACCTTTCTTTTCAGTCATATGTCTTCATAGATTTTAGATGTATATCTTTATAACCAGCATACTTCTGGATTGTAAATTTGAAGATCCAATCCAATCTTTTTCAAGTTTTTATGTTTGCTGTGATTATTGATTTTGATTACTTTGTGCTTTATCTTGTAAAATTTTCAGTCTATGTTTCTTCCTTTTTTGATTTTTTTCCTCACTCTTTCTCTCACACCCTCTACTGGTTTTAAGTTATACCTTTAATTCTATCTGTTTATGGCTACCCTAGGCTTTCTGAAATCTATATTTAATGAAATAATGTCAGAAGTTATTATCATTAGCTTTTTCCAAAACAATAAAGTAAACTTTGAGTATTTTAAACTTAATATTCTTAACCATATATGCTATAATTATTCAATATTTTACTTCCACTTTTCTTAATGCTACAAATTAGACATTATTGTTTTGTCTAGCCAATGTTGTATATTTAAATTTATCCACAATTTTATATTTTCTTTGTCTCTTATATCTTTTTACATCAGACCTTCTTTCTGGGATAACATATATATATATTTTTCTTTTTGAAGCACATACATTACAAATCTCTTTAGGAAGAGTCTACAGGTAGTAAACATTCACATTTTTGTTAGACTTAAAATATCTTTATTTTTGTTTTTAAAAGATTGTATTGCTATAAATATTTTTCCATTTTGACAATTTATTTTTCTCTCTGTACTCTGAAGATAGTTTTCAACTGTCTACTAGATGTCATTGTTATATTAGAGAAGTCAGCTAAAAGCCTACTGCATTTTTTGAAGGTTATTTATCTTATCTTTTCCTGGCTACTGTTTGATTACGGTGCGTCTACCTTGAGTTTTTTTCCTTTAAAAAGTATGTTGGAATTTCTGGGGCTTTCTGATTTTTGGGGACCTGTACCTTTATCTATCCCATAAACTCTTAAGGATGATTCGTTTCCCCATTCCTTCTACTATCTCTTTTCTGGACCTTCACTAACATGTATCAAAAGCCTAATTTTTTTATTCTACAACTCACTTAACCTTTGTTTACTATTATGCTCTATTAACCATCTACAGTATATATGATTCTTTGGACCTATCTGCAATTCAACAAGTCTATCTTTAGTAGTTATGACTAATAGGAGAGAGCACCCACCAATTTAAATGAGTACATTTCATTTTTATAATTTCTATTCATGTAGTTTTCATATCTACCTTGTCATATTGCATAGTGAACTGTATTCTTTTTTTGATGACTGCCTTTATGTTTTCAAACACACTAAGTGTATTTAGTTCATATTTGAGAGATTTATATTTTTATAGACTCAGTGGGTCCAATTCTACTTTTTGTTGTTTCTACTGACCCTTACAAAAGCTTATTCCTTCATGCATTTTGTATTAGAATCTTTTTATTATGATTCATGCTTTTGGCCTTTTATCTGTGAGAATTCATTTTTCCAGAGATAATATTCCAGCAACCCAGGGACATTTTAAAACAAAATTTTGGCTTGACCATTTTCAGCTCACAAAAGGTATCTACTGAGCCCTCAGTCATGTGAGAATTCTTAGAGTTAAGACTTCTCAGAGGTGACTGGTCCCTCCACCAGAGCACAGACAGACAAGGCTCTTTGTGGGGTGAGTGGCATTCTAGTTATTCTTTCACTGAGGATTTTGCCTTATAAAATACATGTTTAAGAAGGAATTTTAGATCACACCTCCTGCATTGCATGGACACTATATTTGTCTTCTGTTTCTTTCAAGTAGTCCAATAAACCAAAAAGTCTGGACATCCAGGGATGTCCAGAAAATCCATCAACTTTAAAAGTACCTACCTCTTTGTATTAGCGTTTTCTGACCAGACTCAGCTTCTATACCTCCCCACCCCCACACACACACGTACATACCTGGACATACACTTACAAAGATGTCTTTTACACTTTATTTTGCTTTTAAAGGTTTTGTATAAGAAGTGTACAAAACCTTTAAAAACTGAATAAAGTATATCTTGTCTGCTATACCTTGAAAATAGAAGTGTGTGTGTGTGTGTGAGTGATTTTAATAGCAAATGTTAATACAAAATAACCCCCTAACTTCTTTCATTTTTATCACTAATTTTTTAGCCTTATTCAGGCAATTTGAAATTCAGTTAATTACCTAAAGATGCACCACAATAAATAAAATACAGCTTCTTTTTTAAAAGTAATGTTTAATCTGTTTCTATAACTATGTCTTATGCTGTGGAAATTTAAGCCACTTTTCTCTCTAAATCCTAAAACGAAACTTTTCAGAGTGGCATCCACATCCCCTACTTTCTAAATCACATGAATGTGTATGCACATCTATGTTTTTTCTAAAAAAGGGTCTATAATTTTTAGTAGATTCTAAAATAAGTACATAATCTTAAAAACAGGTTAAGAATTGCTTATCTCAGAGGCACATCAAAAGGAAAAAGGTTTGCATTTATAGGAGAATTCTGGAAACTATGTGTGGGAAAAGGGAGTGAAAAAATACCCATGAGAAACAGTGTATGTAACTACAGCTCTCTGTACAGGCCTGTGTGTCTACATGCAGATCGATTCGCCTGTTTACACTCAATACACACACATGTGCCCACACTCTTATACAGGCACGCACACGCCATTCTGCTGAAAGGCACGAGCAAGTGGGAATAGAAACTCGGGTTATCGATAATAAGTGTTTTCATTACGTGCATTTTTCTACTCCAAGTCTAAGGACAATAATGTTTGTGAGAGAAGCAGTCATTGCCAAGGAAAGCTGGACAGCAGTCCTGCCTAAACCGGGCAATTATGAACTAACATCGCCCATCCTGACCTCCCTGCCAGACCGGGCTCCAAGTGATTCATCTGTTCCCATAAATCACATCTTCCTTCCAGAGACAAAGATATTTCAGATAGTCAAAAGAATGTGACAGGGCTTTGAAAAAAAATTCCAAGAGAGCTCCAAAACCTTTTGAGTGGCGGCAGGGGCATGGGAATCTGGTCTAATCATTCATTGGTGGGTGGGCAGCAACCCTCTCTGGGGGCTTTGGGTGCTGGTGGCCTCACAGGTCTCACTGTTCCATTGCCACCTTTCTCCCTGTATAACTCAAATACCTTTATGTGACTGCAGAGTGCTCAGCAAAGTAGCTGAGGGCTCCGCCTCAGAAGGACATTCAGGCATGTTTGTGTAGGAACGTGTCCTTGGGGCATCCTGACGGGCAATGCCCCCTGGGGAAGGTGCTGGGTGACGCACACTGGAAGGAGCGGTATCGCTAATTTATAGTTGTTCCTGGGATACTCCGTAGCATAATGTACATTTTGTTCCTCACTTTAAAACCAAAAGCCTAGAAACTGCTCGCTCTTTTCCTCTGGCAACAAGGCTCCAATGGAGTATTGTATACTCTAGCTCTCCACTCCAAATATTGTTTTTAAAACAAAAAGTCTTATGTCAGCTTTCCCCGCAGGGTCTCTCTGGCCATCACTATGAATCTGGGAGGAAATCATGGCACTTACAACAATGTAGCTGGTTAAAGGCTAAACACCAAAAACCGGCAAGGGGAATCCACAGCCCTAAAAGCTGATTAGAAGTAACCCTGCAGATACTAAATGGTGGATTAAAGAGCGATTACTGGCAGATTGATAGACTGGCACCTAAACACTGCAAACACAGAACAGTTGTACTGTAGATTTAAATTAATAGCATTTAGGAGAAGAAAAAGAAACATCACATGAGTAACTATGGTCTTGTGTGAGATTCATACAAAATAAATGCAACTGTGCTCCCTGATAGATTACACAGCTTAAAATAGTCAACATTAATAAGTGCACTGAGTCAGAATTATTATTATTACCATTATATCATTACATGCAGGGCTGTCAGAGCCGCTTAAAAAAGAGATGGCGGAATAGCATAGCTCCAGAGAAGTAAAATAGGGACCATAAGAGACTCTAAAAAAGTTACAAGTCATGTGAAAAAAAAAAAAATAACAGTACCTATTGCCTGCCTGAGAGGCACTGAGCATTCTCTGAAAGCTGAGCATGGACGAGCCTTATATGTAAATGTTGAGTCCCTGCAGGGTACATCAGGAATGTGAAAATAAGAATCAGGTGTGTCACAACCAGCACGTGCCGGCTACGTGTCAGGCACCATCAGAGCACAGTACTTCAGGTGTGTGGCCTCGGCTCCACACCTCACCTGCATGATGGGTAACCCTCTCCCAAAGACGACAACACCACCCTGCCATTGGACGTTATTTTGTAGTTTTATCACACACGGTCTTGTGATTCTGTTCTGCTTTGGTGACAGGCAGGGCAGGAATGACCACCTTTTTTGCGAAATGACAAAACTGAAATTCAGAAAAGATGGGTCTCTTGTGCCAAGACAGACAGCAAACAGGGATCTACTGATGCAGCTCTTCCGTAATTTCATACCATCACAGCCCTTTGGGAATGGGTCACAAACCAAAAAAAAAAAAAAAAAAAAAAAAAAAGCAGGGGTTATTTAACTAGGTTGATGGCTCATCACTGTCACCAAGCCCAGAAGAAGCCACTCAAGTTGGCATGGGCTGATGGCCATTTCTGGTGTCACTTGGCAGGAGAAAGAAGGCGTTTGCTACAGTACGAGGGGTTAAAATGAGACCTGCAGACCTGCTCCCACCAGGAGGGCTGGGTGGGGTGGTGAAGAGCACTCAGTCCAGCTCAGGCAAATCTTGGTTCTGCTCGCGGTGAGCTCTGTGTTCTCGGAATTCTTCCTCACTCTTCTGGGCCTCATTTCCCTGGCCCGTATAGTGCGGATAACACTCGTACCTATTTCTTAGGGCTGGTCAGCGGAAAACGAGTTATACATGCAAAACACTTAGAATAGCACCTAACATTTATTGAGCCCTTAACAATTACTATTTAAAAAGTGATTTCATATCCCCCCACGTTGTTTTCATAAGCATAAGAGCATCCAATATGGTTTTATAAACTAAAATGGCTCTTCCCAGTTTTCCCTCATTTTCCAGTGTTCCTAATTGGGATTTATGCAATAGGCCTGGCTCCCACCCAGTAAGATCCCTACAAGGCAGAGGATCCACTGGAAATATCAGACATGGGTTTCAATAACTATGTAGAGGGCTCATGTACTGTAATTAGAACTACAGTCACGGCTGAACTTAAGCCATACCATGACCTTGGGCAAATTTCTTAATTGCTCAAGATCTGGGTGTTCATCTATAAAATCCTGTGCAGAAACACAGGTGACTTCAGGCCATGGACTGGGTTTGCAGAAGAAACTGGTACTGCAGCCCCTGACCCCTTACTAGAGGTGGAAGTGCCCCACCCCTGACAATCACGCCATATTTCCAAACCTTTTAAAAGTAGAGATCAAAAGAGGTTTGCAAAAAATAACCTCAAATAGGAGGAAGAGTCAAATATTCAGCTATAGGGGAAATACATAAAACATAGCACTTTTGGTCTCTATAATTATCTACATGGGTAACGATGTATTTATGGATCACCAAATTTATATTACTCGTACGGATACAATTAAAAGTTGTAGTGTTGCTTACTTTAATCATCTTTTCAACAATTCATGGCAAACTCAGAAGAGTTGAGAAAAAGAAAAATAGAACAAGGCAAATCAGAGCCGTGCATGAAGGAAAAAGGACCCCAGGCAGGCACTACCCTGAGTGATATAATAATCACAGAATTATCACAATTATTTGGGGAAGGATGGAGTTCGCGCTCCGGCCCCCCAAGGTGACTGCTCTAGAAAGCCAAGGTGTGCGGACTCACCCGCAGCACCCCCCCGCCTCCCCAGGCCGGCTCCTCGCCATAGGCTTGCTTCCTCGGCTTTTTGCTTTTGTGCATTTCAATGGTGCTCCCCTTTTCCTCACCCAACTTGTATATTTTACACCTGTATAGGAGAATGTTACCGGAAGTGTCATTTATTCCAGAGCTGTCAAACCACAAATGGCAATTCCCCTCTACCAGGCACTTCAGAGGGGCTTATATTATCTTCAACTCCACCCCACCTTCCCCAAACTTCCGCCTGGTGGGGAGCTTTTTATGCATCCTACAATAAACCCACTCAATGTAAGTGCATGTTTCCGATGTAGACAGTACTTCTGAGTACTTTCTATTCACTTCTGAGCAGTGTGAATAGAAAATTTTGGAAAGATGCTACAGCAAAACTGCAGATGTAATACTCTGTTGTTTTTATTGCTAATTTGAAACAAAACACAACTTTGACCTTCTTGCAGGCTAATCAGCTATTAAAATGAAGTACTTCTTTGGGAAAAAAAATTAAATCTGGTTGCCTCTTTTAGATATAGAAAGAGAAACAAAACAACCAAGAGGGAGCATGTGCTTTAAAAATTTTCCCTTATTCTTCTCTGTGCTGATGCAAAGTCACTAAATGGTACTGATGTAAAAGGTAAACGTGTGTCGACAGTCAGGATTCGCAGGGCAGAGGAATGGCTGCCGTAATAACCCCTGGATGCTCTTCTCTTGGCAAGTCCTGTTATTGTCAGAAAGATGAATTCTAAAACAACTCTATATTGTGCAATCTGCAGATTTTATTGACAAAGGTGTCAAGTCCTGCAGAAC